>OX451740.1:1255959662-1256269454 GCA_948472305.1 Vicia faba
AAACACAGTTATGACCTAGCCCTAAGGTATACCTCACTTTAAGTTAAGTCCCCAGCAGAGTCGCCAGTTCTGTGATCGGTGGATCTGGAACTGACTGTTTAACGCTGGTTCGCGAAATGTCGCGGAAGCAAGAGTCGCCACCGTCTTTTATTTTCTCCAAATGGAAAGGACAAAAGCACAGAAAAATTCCTTAAAGAGATTGCTCTCGGTTCGGGAGGTAGATTATAGAAAGGGAAGGTGTTAGCACCCTTTCTATCCATGGTTATCCATGGGCTCTTAGATACTTGCTCACTGTGTTTTCAAAATTGGTTTGTTTGCTTTTCAATGTGGGTTTTAAAAAGTTTCTTTGAAAAATTTCAGTTCGACTCGTACGTCAGAGTGTTTGAAAAGTTTGTTTTGAAAGCTTTTGAAAATGTGTTGGTGTGAAAAGTATTTTGATTTGTTTGAAATTAGAGCAAGTACCCTTGAGAACCTACCTACCCTAAGGAATTCGTCTGTGTAAAAGTCCCTTAAAGTAGTGCCATCCCACCATTGAGAGGTAGGTAGCACCACCGTTGGAGGTGTTCGGGTCAATTCGATGTTCGGGACATGGTGATCACCAGAGCAATGGGAAGACACCTTAGAAGCTACCCTCATGCCAGGTTCCCGGATCATGAGGACTTACTAAGACATCCTCTACTCGACGATCACCTTTCGAGGCAAGGCAACAGTGAGGCGTACCCTAGGGGTGGTGTGTGCGATTCGTGTGTCGTTTTCATTTGTATTTGTCTTGTCATGTTAAAGTGATCTACGCTTGATTTTATTATGTCCATTCATTCTTGCATGCTTATTTAACAGTTAATATTTGCGGGAAAAGTAAATATAAAGCTATTACAAATGGCGCGGGTCCACATCGCCAAAATTAAACCGGACCCGATTTGACGGAAAGATAAAGAAAGCAAAATAAAGTGCGAAAAGTAAATGTTACAACGCTTTGGGAGAAGTACATAATCATTTAAACGACATAAAATAAATGTGCGAAATTAAACAATTAAAAATATGGGCGTTGGACCCTTTTGCAAAATTGAAATTAATAAGGAATTAAAATTAAAATTAAATGTTTTTGTTTTTTTGGTATTTTTATGTTTTTTAAGATTTAAAAGAAAAAAAGAATTAATTGAAATTAACTAACCCTAATTCTAATGGTTTTTAAGTTTGTTATGAAAATATTAAAATATAACCTAAATTAAACCTAAGTTAATTTATGTACAATTTAATTGTGAAAATAAAATAAGTAATATTATTATTATGAAAAAAAGAAAAAAATTGAAAGGAATAAAATTTATTAAACCTAAATTCTATATTTTTGGATTTTTTATGAAAAAAGAATTAATATTGCAAACCCTAATTTAAATTGAATTTATTTACATGCTAATTTATTTATAAGGAAATAATTAAAATAAAAATTATTTATCACATTTTTGTCTTTTCTGATTTTTTATGATGTTTTTTCATATTTTGTAAAAATAATAATTAATTTAAACAAATAAAGAAAATAAAATAACAATAAAAAATAAAATAAGAAAAATATAGAGAAAGCAAACCAGGGGGGTGGAAGTCCCCAATTGTGAGGTGTTGTTGTGAAATTCTGGCCCATTTAGCATAGCCTTCTTTGACCTTTTTGCTAGCATGCTGGTACGTTGACTGGAGTGTAACGTGTTCCTTTAATCTCAGCCTTTAGATTGATCTCTAAGTGGACGTGGCAAGTTGGATTGGAGAGACGCATGGTGGTCGCTAGCGCTGAATCTGCATGGGATGACATATAGAAAAATAGTATTGAAATATGCAAGACCTGGGACTTGAACCCAGGTCATGAGGGTTAGTAACAATCACACCTTGCCAGCTGAGCCATTAAGTTCTTTTGATATATTAATAACAAAGAAATAATATGAAAGAAAAACAAAGCGTTAGTGGGTCCGCGCGCCACTTTTTTAAACGGACCAACCACTGTGTGACACGAGGTCATCGTCCTCGCGTGTTTTTTCTTTTTTCTGAAACAAGAATGTATGGCAACGGTTTCAGACGCGTTGCATTAGATGGCTTTAGAAAAAATAGCGAATAGAGCTACATGGTTCATAAATTGATCGCGAGGCTTGGTCCATGTTCGTCCCAATGCGTGGAATCCAATGGTCCTAGTCTCAGCCTCTAATTTTGCCTTATTGCAAAACCCCTAATTTATCCTCCTGAAAACCCTAGAATCTCAAACATGGTATCATCGTGTATGGCAAGTAAAAACACAATTAAAGGTACTGGTTAGCTTTAAAACTTCAATATGAACATGAATCAAGTAATATATTTCACAAATGATGCATAGAATGGAATGTAAGACTATGAAATTTGTTTGATACAGTTGAGGTTCCTGGTACCGATTCTTGGCGTTTGAGTGGAAGTTTATGATTGGAATCTGATCAGGGACCTTCAAGGAAGCTATTGAAACCAATATTATGCTTTGAATCGACCTCTAACACTGATTTCAGTTTTTCTTTTTATGGAGAAAATTTCAAGTTTCTAATGAGTTCTTTAGCGCAGCTTAGAGTCTAACACGATTAGGTTTGTGTTCCTGGCTTTGTAGTGAAGCTATTAGGTCAACAAAACTCAGCCAAATCCAATGCAATAATGGTTTTGAATATTTGATTTCTAAGGATCCTTTCCATATCTTTTCCAAGTGTATTTTGTATCAATTAGCTCAAATCAGACCAAATCTTTCCTAGTTTGCCTTTACACGAAATATTGACCTTAAAACATGTATAAAAAGATTTTTTAGGTTAAGTTATATATTTTCCACATATTTAAATGATTTAAATGAATTAATATTAATAATAATTCAAATAAATAAATAAAAATGAGAAAATACTTCCCTTTGGGCCAAGTGGTCGTGCATATGCTTGGAATGATGAATCATGGAAGAAAAATGGGCCCATTAGCAATTTTAGGTCATTTGGATCAAAGTTGACTTTTCAAAATATCCAAACATTTCCCAACTTCCACAAGGCATAACTTGCTCAATGTTTAAGCTTTTCTCATGTTCTTGGACATTTTGGAAAGGTCTTTGAGTCCTCTAACCAATGCCTTTGGTCCCATGTCATTTTGATTTACCAATCTCAAGTTATGGCCTTTGACTTAAAGTCCCTTTTTGTTGACTTTTGAAAATGACCTATAATGTTGAAATTGATAACTTTTTGTGAGGGCATTTCTTGGACTTGAAGTATGAAGATGAGTTGTAGGAAATGTCTTTCTCTTCAAAATGAGCTTTGGATGGAATTTTTCTGATAATCCATGTGAAAGTTATGCCCTGGTCAATTTCAGTTGACTTTTTCAGCTGTCCAAATATAGTAACTTTTGCATCTTTGATGATTTCTGAGCCAAATTTTGAGAATCATGATCAATCATTGATCAAATGATGTTTGTGGCTTCAAAATGATATGTTGACCAAAAATTTGAACTTTTGACTGTCAAATGACCATTTTGCCCCTACAATTGACTGTAGTGCAATTTAGGGCTTTGATTATGCAATTTTGTGCTGAATGCCTTGAAACTTGATATGAAGATGCTTGACCACATTTGTAGGCATGGGAGACTTGATTGGGCCTTTGAAAACTTCTTTTTCTTGACCAGAACACAAACCCTAGTTTTGACTGTATAGGAGACAGTTGGACTGCACAACCCTTGGGGGAATTTTACAACTTGACTTGGCAATTTCTTGGAGAATATGGGAGGGCAAATTTTGGGGTGCAACAGTCCCTAAAGAAAAGTGCTAAGTCATCTCACAACATTGCTATCATGGTCATACGATGACTCAAACGCCCGTCCCTTTACATCCGACGATGGGGCTTCTTACCAAATCAATGGTAAGATAGCAACATATAAAGGAGGAGGAAAAGCACATTTAAGACCTT
Organism: Vicia faba; assembly: GCA_948472305.1. Lineage (NCBI taxonomy): Eukaryota > Viridiplantae > Streptophyta > Magnoliopsida > Fabales > Fabaceae > Vicia > Vicia faba. The sequence goes on from OX451740.1 coordinate 1,255,963,598, forward strand.
TTGAGTAGGTAGATTCGCTCTCAGTTACTCGCTTGCTCACAACAAAAACATGTTATACACCAACACTCTCATTTTGAAACACTTTTGAAAACAACACTTTGTACGCGTTCTTATAGAAACGAGAGCCATTACAAAGTAAACTCTTTTCAAAATCACTTTCAAAAACACATCTCACAAACACCTCTTTGAAATATTTTCAAAACAACACTTTGTATGCATTCTTATAGAAACGAGAATCATTACAAAGTTACATTTTCAAAATACTTTCAAAAACCACACCACAAGCACATTCAAACAAAAGCAAGTGATCTAGAAAGTAACTAAGAGCCCATGGAAAACCATGGATGGAAAGGGTGCTAATACCTTCTGTTGCACCCCAAAATTTGCCCTCTAATTTCTCAAAGAATCAACTTGGATCCTCAAGTTTGCTTTCATCAAGTCTCAAGGCCTTTGATTATCAATTTTCCAAGCAGACCATTCACAGGGGCAAAATGGTCATTTACACACTAAGAAGTCTGACTTTGACTTTTGGGTCAAAATCAAATCTCAAAAATCATATTTCCTCAAGACATGTTGAAATATGAAGTTTACTCCATCAAGAGTTTCAAAAGAGTCAAATTTCATTTTGGAAGAATCCAGTTCTAAAAACAGAAATTTTCTAAGTATTTAAGAAATATAAAAATTTCAGAACTTCTGAACCAGTATTCATACTCAGCAGATTCTGGATATTTCTCAAGACAAAAGTTTGGTCAGAACTTCTGGACCAGAGTCCACAAAGGTCCAGTCAGAGTTTGCAAGGTAACAAAGCGTGTCGCAGGTCTGCTGGAAGTTCTGAAGGATCCCCCAGAACATGCTGGAGTCAGAAGATAAGAGGATCAGAAGATGAGATGCTACGCTGAAGCAGAACTTCTAATCCAGAGTCAAGCAAGGATCCAGAGTTTCACATGGGAACTCATTTAATGCTCACAACCGCCTCTGAGTCTTTATCCAATGGATTCACACCACGTGTACCCCTACTGCCTTGAGAAGACAATTTTTTGTGCAAAAGTGTGCTAGACCTACGTGCTGTCTCTACTTTTCATTAATTCATGCTGCCAAATCCAGCTGAGGCGTTGTTAACCATCCAACTTGAATATGTTGAACCCTCACTTGTTTAAGCTTACTTCAAGAGTAAGTCAGCATCTAGCATATGGTGTTGGTGCCACTTGACCGCCCCAATTGCAAAACTTTGCCTATAAATAGAACACCATTTGCACACTGAAAGCCCTCTGATCTCTCCCCTTTAACCAGAAAAATTGTGAAAGAGACGAGATAAGTGAGGAAGAAAGCTTTGAACCACTGCAAAAATTTCAAGAAGCCAGGAAACTATAAACACAAAATACCCAAAATCTTAGCATTGATTCCTTACATTCAAACTCCATTTTTCCTCAAGTGTTCTTGAATAAAGCTACCCACATAGTTGCTGATTCATGCATGAGAAGTTACCTTAACTTTTGTATTCCTATTGCCATTCAAACTCCATTCACTTCCACCTCCAAGGAGTTAGAATATCACCCTTTGGACTGTTCCAAAATTGACCAATTCCCATCCTGCTGAGTACGTGAAAAAAGCTACTCAGAACATCACCAGAATTCAAGAACATTCTCCAGTTCACATAATCCCTTCCCAGCTGCAAGGTAAGTTTCCTGCTGACTCTCCTCATAACTGATTAAGCATTGTCAGATTTTTCATACTCAGCACAATGTAGATATTTTGATCCTGATAATACACATATTCTGAAAATTCATGCACCAACTTGCCTAAGTAGAGGAAATCTCAGTTCAGAGCTTCATAAAGAAAATAGGATTCTGAATTAGAACCAGCAATTACATGTTGCTTCTGATTTGTGCTTATGATATTTCATGAAATTTATCTTAACCATCATATATGCAACTTCTGTTCTGTAAATGACTAAGCTGCAGATGTTCTGATTAACATGGAGAAAGGCAAAGTTCTGACAGTTGCGTCAGAACTTCTGAACTTTGAACTTCTGAACTTCCATATTTTTGCTAACTTGTTTTTGTTTGTCCAGCCACGTCAGAGTCAGAACTTCTGACTTCTTCTAATTTCAGCATTTTGCGGTGATTATGTTTTCTCTCCTTCTTATTTTGCCATCATGTTATTTTTTTATTAATCAAAACAAAAACACCAAAAATATTTTATATTTGCATGTTATATTTTCTTTTAACATAAAAACACCAAAATATCTTCCTAAACAAAAGTTATTTTCCTCGTCAAACAAACAAACACTCTACATTTCTGTATATTCTTATCTATTTCAATATGGTTGTAATGGTAACCTATAACTCTTAACTTACAATCCCTTTCATAAAAATGTACCCCCATCCCCCTAAATATTGTAATAGTGTAGAACTTTACATTTTTTGCATTGTTATTTCTTTCCATATATGCTAGTAATTAGGGTGTATGACAAGGTATGAAAATTGATAAATAGATCACCCTATCAAGATAAACTATGCATGCAATCAAACACACTTGCACATATGCACCCCTAGGATAATCTCACTTTTTGCCTTACGAAAATGGCCATGTTATGCATGTGGGAGGTCTTAGCACAAACAAATCGAAAAAAGATCATTGTCCCTAGATGAAGCTATCGAAGTTTCCTTTCAAAATGATCTTAGTCCCTAAAGAAAAAGTGCTAAGTCATCTTACAACATTGCTATTATGGTCATACGATGACCCATGCCTGTCCCTTCACATCCAATGATGGGGCTTCTTACCAAATCAAAGGTAAGGTACCAACATCTAAAGAAGGAGGAAAAGCACATCTAAAACCTTTTGAGTAGGTAGATTACTTTTAGTACTAACATCGCATATAACTAACCCTGACATTTTTCAGGAAAAGATGATTAGCTTCAACAAATCCAGCTGTTGTACATATCACATCTACAGACAACTAATGGAAGCTTAGTTCCCGAAATCAAGCGGGTCAACTAATCTAAATTATCATACCAAAATAACCTTACCCCGGTTGCATCCTGAAGTTTTACACAAACTTATGACCTATCCAGGTTCCTTCTCACAACCCTACTATCTAGGCTTTCATATTGATACTATCCAGGCTTTCATATCGAAGTAACCCTACTATCCAAGTTCCTTCTCACAGCCCTACTATCCAGGCTTTCATATCGAAGTAACCCTACTATCCAGGTTCCTTCTCACAGCCCTACTATCCAGGCTTTCATATCGATACTATCCAGGCTTTCATATCGAAGTAACCCTACTACCCAGGTTCCTTCTTACAGCCCTACTTTCCAGGCTTTCATATCGAAGTAACCCTACTATTAAGGTTCCTTCTCACAACCCTACTATCCAGGCTTTCATATCGAAGTAACCCTACTATTCAGGTTCCTTCTCACAGCCCTACTATCCAGGCTTTCATATCGAAGTAACCCTACTATCCAGGTTCCTTCTCACAACCCTATTATCCAGGCTTTCATATCGAAGCAACCCTACTATCCAGGTTCCTTCTCACAGCCCTACTATCCAGGCTTTCACATCGAAGCAACCCTACTATCCAGGTTCCTTCTCACAGCCCTACTATCCAGGATTTCATATCGAAGTAACCCTATTATCTAGGTTCCTTATCACAACCCTACTATCCAGGCTTTCATATCGAATTAACCCTACTATCCAGGTTCCTTCTCACAGCCCTACTATCCAGGCTTTCATATCGAAGTAACCCTACTATCCAGGTTCCTTCTCAAATCCCTACTATCCAGGCTTTCATATCGAAGTAACCCTACTATCCAGGTTCCTTCCCATAACCTTACTATCCAGGTTCCTCTTCTCTTATCCCCAAACGGCGGTCCACGACATTGTAAGACTGGGACCCGATCAAACATGATTGGTTTCGCGTTTCCTTAATAAATCGCAGTGCAGTATATACCCTGACAAGATACGCAGTAAACTTACTTTCCCTTAAGCCGGAGTTATTCCCCAGTAGAGTAACGGACAACTGAAGCTCTATTTCTCCCAAGACAGGCAATCAACATCCTCTAGATGGCATCTTTAAGTCTATCTCCTACAATACTCCGTCGCATCCAGGATGGCATCTTTAAGCCCATCTCTGACAAATCTTCTATCATCAACCTCCAAATGGTATCTGTAAGCCTATTCCCGATGTCACAAGTCGGTTGCCACTTCATGCGAGTGCAAATTTCTGGGCACTTTAGTGTTCAATCATCTTCCACCTTCAGATTACGAAAGGCAGACAAGCCAGTCTACATCCGCAGGTTTAAGAAGATTGAACAGGGGCAGCTATTGTACCCCAAAATTTTCCCTCTCATTTTACTCAACAAATGTCAAGTGAGGTCCCCAATTTGCTCAAGGTTGCCCAAGAGTTGACTAGACAAACTCTCTCCTAAGGCAGTATACCCCAAATTAGGGTTTCTATTTTCATCAATATGGGTGGAACAAAAAGGTATCATATGCTCTCCATGGTCTTAATATGTTCTAAAGACCCTACATGTCAAGTTTCATGAATTGCATAAGAAGTTTGCTCAGTCAACTGCTCAGATGCTTGGGAAATCGACTGTATTAGGTCAAAAGTCAATTGTGGCCCACATACAGTCAAACTTCAATATTTTTGGTCAACATCAACATTTTGAAGTGACTTCCATCATTTTATCAAGGGTTGATCATGATTCCTCAAGGAATGCTCCAAATTCGTCAAAACCGAAAAGTTGCTAAATTAGGGTTTTGTAGAAAAAGTCAACCCAACTTTGACCAAGCATAACTTTCACATGCTTTATCAGAAATTTTCCATCCAAAGCTCATTTTGAAGAGGATGCAATTTCCTACAATTAATATTCATCCCCCAGGTTCAAAATATGCACTCACAAAAAGATATGAATTTTGACATTATAGGTCCTTTTGAAAAGTCAACAAAAACACCTTTTGGGTCAAAGCTTCATACATGAACATGGAATACTCAAATGATATGAGACCAAAATGGTTGCTTAGGGGACATCCTAAGCTTTCTAAAAAGTCCAAGAACACCTCTCTAGGTTCAAAATTGGAGGAGATATGCCTTTTCAAAATTGACCTTTTTTGCAAAATGGCCAAAAGTCAAATGGGCTCAAAATTGCATTTTTTGCCAAATGGGCCTAACTTTTTATGCTTGCAATTCACTTATAATATAATCCACAACCCAAATATCCAACTTCATGTTGTTTTCTTCACTTTTCAATTTATTTTGATTTTTTGTTAATTAAAATTTCAATTAAATCAAATAATTGAGGAATAATGAAAAAGATATGTTGTGATCTATTTTTTGGATAGGATTTCAATCAAATAATGCAAGGATATCATGATCAATTTGAATCAAGGATGATTGATACAAGAAATTCATAATTTGGCTCAATATAGCAAGTTTACATATGCCATGAAAATCAAATAAAATCTTCAAAACTTTCAAAGATGTGATTTGTTTTTACAACCCTAATTCACTCTATGATATATAGGGAACACATCCAAGGCAAGAACAAGGGTTAGAATCATGGGAGGAGGCATAACAAAACTGCAAAAATTCAAAGAAAAGTGTGAGACCTATCTTCTTCCACATGCCAATTCGAACCATTCCAAGGCTTCTAAGCCATTCCTGGACATCTCAGAAAGCTAATAGCATTGTTTTCCATCCTTGAAGCATCCAGAATCATCATGTTACGACATCACAGTTTGCACAAAAAACTCAAACTCGATTTCAATGTTTTACGCATCCTAAACGCATGTTATCCATATATTCTTGTTCATAATCATGATTGCAAGCTTTCTGTATAGTTTAATTATACTAACAGTGCAGGAATCCAGATTCACCATTGCTAGGGTTTAAGAGCTTGATTTGGGATTTTTTTGATACAGGGAAAATTAGACCATGAATGGAGTACCGTGATACTCGTGAGACCAAAAAGAGTTGATTGGTACCATTACAATGGATTTATATTGCATGTACAGGATTTTAGAGTTGGACATGGTTGTAGCTACGAACAAATGTCCGTAGGTAAAAGTGTTTTACCTAAAGAAACGGTACAAGGAAGAAGATGGTGCGTGTCAAAGCATGGTTGGCCAGTTCAAATTCCGTGCGTGTTTTCATGACTATTAATGTTTTTCTAATATATTATATTTTGGTTATTCATGTTACCAACAAAGCATGTTGGTCCAGTGGTAGCCAGGAGGAGAGATAAGGCGTTGTAGGCAGGAGGTCAGGGGTTCGACCCCTGACTCCAATATTTTCTCATTTACTTGTTTTCTTTACAGAATCTAATACACTTCATCTCCAGGAGACCATCATACACCCTCAATGCCTGTCCACTGGATTGCACGTTGACCAGATCTCACGCCTCTCCAATGAAGGACCATGGTGCTCCACAAAGTCAACACCATACCAGATCCAGCGCTGACCAGGCCTGGAGCTTAATGGGCCACAGATTTTCAGTTCTACACCCCCAAAACTCCTAACAACACAGGCCCATTTCTCAAATTTTTATATTTTTATTATTTTATTTTCTCTTAATTCTTTATTCATTTTATATTTAAAATTTGTTTCTTTTATATAAAATCATAAAAATCAAAAAGCCATAAAAATTAGAATTAGGTTTTTTATTTTTATTTTTATCAAGTTTAATTAAATTAATTAGCTTATTTAATTTAGGGAAACTTTAACTTGTTTTTATAATTAAAATCAATTAGAAAACTAGGTTTAACTTTTTGATTTAATTATTTTCTTTTCTTCAAACAAACAAAAACCAAAATATGGGATTTAATTATTTTTTCTTAAATTGATTAGTAGTTAGGTTTTTATTATTCCTTATTTTCTTAAATAACACAAAAACGACAAAAACAATGATTTTTTCTTTAACCAATTGCAATTAGGTTTAGTCAAGGGTCAAAACCCTAATTTCTCCCGTATTTGATTTGTCGCGCGCTTGTTATTATTTTTGCCATTATTTTGTAACTGTTTCAAGGTTGTAATATTTTAAATTAGGATTTTAAATTCCGCATTTTTTTATTTCACGTCAAGGCAATTGTGTAACTGTCAAAGCCATGTAATAGCTAGGTTTATTTCTGCTTTTACTTTTAGCAAACTTTTAACTATCTAGATGTATGGTTAATAGGATTGTATGGCAAGAATGCATGAAAAATTAAAACAGTTAGAAAACCCTAATGTGAAAAGATTAAAATAACTAAAACAAATCACTCGCACATGTTCACTCCTAGGGTTTACCTCACTTCGGTTTCCTTCGGTACACAATCATTAAGCATAGGAGATTTTAGTGGTGGCCCTCCATTCTAAAGAGATCAAATTGTCCCATTCAAATGTTGCCTCAGAAATGTTGCCTCGGAAACGTCGCCTCGAAAAGATCTTAAGACTCTAGGGTTACTACTAAAGTTTTCTAACTATTGCTTTAGTGATTGTATTCGTCCCTTTCGAATGTCCCTTACAAACTCCAACGACGGTGCTACCTACTCCTTAATAGCGGGATAGTGCTGTCTAAAGGAAATAAAACAAAAACAATCTTTTTTCAAGTAGGTAGATGCTAGTAGGTACTTGCTCAAAACAAATCTTTTCACACAAACACCTTTCAAAACAGTTTTCAAAACAACTTCGTCACATCCTTGAGGACTAATACAAGGGTTATCACGAAGTAAAATATTTTCAAAGCAAGCACACACACAAACAGTTTTCAAAATGAGCAAGTACCTAAGAGCCCTTGAAAAACCATGGATAGAAAGGGTGCTAACACCTTCCCTTTCTATAATCTACCTCCCGTACTCAAAATATCTCGAAAAAAGGTTTTTTCTGTTCTTTTTCCTTTTCCAAGATTGGATGAAATAAATGTCGGTGGCGACTCTTGCTTACCGCGAAATTTTGCAAACAAAAAGAACAAAACGCAAACCAGTAAAAATATTCGGTTCTGCCATCGTATCACAAACCAAAAATCTTGAAGTTTAACTGTATGTTGGCCAAAGATGATTTTTTACCCAATATAGTTAATTTTTAATCATCTGAGCCATTGACAGAGCAAACTTGTGATGCAAGGCTTGAAAATTGACATGAGCATTCCTTGAGACATGTGAGAAACCACGAAGTCCACTTGAGGCCTTAGAAACCAAATCTCCCTTGAGAAAAGTGAAATCCTAGTTGTGGATCCATTACTTAGGAGGAGAATTTGTCTGATCAAACCTTGAGTAGCCTTGAGCAATTGAAAACCCTAGAAGCATGAGGAGATATCTTGAAGAAAATGAGAGGGAAAATTTTGGGGTACAACAGTTGCCCCTGTTCAATCTTCTTAAACCTGAAGAGTTAGATTAGCATGTCCGCCATATGCGATTTGAAGGTGGAAGAGGATTGAACACTTAAGTGCCCAGAAATTTGCACTCGCATGTGCATGAGGTAACACTGTCAGTTGATAATATTTCTTGAATGGGCTTAAAGATGCCATTCGTGGAGGTGACAGAGTGTCGTTGGAGATGGGCTTATAGATGCCTTCAAAGTGATTATTGATTGGAGTATCAGAATAAGTTTATGCTTGACTATATCTGAAGAATGCTTTTTAGGATGACTCTCTTGGGAAAGTGCTTAAGTAGCTGCTTGTCAAATTTAGTCTCTGAGGGAAATGCTTGTCAGATTTAGTCTCTGAGGGAAATGCTTGTCAAATTTAGTCTCTGAGGGAAATGCTTGTCATGTAGATAGTCGCGCCATCCAGCTTCGAGAATTGATCTACAGTCTTTTTTTGTTGGTAAACATGTCCGGTTTCGGGAATTCCTACCACCTGGCCATGTTGATAGTTGCCCCGTCCTGTTTCGGAAATTAATCTTTGCCTGGTTATACAGATAGCTTCCCTGTCTTGTTTCGGGAATTAATATTTTCCTGGTCATATAAATAGGTGTCTCGTCTTGTTTCGGGAGTTAATATTTGAACTGCTTTCTGTTGGTGAACTCGTTCAGTTTCGAGAATTCACATCGCCTGGTAGTATCGATAGCTACCCCCATCTTGTTTTGAGAATTAATCTGCGACCTGGTCATATAGATAATTTCCCTGTCCTATTTCGGGAATTAAATTTTTGACCTATTTGAAAATTTCTAATGATATTCGTTTGTTTGTAGACTAACCTAAAAGAAACAAAGTTAGTTTCGTGCAATGTCATGATGTATGTAATGCATTATGTAATGGTGTTCTCAAAATAAAGAAGAATGCTATATGTGTTTTGTATGCATATGCTATGATGTTTTGTAAATGATGTATGGATATGATATGTCGTTGAAGCATATTGGTAGCTTCATATAACATTTTTGGTTGGGGATAATAAATCCCTGACTGTTGCTGGGATGAAGAATGTGAATCTTCAATCTTGTTTAAAACGTCTCCGCTGGGGATTCCTACTTTCTACTTTGAGGATACTCTGCTGGGAATGTTTGACTTCTGTTTGGGGATAGAATAGTTCAGGGACATTGGTCGTTCATCGCTCTATTGAGGAATTTAGTTCTTATATACCCTGGCTGGGGATAAAAAGATAAATAACCTTCTGAGGTGTTGTATGACCAAGTTTCCGATATGGAAGCCGACTCTTCTGGGGAGGACAACATTAAATTATATTTGGCTCGATTTCAGATTTCATAGAAATTCTCTAGGGATATCAAACCTTATTATACTTTGCTGGAGAAGAGAATCTTGTCGGGGATTTGCAGTAATCGGAGAAATGAACTTTGTTGGGGAAATAAACCATGTTGGGGAAGAGAATTCTACGGGAGATTTTGCAATTTTGGAGAAATAAACGCCGCTGGAGAATTAGATTCATGTGAATTATGCTAAGGAAATCATTTCTGATGGGAATTGGAATTTCATAGGCTATGTGGAGAAAGTTTCCATTATATGCTGGAGAAATGATCAAACTCCTTTATCCATTAGGGGGGTCTGCTAGGGAGTATGGTTATGTTAATAGCTGGAAGATGCCCCAATTTCTGTCTTGAAGACATATTAGACTTGCGGGGGAATGTATCTTTGTTGGAGATGAGTCTGTGAAGGTAGCTCTGCATGGATGAGCTTGTGAAGTCAGCTCTACGGGGATTTTTCTGTGGGGATTGGTAGATGACTTGTACGTTATCCCAACTCCTAGAGTCTTTAGTAAATGTTGATCCTTGTTTTTATGCATATATTTGTTAACAGTAATCATATTCATATGCATATGTTCATTCAAATTAGTCATTGTATGTTTTTGCAAACAAAACAGGGAAAATAAAATATATTTGAATTTTAAATGATATTTGTATTGATGATTTTCCTTTAAACATGCGGTTTTGTGCAAGGAGACGAAGATCCTAGTAAGAGGAAATCGTCGAAAAATGAAAAGAGTACAAAGTAAAACATAAATATATAGCTATGTGTAAACGATCTCATCGAGTTTCAACTCTGGTATTGCCCCTACGTCTTTGAGCATCTCATCCCTCACTGTTGGAAGAAGCTGATTGAATTGATCTTGTATCATTCGAACTTGACGTTGGTAACAAAGATTGATGTATGTAGGTGATCCAACGAGACATAGCCATATGCTTTAACCCCTAACTTTTTCCTGGACCGCCATTTCGGGTTTTTAGTCCATCCGGATACTCTTTTTTGCCCAAGTTGCCTTTTCAATTTTTCGAGTTACCGGGTGTACAATTTTTATATATATCCCTAATTTTTTGCCCGAACCCTTTTGGTTCGCCGGGATGCCCTTATTTTTTCCTAGGACAGACAACCTAGCGGGTCTCTTTTAGGCGTAGTATTTTTTTACTATGCTCGCGTTTACAGGGTGCGAAAAATCTTCACCGTCCATAGCGGTAAGTATTATAGCACCGCCAGAAAATATCTTCTTAATGACAAATGGCCCTTCATAGGTGGGAGTCCATTTGCCCCTGGGATCACCTTGTGGCAGGATGATGCGCTTTATTACCAAGTCACCAGCCTGATATACCTGATGTTTGACTTTCTTGTTGAAGGCTTTGATCATACACTTTTGATACATTTAACTGTGACAAACAGCTGCAAGCCTTTTATCGTAAATAAAATTCATCTGGTCCAACCTAGTCTAAATCCACCCGTCTTCGTCTAAACCTGCGTCTTTAATAACCCTTAGCGAAGGAATCTGAACTTCGACTGAAAGGACAACTTCCATACCGTAGACTAGAGAGAATGGGGTTGCTCCAGTTGAGGTACGCGCTAAAATGCGATAACCATGAAGAGAAAATTGTAACATCTCATGCCAATATTTATATGTCACCGTCATCTTTTGTATAATATTTTTGATGTTCTTATTGGAAGCTTCTACTGCACCATTCATCTTCGATCGATATGGACAACAATTGTGGTGCTTAATCTTGAACTGTGTGCAGAGTTCCATGATCATGGTATTGTTTATATTAGTATCGTTATCTGTGATAATCCTCTCGCGGATGCTATATAGACAAATGAGGTTGTGCTTAATGAACCAGGCGACAACATTTTTGGCCATGGAGGAAAATGAGGTTGTTTCAACCCACTTTGTGAAGTAGTCAATAACAACCAGGATGAAACGATGCCCATTGGAAGCAGTAGGTTTGGTTTATCCAATCATATCAATGCCCCACATCACAAATGGCCAAGGAGAAGTTAAGACATTCAGATGAATCAGAGGCACGTGTACTTTTTCAGCATAGATCTGACATTTGTGACAAGTTCTTGAGTGGTGATGATAGTCAGTTTCCATAGTCGACCAATAATAACCCACTCTCAGAATATTCTTAGCCATCGTATACCCACTGGAATGAGTACCGAAGACACCTTCGTGCATGTCCTCCATAATCTTCTCAGCTTCCTTCTTGTCCATACAATGAAGCAAAGTCAAATCATGATTGCGCTTGTACAAAATTGTGTTGCTCAAGAAGAACTTAGTAGAGAACCTCTATAGAAATTTCTTGTCATTGGTAGATGCCCCTCGGGGTACTCTTGAGCCTCGAGGTATCTTTTTATTTCGTGAAACCAAGGCTTTTCCTCTACTCCATCAGTATCAACTTCGTAGAAATACGTCGGTTCGTCTAGTTTTTCAATAGTGATTCGAGGAGCTTGGTTTTCCCATATAACTTTAAACATAGATGACATGGTTGCCAAGGCGCCTGCAAACTGATTCTCTTTCCGTGGAATATGTTCAAAAGTGATTTCCTCGAAGGATGGAATTAAGGTCAAGACATGCTCTCGGTAAGGAATGAGATTTGGATGCTTCATATCCAATTCTCCCTTGATTTGACTGATGATTAAGGTTGAGTCCCCGTATACATTCAAGAACTTAATCCTCAGATCAATAGCATCTTTGATGCCCATAATGCATGCTTCGTATTCTGTCGTGTTGTTAGTACAGTCAAATCATAAGCTAGCGGTGAAAGGCGTATAGAAACCCTTAGGAGAGATAATCATAGCACCAATTTCTTTACCAAGTGCGTTGGAAGCTCCATCAAAAACCATAGTCCATTGGGATCCTGGCTCAGGTCCTTCATATGGTCCAGGTTCTTCATAATCTGTAACTAGTATAATGTTCTCATCTGGGAACTCGAAATTCATAGATTGATAGTCGTCTACGGCTTGATTAGCCAAATGATTTTCCAATACACTTCTTTTGATTTCCTTCTGAGTGGTGTACTGAATGTCGTATTCTGTTAAGACCATTTTCCATCGGGCTATTCTTCCGGAGATAGTGGGTTTCTCGAATATGTATTTTATGGGATCCATTTTAGAGATCAACATAGTATGAGTCAGCATATAATGTCTTAGTCGGCGAGCAGCCCATGCCAAAGCGCATTAAGTTTTCTTGAGCAGTGAGTATCTTGTTTCACAATCGGTAAGATTTTTATAAAGGTAGTATATTGGATGCTCTTTTCGACCAGACTCGTCATGTTGGCCCAGTACATACCCCCATTGAGTTCTTTAATACTGTTAAATACATGATCAAAGTTCTTCCTTCAACTGGTGGCATTAGAATCAGAGGTTCTTGGAGGTACTCCTTGATTTTGTCAAAGGCTGTTTGGTCGTCGTCGTTCCATTTCAGTACATGACCTTTCTTTAGCAACTTATAGATCGGCTCACAAGTAGTGGTCAAATGAGAAATAAATTTGGGAATATAGTTCAGTCGTCCCAAGAAACCTATGACTTCCTTCTCAATATGGGGAGCTGGCATTTCTTGAATGGCTTTGACCTTGGAGGGATCAACTTCAATACCTTTACCACTGACAATGAAACCTAGGAGTTTACCAAATTTCACCCCAAAAGTGCACTTGTTCGGATTTAACCTTAGCTTGTACTTTTTCAATCTCTTAAACAGCTCATGTAGATGGTCAAGATGTTCTTCTTCAGTATGAGATCTGGCTATTATGTCGTCGACGTAAACCTCTATCTTATGGTGAATCATGTCATGGAACAAAGTTACCATAACACGTTGATATGTTGCACCAGTGTTCTTTAACCCTAAAGGCATAACTTTGTAGTAGAAAGTGCCCCACTGTGTAACAAAAGTAGTCTTATCCATGTCTTCATGTGCCATCTTGATCTGATTATAACCTGAGAAACCATCCATGAAAGAGAATACCTTGTGTTGGGCAGTGTTATCAACCAGAACATTAATATGTGGGAGTGGAAAGCCATCTTTAGGGCTTGCCCTGTTCATATCCATGTAATCTACACACGCATGCACTTTTCCATCCTTCTTAGGTATAGACACTACATTTACGAACCACTGAGGATAGGATGTAACAGCTAAGAAACTTGTGTTGAATTTCTTCATAACCTCAGCCTTGATCTTTTCGTACATCTCGGAACGCATACGATGAACCTTCTGTTTTATTGGAGAACAACCATATTTCATTGGCAGATGGTGAACCACAATATCATTATCAAGCCCTGGCATGTCTTCGTACGACTAGGCGAAGATCTCAACATAGTCACGCAACATCTGGATTAACTTGTTCTTGACGTTGTCTTCTAGGTTGGCACCTATCTTGACCTCTTTCATGTCTGTTTCGGTATCTAATTTTACAACCTCAACTGGCTCTTCATGCGGTTGTATAGCCTTTTCCTCTTGCATTAACATTCTGGAAAATTCTCCATGTATTTCACAATCTTCCTCACCTTCATCCTCATCTTTGTATATCGGATTCTCGAAATCATAAGTGGCAATAGTATAATTGTTATCAACGGGATCCAGAGTGGATGTGGATTTGCAGTTTATTATATGGGTGTGTGTAAGAACACATGGATATTTTAAGAGTGTAATAAAGTAAAAAGAAAGACAAAAAGTGCAAAATTTGAATGCAAAATGTCTAATGATTTATTAAATGAAAATATGCTTATGAATGACGACAACCCTAACAAATGAACCGTTGTGCCCCAGGTAAGACACAAGGATTAAAGTCATTGTTTAAAGATTACATAACCAAAACTTTAAAAGAAACAGAAAATAGCAATTACTCCTGACTAAAGGAGATTAAGATAAGGTCTTCGGTCTTCCAGTTGCTGAGCCCGTTGTTGACGGTAGGAAAGATCCAGTTGTCGAGGTCATAATCATTGTCAACTTCTTCTATAGCATTAACTCCATTGTTATTAACGTAGATTGGTAGTATTACGGCACGAGCATAACGAATAACCCTTTGAGCCTCTGCAGTAAAACCCAAACCAAATTTATCAGTTTATATGGAATGTCAAGAAGCTGGCCCCAAGTAGTGCAACCACCTTCTTCTACTACAGCTCTAGCATCTTTCAAAGAAGCCATCCTGGATGGAACCCTTGTAGCCTTTGGAATAGCAGAAACGTCTTCAGTAGTGATAGGATGGATAAATTCAAAAGTCTGGCAGGGACTTTCAATGAATTTGTCGTCCATCTCAACATACCTGAACGAGTTTAAGTGACTCACCATATACTCTTCTTCACCGCAGACTATAACAACCTTTCCTTTCACCGGATACTTCAGATTTTGGTGTAATATTGAAGTAACAGCGCCTGCCCCGTGAATCTAGGGGCGTCCGAGTAAACAAGAATAAGTCGGACGGATATCCATCACATAGAAGGTAGAATCAAAAACCTGCGAACTCACTTTAATTGGGAGATCCACCTCTCCATGTACCATCCTCTTTGACCCGTCAAAGGCTCAGACTATAATTTCACTGGGTTTCAGCACAAACCCTTCACAATCAAGTTTATCCAGAGCACCCTTAGGTAGAACATTCAACGAGGAACCTGTATCAATCAATAGATGAGCTAAAGTAGTTCCCATGTATTCAATAGAGACATACAGGGCCTTGTTGTGGTTCCTTCCTTCAGGGGTAAAATCGGCATAAGAAAAGCCTAGCCCATTATCAGTAGTTAGGCTAGCAACATGGCTTCCAAATTGATCGGCAGAAATTTCTTGTGGTACGTGAGTGGATTTTAAGAACTTCACCAAAGCCTGTGCATGGGCTTATGAACACAGTAACATGGATAACATGGAGATTTTAGAGGGAGTATGTCTCATCTGTTCAACAATCTTGTAATCACTTCTTCAGATAATTTTCGATACCTCCTCCAACTCTTTCTTGGAAGTATAGTCAATGGTAACTTCTTTAGGTCCCTCCGTCTAGGTAGGCTCCATCGTTTTCTCTTTTCCCCGAGTCTCAGTAGTTAACTCGATCGCAGTAACTCGAACTGGTATAGCAACAGTCTTTTGAGAGATTTCCGGAGAGAAAACCCTTCCGCTTCTAGTAACCTTACTGGTCCTAGCAATATTGTCAATGTTGGGATCCGCAACTTCAGTGTCTTCATATTCAGTAGTCAGTAGATCTTGCTTGATTCCATGGTAGTAGACGTCGGCTCCATAGTCCCAAGGGACAACCTTGTTCGAGGAATACGGAATTGGTTCGAGTGAAGTGATTATCAGAGGAGTGATTATGGGTTCAGCCTTAATCTTCATAGGGCCTTTAGCAGTGATCCTGATAGGAGTTCTAGAAATTACAGATAAGTCTTGAAACAAATTCTCAATAGAAGGAATCTTCTCAACTATAATGATATGGTCGTCCATCAGACGCTGAATACCTTCTTTCTGTAACTTGCAGCCAATGGGTTGGGTTGCACAGCAGTGACATCTTTCAATACAACCCAGAAATAAACTGGCTTGCAACAGATTCTTCTTAATGATGGAGAGGGGAGTAGTCAATTCATCTACAGTAGAAACATATGAAATATCATCAATAGAACTGATGCCTTTGTCATGCTTCGGCATAGGTGTTATAATCACATTGGGGGTCTCGGGAGGATCAAACTCAATTTCTTTGTTGTCAATCATGTCTTGAATTTTATTCTTCAAATCCCAGCAGCTATTGGTGTCATGCCCGGGGCTATTGGAATGGTAAGCACATTTCACATTAGGATTATAACGAGGAGATGGGGTGTTTGGATTCTGAGGAGGATCCCTCAGTGTAATCAGCTATGCTTTCAGTAAGTGTTATAATGCCTGAGATAATGACATATTGATCTTTGTAAATTGTCTTCTAGGTGCTTCTGACCTACGTTGATTGCCCTGTTATTGTTGTTGTATAGGCACAAGATTAGAAATTAGTACCGCCCTCACAGATTGTTTGCGATCACTTCTAGTACGACCCTTCTGGCCATACACAACATTTGTTTCCTTCTTACCATTGAATGTCTTCTTCACAGTACTTGAAGACGCGACCACTTGAATCTTTCCACTTCGGATACCACTTTAAACTCGTTTCCCTATTAGTATCAACTCGATAAAACCAGATGAAGAGCTTCTGATCAGATGATTAAATAATTGTCCTGTCAGAGTTCCCATGAACATATCCACCAGCTCCCTATCAGACAAAGGAGGTTTTACTCTTTCATCCATATCTCTCCATTTCTAGGCATATTACTTAAATCCTTCATTCAAACCCATAGTCATACTCTGTAATAGCATATGAGTTGGTGTAAGATCAGCATTGTATTGGTATTGTTTGTAAAAGACAGCAGTCAGGTATTCCTAAGTACGTATACTGGTTCCTTCGAGCTGATAGAACCATTCCAGTTGCGTCCCAGATAAACTCTCTTAAAATAAGTGAACCCATAACTTTCTATAAGCAGTATGGGATTGGATCTTCCAGACATAAGACCATAAATGAAGCTTGGGACAAGACACACCATCATATTTTGCAAAGATGGGGACCTTGAACTTGTGAGGGATAACAACGCCTGAAATAAGACCCATCTCTTCAAAATCTAGTCCAGGTACTTTCTGGATTTCCATGGAATTCAAACGATCTTCCAACTGTTTGAATTTGTCATCAGCAGGATGATACTGCTCATCAGAATAGTCTTCTTCATCAAGAATTTTACCAGAACCAAGGTTGCTTCCCCCCTCAGCTTTGATACTTCTAGTGTCGTCCTCTTGATTATCATATTCATCTGATGGGATGTCAGAAGCTTGAGCCTCTTTGGCGAGACCTTTGAATCTTCTTCACATGTTGAATATACCAATCGGTTTCCTAGTCTTTTTCTTCTTGGCGATGAGCGCCATCAGCTCTTTTTGCCCATTGGCTAAGTTCATGAGCGTATCTTGGAATTGAGCATTTTGAGCTTGAAGATCTTTCACAGTCTGTTCGAGGGCCATCTTTTACTGAAATAAACAACAAGAAGATGAGAAAACCTGTCTTGGAAACCTGTTATGTAATGATGTGCATGAGATGTGGATGCAATGTTTTCAAGGATCTTGCGGGATAAACAAATATGAAATGTTAGAAGTTGAGACTGGTCGCATATTTGATTGAAGAACTTTGCGTCTTTGAACATCCTCCTATGAGAATCAAGCTCACCATGTCGAGTGAGTCCTAGTCTTTGACTCAAGCGAACATACTTTAATCTTTAATGGCACTAGAGGAAAATAAATCCCCTTGCCCCTTTCTAGCAGTATGGCTCATGATAAACCTGCATCACAGGCCCTTGAGATCCTTGAAATGATTAGTGAAAATGATATGGTATGATTTCATGATGTTATAATGTCATCTTTGAATAGATAACAAACACAAACAAAGCACTCAAGGGCCTTAGGTTTAAGGCTTGCATGGGGTTCGTAGGTAAGTACCCTCTTGAATTTCAGTTGGCTCAACCTGTCCTAAGAATAGTAATCGGGTTCTAGGAATCTCATATCATCGATCTTTCTCACAGGCATTGTTTCAGCAGTGCAACTGACTTGCCACCGAAATATCCCGAGAGTTGAATCTCAATGAGTGTAGCATCGAGTATCAACCAACTTTGGACTGCACCAAAGTCAGCCATCTCACTACCTTGTAATGGTTAAGTTGGGCCAATTAATGTTATAAAGGTCAGTTAGTGCTTATGACACCACGCGGTAGCCTAGTATTCTCCTTGAATGACTCAAGGGACACCAGTACAAACCAATGTGTCACACTAACATAGCCATCACTTCAACCATATTGGTCTACGCCGTACAATTTCCATTTCTATAGCTACTTACCTAAGGTCCCCAGATCCGGGTGTAGGATCTTTGAAAGAAAATTAAACTCGGGAAACCCAATAAAGATAAAGCAGACAAAGCAAACAATTTTAAGTGATCTAACTCTAAAGTAACCCCTCTTTTTTAGTATATCTCCTCAGCAGAGTCGCCAGTTCTGTAATATGGTGGGAAAACTGACTTGGTTTTGTATTTTATCGCAAATGTTGCGGATAGCAAGAGTCGCCACTGACTTTTCTTTTATCCAATAAGGAAATGGTGAAAAGAATAGGAAAGACCTCTTTCAATTTTGAGTTCGGGGGGTAGGTTATGAAAAGGGAAGGTGTTAGCACCCTTTTCATATGTAGTTATCTACGGGCTCTTAATCGCTTAGCTCACTTTTTTTTGAAAATTTCTTTGTGTTGTGTGTTTGAAAATATTTTGAAAAGTTGAACTTTGTAATAATTCTCGTATCTGTCCTCGAGAATGCGTACAAAATGTTTGTTCAAAAATATTTATTGAAAATTGTTTGTGTGAAATGATTTATTTTGAAGAGCTTTGTGAGAAAGCGATTAACAGCGCTCTACCTACTCAAAGGTCTTTCTTGTATTTTCTTTCTCCTTTATATAGTGTTATACATACCATTAGTTAGTAGGAAGCCCTATCGTTGGATGTGAAGGGATAGGCGTTGGTCATCGTACAATCATCGAAGGCAACTCGTAAGGATGCTTTAGCAATTTTCGTTAAGGGACTAGATCATTTACTGAAGGTAACGTCGAAAGGGTCATCGTGGGACTATGATCTTTATATCGAGGAACTTTGCTAAAGGGTCCCCATGTTCAAGGGGCATGACTGTTTTCCGAAGTGACAAGGGAGGTTACCCTAGAGGTGTGAGTATGCAAAGTGTGTTATTTTCATTTATTTAATCTTGAAATTAGGGTTTGATATCGTTTGTTTTTAGTCTTTCCATACAAGCCCTAATTACTAAGAAATAATATAGCAAGTATAAAAATGTAGTAAATGTGGGGAAAGTAAAGGTAGAAAATAAATCCTAGACTATTACATCGCTTCGGGGTAGTTACAAAAATATAAAAGCGGAAAGTAAAAAACCTATAACTATTACAATCCGTACGCAGTTACATAATAAAAAAAATGCGAGAGAAAATAAACTACGCAAGAAAATAATGTAAGAATAAGAAAGGAAAATGAAAAATGGTTTTGGTGATTTTTGATGAAAAAGGTTTTTGACGATTAATCGAATAAACCTAAAAAGTCTAATTAATTTTTAATTAAAAAAATTGATTAATCAAATTAACAAATAAAACCGAAAACCAAATTTGACTAGGGTTTGAAAAATAAGGAAAATATGAAACAAAACAAGGTTTAAAAAATACTGTCAGGGGTGGGCGTTGAACCCACGCCCTTATCTCTTTCTGCCAACATGCTCACCACTGCGCCATGCGCGCTTTTATGTTAAAGAATGGAAACCAGCGCATTTTGTAATATGCCAAACCCTAAAATATGAAAAACAAAACAAAATACCAAAAGGCAGGGATCGAACCCATGCCTTGATATAACAATGCCTTAACGCGCGCGCCTTTGCCACTGGGGTGACCGTACATCCATTATAATTAGCCAAGCCAAATAATCACATTATAAACAAAATGCAAAGACCGGAGAGGCGTCGAAGCCCTAGCTCTGGTCGTCTTCTTCGGTGGGTCTTTTTTCTTTAACCGGCAAAACCAACAAACATCAGAGATCCAAAGGGTCCCTACCCCCCTAAATCAACCCCTGCAAGTTC
Organism: Vicia faba; assembly: GCA_948472305.1. Taxonomy (NCBI): domain Eukaryota; kingdom Viridiplantae; phylum Streptophyta; class Magnoliopsida; order Fabales; family Fabaceae; genus Vicia; species Vicia faba. Next base: position 1,255,983,944 of record OX451740.1, read on the forward strand.
AATGAGACCATCATTTTTGTCTAATTCGTGCTAGTTTGAGAGGTATAAGGAAAATAGCATGGATCGATTTAAACATGGCAGTTCATGATCTAGCCATCATGGGACTCATACGATGGAATTTTCCTTCATGTTGATACCTCATAAACACATTAGTAAGGTCAGTAGATATTAAAACACAAATAAAAAAGAAATACAAGATTCATGCAATGATGGAAATCGGTGATGCTTAGAATGTTGTTTTGAGCCCTTTGGATCATCGAAGATGATCCATTCTTACCCTATAGTACTCCTGAAAGAGAATGGAGAGGCTAGTTTCGCCTGAATGTGGTTGCAATTAGGGTTTACAAGTTTCCCTAGTTCTTGGAAATTTTGAGTTTTTGGAGAGGCCTTTTTATGCAAGGTTTTCGTGTTCTTTCATGTTTGAATTGCTGAAAAATATATAGCTTGAATTTAGGTCAAATGTTGGACTTGGACTCTTGTAATAAGCTTTGTCTTATTTTTTATTTAATTTGAATTGAAAATAAATAAAATCAAAATAAATAAAGTAAAAAGGTCAAGGGGTGCATGAAGTAGATCTGAGATTCATTATAAGTTTCGCAACATGTTAGGACCTTAAAACATCACCCCACTAGCCCAAAAATTCAAGTTTGGTCACTTTTGGTTCCATGCATTTGCTCAAAAAATTTCAACTTGAACTAATCATAACTCTCTCAATTTTTATCATTTGAAGGTTATCTTAGGCTTTTTAGAAAGATAAAGATGTCCTCTAAAATCTCTATTTTGGTCATTTTTGCATTTGAAGACTTTATATTGATGTAAGTTACCTTGAAAAAAAGTGTCTTTTTGTTGACTTTTGAAATGACCTATAATGTATTGGCTCATATCTCTCCAATGAAGCATTTTTTGGACTTGATCTTAGAGAGACAAAGTTGTATAGAATTTAATTTCCTTCACAATGAACTTTGGTTAAGGAAAATATGATGAAACGTGTGAAAGTTATGTTTGGCCAAAGTTCAGTTGACTTCTCCTTAAGAAAACCCTAATTTGGCAACTTTTGACTTTTGATGAATCTTGAGTTTTCTTGATGAATCATGATCAACATTTGATCAAATGATGAATATGACTTAAATATTGATGTTGACCAAAAATATTGAATTTTGACTGCATGTTGGCCACCGTAGATTTTTTACTCAATATAGTTGATTTTTAATCATCTGAGCCATTGACTGGGCAAACTTGTGATGCAAGGCTTGAAACATGACATGAGCATTTCTTGAGACATGTGAGAAACCATTAAGTCCACTTTAGGCCTTATAAACCCAATATCCCTTTAGAAAAGTGAAACCCTAGTTGTGGATCCATTACTTAGGAGGAGAATTTGTCTGATAAATCTTGAGTAGCCTTGAGCAATTGAAAACCCTAGAAGAATGAGGAGATATCTTGAAGAAAATGGGAGGGAAAATTTTGGTGTACAACAAAATGCTTCAAGAATATTCAACTCATGAAATTATGTAAAATCAATTCAATGCTCATAATCAATTCAAGAATCAACATAATCTCATGAATTCACATAATGTTCAACCAATTCCACTTTTAATCATCATCATCATCAATTCAATGCTCATAATCAATTCAAGAATCAACATAATCTCATGAATTCACATAATGTTCAATCAATTCCACTTTTAATCATCACCATTAATTCAATTCCAACTTTAAGATCCAAATTCAATTCAAGTTTATGTCAATTCAATTCAAATCAATAATTCACTAAATCCAATCACAAATAAGCAAACAAGTGGAAGTAGATTTACTGAAATTAAATCGGAAAATGTAAGAAATGGCCGAAAAACTCGTGCAATAGAGGAGAGTCGCCGGAAATATGCGATCAGAGGGAATCTTCTCACTGTGAACTGTCACGGAACCAAAAAAATGACAGAGGAGCTTGCGAACTTGCGCGATGACGGAAGAGACGGAATCTCCAGCGGTCCTCGGAGGCGCAAGCTGGAGAGGCAACAGTGATGGCTGGTGAGCACGGTGCACGACAGAGATGAGGGATTTCTTGCGGAATTTTCGGAGTGAGGAAGATGAAAATTATTGATTTGTGGTTGAATTTGTGTTGATATTCTTGAAGAAGTTTATGAGAAGTTGAGAGAAAAAGATAAAGGGTTTTTGTTTTGATTTTGGGGGGAATGAAAAAGTCAGTGTAATTGTGTTAAAATTTTGAATTTCAAAATATATAGTCTTGGCTCCAAACTTGAATTTTCAACTTATTTTGTGCATAGTGCGAGATCGAACCATAAGCTAATCACAATCGATGCAAAATCTTGACGCGTGACTTGAAACAATGCTCGTGATGACGAAATTTGTGATGCGGATCTGAATGAATCATATCAATACGATAAAAATTAAGAAAATTATGTCGCCCTGAACGATGAGAAACGCAGTGTAAAAATTCACAGTGCAAAATTTTACAGCTTATTTTGTGTACGGCGCGCGAACAAACCATAAGCTCATGCCTTTCGGTGAAAAATCTCGATGCAAACCCTGAAGCAAAAATGTCGACGATGAAATTTGTGATGTCCTGCCGAAAGAATTACCCTGATACGATAAAAATCGAACAAGATATGATTTTTTGAATCGCGAGAAACATTGGACTTATTTCCCCGTATTGAAAATTTCAGCTTATTTCAGTGGACACTTTCGGATGCGAGCCATAAACCGAAGCCTTCGGAGCATAATCTAAACTCGGGTCCTGAAGCAAAGTCGAAGCTTACAAAATTTGTGAAATAATGCTTCAAGAATTGTCCTTATATAATAAAAAGCGAGAGAGTTATGATTTTTACAATATCGAGAAACAGTCTGGTAGAAAAACAATTCAGAGTGAAATTTTCTCTGGTAATTAGTACTTTTGGAAACCTTCTACAAAGAATTAGCTCTTAACCTGAACACACGGATCGAAGATAAAATCAAGATGATATTTTCTCCTAAAGAACCATCTGAAAACATTGAACCGGGCGAAAGTTATGAATTTTTTAATATCTGGAAAACAACGGTTCAACACACTATTTTCACTTTTTTTCACTGTATTGCTTGAGTACTCACGCATTCGGAGATCTTCCTCAATGAATTGGCTTCCAAGCCAAACACAAAGATTGAAGGAAATAACAAGATGGTTCAAAAACTTCAAGAACCATTCAAAGAGGATTTTCCAGACAGAAGTTGTGAATTTATAAGCATCCAAAAACCAGAGAAACGGTGAATCCACTATATAACCCATTTCATGTATTTTGCTCTTTAGAAATTCTTCCTCACAAAATTAGCCTTTAACATGAACAGATAAAATGAAGAAGACCTCAAGGCGGTTCTAATGACTGAAGAATAAATATCAAACCATTTTCTAATATCAAGTTATGAATTTCCGAGCTCGAAACGCACCTTATTGAATTTATGTCTGCACTATCTCAAACCAAATGAAACGCTTGACTTTCTGCACAATTCAGGGCGTGTTGGAACACATAAGAGTTTGATATTGATGATGACTTGACTGTTTGTTGATTGAATAGCTTGTAACAACATGCGGAGTGCATAAAAATGCAGAAAACCCTGAGTTCTGCTTCACAATGTGTTTAACGGAACAATCAACTTTCGCAGTTCTTTTCACAGAGAAACCCTTGATTCCATGAGCATGGACCCTATGACATGTATGTATGCATATGATAATGAAATATAAACCAGTTAGGGTTAAAATAAAGAGGACATATTTTAGGGTACAACAGTATGTATCTTCTCTTAAGAAAATTACCAATTTGAAAGAAAATAGTAATTTATATCAGTTTGGAATCTTCGTGTGTATGTATATTTCTTAAGGGAATTGGAGATAGAAAGTATTAAGTAGTAAACTAGTAATTCATGTCAGTTTGGATCACTTTGTGTGCATGTATGTTTTCTTAAGGATATTGGAGAAAGAAAGTAGTAATTTATTGTGTTAATTTTGACATTGTGTGTATGAATGTTTTCTTGGTATTATCTTTTAATAATTTATTGTAGGAACACAATTTCATAACCGAACTACTAATAGATCGGTTGCTGGTGAATAATGCAGAGTTGATCATCAGCGAATACAGTTGACATATTGAGATATTATAGATTTTTTTTTACTGTGCCTCTTAAGATGCCTTCTAAGACTCGAAAGTATGTGGAAATGATAAGCGTAAAAAAAAAATTGGAGAGCTCAAATGAAAGTCACTATGTTGATAATATTGATGTTGAAGTTCTTGATAGTGTGTCAATTGAAAATGATATTGTTGATTGTGTGCAAATTGAAGATGATAATATTGATAGTGTGTCTATTGAAAATAATAATATTGATAGTGTGTCTATTGGTGATGAAGTTAATAATAATGATGATAATGTTGATTATGATATATTTAATCTAAGAAATTGGGACCGTCTTCAACCTAGTTGATTGATTTATTAGTTGTGAAAGGTCCTAAAATAGATAATTCCATTGTATAGGGTCCTAGAGATAATTTGAATAGACGCTTTATGACTAATTTGTATACTAGAATTTTAGCAAATGGAGAGAAGTGTGATAGAGATTGGCTAGTTTATTCGAAATAGCTTGATAGAGTATTTTATTTTTGTTATAAAGTTTTGAAAAATGGGATTGGTAGAGGACAATTAGCAAATGGGGATTATAGTGATTGGTGACATGTTGGTGCAAGAATTAAATAACATGAGTTAGGCATGGAACATGTTAAGAATATGAATATTTAGTATGAGTATCTTCAAAGGCGCAAAAATTTTAAGCTATTGATAAAACGACTCAAAGATTAATTGATAAAGAAAAGAATCACTGGAAAATGTTTTTAAAAGAGTTATTTCAATAGTGAAATTTCTTACTAAACATAATTTGGAATTCTGTGGTTCTAAAGAGAAATTGTATGAAGATATCAATGGCAACTTTTTGGGTTTGATTGAAATGTTGGCTGAATTTGACCCAATTATCCAAGAACATGTTAGACGTGTTACAACTCAAAAAGTTTACTAGTCATTATCTTGGATATAGAATACACAGTGAATTGATTTCATTGCTAGGTTATGCAATTAAAACTGAAATCATTAGTAAAATCAAACAAGCAAAGTATTTCTCAATAATACTTGATTGTATGTCTGATGTCAGTCTCCGAGAGCAAATGTCTTTGATGATAAGATATGTGGATGTTTCTTCAACCTCTGTTAGCATTGAGGAATCATTTTTATGATTTTTAATGGGAATGATACAACTTGTCAAGGACTTTTTGATGTTTTATAAAATGAATTGAAAGAACTTGGTTTTGACCTATTTGATGTGAAAGGACAAGGTTACGATAATAGGTCAAATATGAAAGGAAAACATCAAGGTGTACAAAAGAGATTTTTAGACATAAATTTGAGATACTTCTATACTTTTTGTGGTTGTCATAGTCTTAATTTGACATTGTATGATATGGCTAACTCTTGTAAAAAAGTTAGAAATTTTTTGGGAGTTGTATAACGAATCTATACAATTTTTGCCAATTCATATAAGAGATGGCAAATTTTTAAAGATAATATGAAAGGGTTGACTCCAAAATTATTGTCATCCACTCGCTGGGAGAGTCGAGTAGAAAGTGTCAAAGCTATAATAACTCAAATGTCTGATTTTACAGAAGCTTTACTTGAAGTGTCTGAAAATGATCTCGATCCTAAAATACAAAATGAAGCCACTTAACAACAAATAAGCTTGGTGATTTTGAGTTTTTAATGGCTATAATTATTTAGTTTGAAATATTATCTGCAATTAATTATGTTAGTAATCTTTTACGGGAAAATGATATGTTTATTGATGTTGCTATGAAAAAAATAATGAGATTGATTTTAGTTTTTGAGAGATATAGAAAAACATGTTTTTATAAGACAATAAAAAATTAACATTAAAAACATGATTTTTTTATTTTTTAAAGGAATTGATTTTAATTTTTTAATTTTGATTATGTGAATTTTGAGGGATTGATTTTAGTTTTTGACTTTAGAGACGAATATCGAAAAAAAATTAACATTAAAAAATTATTTTTTTTAAAAATAATACCTAGACGATAATTAAAAACTTTTTAATTTACATGGATGATTTAACTATTTAATTTAAAAATTAAATGATTTTCCTGCCTCGTTGATTTCTTTTCCTAAAATAGAACATTATACTTAAGGTAATCTGTAAGATTCTATTTACAAATATTTTTGTTCTAAAGAAAGTAATATTAAATTCATAACACAAATAAATATTTAATCTATACAATTTTTGAAGTCCAAACAAGTCAATAGATATACGCATGCATTTGATGATTTTTTTTGAAAATGTCTTTGAATTGAATTCGTTGAAGTTCAAATTTTATAGCAAACAAGTTAACTAAAAAATATTTTAAGGTTTATCGGTTGAGAAAATAAATAACATAATAATAAAATGATGGAAATTTAAAGAGAACGGAAGTAAAATCTTCGTAGCGAATTAAAAAGTGTGAGAAAAGTAAATAATTTGAAATGTAAAATGCCAGAAAGTAAAGGAATTGAAAAAAAAAATATTTTAAAAAATAAATTTGTTGAAAAAGTAAAGTTCTTTAAATTGCAAGAAATGTAAAAGAATTATAAAATCGATGGAAGCCATATTTAAGGTTTTGAACAATGTTTTAAAACTGAATTGGAAAAAAATCATTAAAATAATTGAATTAAATTTCAATCAATTTAACGGGTCTGTAATTGAACTGTATATTAAATTTAAACTAAGAAAATAATTAAATATCTTAATAAAATTAATTTATAAAAAAATTCTCAAATAAATACGATATCAATAAATAAATTTACAAAAAAAATGTAATATAAGGTCTAATTTATATATTTGTACTAATTACTTAACTCAGTCACAACAAATTCTTCTTCATGATTTTTCACATCTCTTCGAGATCAACATCAGTTATTCCATGTCCACAAACATTACATTATTTTTTCTCTTTTTATTTGCATTTACATTGTCTCATTCTTCCAATTTTATTCTTTAGTTTTCATCTATATAATTTTAAATATTTATTATAATTAATCTTTAGATTTAAAGAAAGAAATAAAATGATGTAAAACATATAAAAAGTTTATCTTTGATTTTTTAAACCGTCTGATTCATCAAAAGTCGGTCCCAATTTTACAGTTATTTTAGTTTTTCGCAATTGAAACAATTATATCCTAATTTTATAGACTTAACTGTTAATTGATTCAAACCGAACCAAATTAGATAATAATTCAAGATTAAACCAGTTCAATCCAGATTTTAAAACATTAATATTAATTTTGAATCTATTTCTTGTTCGGAGTAAGCTTTAAAAGGATTAAATATATTTTTGATCTTTATAAATATCTCAAATTTCATTTTTAATTCCTATTAAAAAAATGATAAATTTTAGTCTTGAAAAAAATTTTGTTCATCCAATTTTAGTCTCTTATTATTTTCTAAAATTTTAAAAACTGTTTAATTATCTTTAAACTTTTAAATTTTTTAATAATATTTTCATTACGTGTTTAGAATACCATAAAATGTTTCTTTATCAAAATTTAGAATTTTTTAAAATGAGAAGAATTAAATATAATTTTTTTAAATTTCAAAAGATATTGATAAAAATAATGAAAATCTCAATTTAAAAATCAAATTTTGAATTTCTTTTTTTCCAAAGAACTTTTTACAACGTTCTAAACATGTCTGCAAAATAATCATTTAAAAATACACATTAATTTAATAACAGGGACTAAAACTACATACATAATAATTTTGTAAGGACTAAAAATTATTATTATTTTAATAATGATTAAACATGAAATATGAGATATTTATAAAGATGAAAAATATATTTAACCCGCTTTAAAATTTAAATATTCAACTCTTTTTTGTGAAATTTCTTATTTATAGTCATAGAGAAATGTATCTAAGTAACTCCCTCTTGAGAGTTACTATTGCAGCAATTACTTTGGTGAGTTATACTCAATAGTTTGTGTGCTATAAGTCAACATGTGCTTCAAAATTGTTCTTTGTAGTCTATGAGAAACACATATATTCAAGACTTTACATCGAAGACATATTATCCTAAATCACTTTAAAAAAACACATTGAACTACACACTCTAATCACCACCAAAAATAAGTATAATCTTGAGTCATTATTTTAAACTCATATATTATTTATATTTTTTCTCCATTTAATTAAACTAATTTAATCTAAAATTAACTAATATTTTTCTCTCAAAAATAAAGAATAAACTTAAACTCTGAACACTATTTCATTTCACGTGCAAAGCACTGTCCAAAGTTGTGTCTTCACTCGAACTCAAAACCCCTTTTTATAACCTCAAAATCACTCCTAAACAAACAAGACTCAACTTACCTTTCTCTATCATCATCATCATCTTCTTCTTCTTCTTCGACTCTTCATGTGTTTGCCCGAGGAAGAGAGAGAAAACCATGTCGTCACTAGAACCAACTCTACTATACCCACCACCACCACCACAACAACAAGACCCTTTTACCTACGGATTCAAAGAACTCTTCAACTACAACTTATTAACAGATTCTGAACCTAACTTCGACTACAACAACTTCAACCTTCAAAATGAACAACAACATGGTTTTCTCAACAACAATTGTTCACCACAAATTGAGGAACTTAATGTGGTCTCAAATCCATCTTTAGATACCTCAATTCCCACTCGTTCTCGCTCCAAGAAACGCAGAGTCAAAACAAGTAAGAACGAGGAAGAAATTGAGAACCAAAGAATGACTCACATTGCTGTAGAACGTAACAGAAGAAAACAAATGAATCACTATCTTTCTATTCTAAGATCTCTCATGCCTCAATCTTACGTCCAAAGGGTACTTTTACATTACTTTTTCTTTTTCTTCTAAATAATAATATCTCATGACCCATGTCTGGTGTCTGTGTCTGTGTCTGATCGAAAACATGTCTGGTGTCTGACACATATTATTGTTGTGTTTTAATTGATGAATTTTGCAGGTTGATCAAGCATCTATAATTGGAGGGGCTATTAACTTTGTGAAGAATCTTGAACAAAGGCTACAATTTCTTGGGGTTGAGAAAGAAAAAGAGGGTAAATTTGATACTATTGATGCAAATAAAAGCAAACCCTTTTCTGAATTTTTCACCTTTCCACAATACTCAACAAGTGTTTGTGAGAATGCTTCTGAGACAAAAATGGGTGGTGAAGTTCATCAATCTAGCAATACTATTGCTGACATAGAAGTGACAATGGTTGAAAGCCATGCAAATATCAAAATAAGATCAAAGAAAAGACCAAAACAACTCTTGAAAATGGTTTCTAGTTTGCATGGAATGTGTCTCACAATCTTGCATCTTAATGTCACTACAACTCATGAGTTTCTCTTCTATTCTCTCAGTGTTAAGGTAATTGTCTGTGCTCCCTTTCTTGGTTTTTTTTTAAGCTTTTTCTACAAGTGCTTTTCTTTTTAAGTTATTCTTCATGTAAAAGCACTTTTGTTGTAGGTGGAAGATGATTGCAAGTTTGGATCAGTGGATGAGATAGCTTCAGCTGTATACAAAATGTTGGAAAGGATTCAACAAGAGTCAATATTGAATTAAGATCTAAACTTTTAACTTTTTTTTAATCTTAAGATCTCTTGATGATGGTGAAAATTATTTTTTTCTTGTTAATTTCCTTTTTCAAGATGAATCTAATTATTGAAAAGCTGTTTAATCTTTTTTAATATAATAATCTTACAAATGTCTTTGAGAGAGTCAAATTTAGTTGTAAGATGTGAGGATTTCTTTAATAAGTAATATTGAACTATCAATAATTACTATTTAAGTTGTGGGTTTTTCATGACTCTAATAAACGCTTCAGGCTCAAACCAACTCATTTAAATTTTTTGTAATTACAAAAAAAAAACTATCTTTGAAGAAATTTGAATTTTGTGTTACAAAAGTTAAATTTTTATTGTTTAAGAAAAATCTTATAGAAAAAGTGACAATAACTTAAAATAAAGTGACAATTTAAATTTACTGTATATGTAGTAAAAATTGTATGTGATGTGAAAAACTTTCTAATTTACATGTTATGAATGAACGGAAATTTAATGTTGAACCTTAGTATGATCTGTTGATTTGGTTTGAGAATAGGGAAGATACTTGAAAATAACTCAATGTTAAATTAGTGACGATCTTAAATGTGTGATTTTTTAACTAAAGTTATGTGTACTTAAGATTGTCTTGTCTTTTATCTTTCATAGTATATCATTAGCAATGTTTTAAAAATTAGGCTGGAGATCGAATTGATGAAATTTTCGATTTAATGTTTAATTAGTTTAACGGACGTATATGTAAATTGATTATTAAATAAATTAATAATATGAAATTAAATTTTATAGATATGTCACACATAATCATATGTTTACAACTTAATAACATAAATATTTTTAAAATTCATTACAAACTTAATACAACGATATCGACATTATATATAATAACACAATATAATTATATACTTTATTTAATAATAATAAAACATAATAAAAATCCAAAATTAAAATAACAAAACATAATAACTGATCGTACTTGATCAGAATGGACCGTCACAACTTATTTCGAGCAGAACTTGAGAGTGAGGTTGGGGGGTACCTGCAAGACACTCTGATGCCAAAATGAGATACAGAACGAGCTAGCAAGCAAGAGAGTAAGAAATGATCAATACATGGCCCTCTAGAAAGAGAGGGTATTTATAGCCCTCAGCGCTGGGCCAAGGTCTCCTCATTGGACTGGTCAAACAGGCTCAAAGTGGAGACTGTCAGGTTCTATGTGAGTAGTGGGGACCCGCACGTGGTCCCCCGCCTGGATGACTTCCTCCGCAAGATTAGAAGGATATGGATGCAGTCTTTTAGGAGCCACGAAGACTCCGCGATATTCGGAGACGTTGACAGTCAGCCCTACGAGGAGGATGCTTGTGAGGCGCTTCTGCTCGTCGTGGATGCTCCCTGCCAGACGCGAGGTCGTGTGAGGGGATCAGTCTTGGTCGGGGAGAGGACCAGAGGATGACCTCGAGGTCCTTCTGACTGGCAATGATCTTCCTAAGACTGACTGGGTTTATCCTCCTGCGATGAGGTTGCCTCCTTGCGGGGAGTGGGAGTTGCTGCCCGGCGTTCTCGAGGACAGAACTGGTTAGTATACTTTGACCGGTATAATTGGATTGGGCCTCTCATGGATTTGGGCCAAGGGCAGGTCTAGTCCAGAACAAGAGCCCCCCAAGTCGTTGCTCCTGATGAAGGAGTTATGACTTAAGTCCAACTTTTTCTTTTATGAGGTGTGTTGCTCGACGAGGATATTTCATTGTGTTGACGGAGAAAGTCGTCGGTTCATGGGTTTACCCGAGCAACATTCAGAATAGACTCGAGATGGGACCATTCTAGCCGCGGGGAGGGGAAACCCTGCGGGGTGTAGGCACGTGGCGTGACCTTTGGGATTATAATGATGGCATATGGAGTATGGGTCATCATTAGCTGAACGTGTAGGTGTCAGGGAGAAAGGCGGTTGTTGAGCTGCCTGACACGAAGTTTCGCATTCTACGTCAGCTCTATATATAGTGCCTCAAGGCCCATTATTATGTTTACATTCTCGCGCTATCCACTCTCCCTATCGCCAACGTCGTGCCGTTTCCTTTCGCCGCCACATAATCCGCCGCACGTTCTTCTTCAACCTTTGTTGTTCTTCATCTGCTTTGTCCAAGTAAGTACTTTTTCGTGATACTCTTTGTTTTGATGATGTTTTAGTTGTAGAATTTCACGACTGGGGGTTTTACTCGGGGAATTCATGTATTTATGCGTAATTTTCGTGATTGAACCCGTGATATTCATCGTTTCCCCGACACTTAGATGAGTATACCCTGTAGTCTTCATATATCCCTGCAAAATTCATGGATTTTACGCAATAAGTTTGTGTTTTCCCCGGTGAATTCATGAGTCTGGCCGATAAATTCGTACTTTGCTCGCTGTATTCTTCCTGTGCTCGGGGTATTCATGAAAATGAGAGTTCGTCGTTGTTGTACCCCAAAATTTTCCCTCCCATATTCTCCAAGATTTGCTAAGAGCATGCTTCAAAATCTCCCAAAGGTTGCACAGTCCAATTACCTCCTAACAGTCAAAATTAGGGTTTTGGTTCTGGCAAAGAAATTGAAGTTTCCAAGGATCCAAACAAGTCCCACATGCCTATGAACATTGTCAAGCATCCTCATGCCAAGTTTCAAGACTCACAGCACAAAATTGCACAGTCAAAAAACCTAATTGCTCAACAGTCAACTGCAGGAGCAAAATGGTCATTTGACAGTCAAAAGTCCAAAATTTTTGGTCAACATCTTATTTTGAAGCCATAAACATCATTTGATCAATTCTTGATCATGATTCTCAAAGCATGGCTCAAAAAGTCTCAAGATGCAAAAGTTTCTATTTTTAGACAGTTGGAAAAGTCAACTGCAAATTGACCAAGGCATAACTTCCACATGGATTATCAGAAAAATTCCATCCAAAGCTCATTTTTAAGATAATGACATTTCCTACAACTCCTCTTCATACTTCAAGTCCAAGAAATGCTCTCACAAAAAGTTATCAATCTCAACATTATAGGTCATTTTCAAAAGTCAACAAAAAGGCACTTTAAGTCAAAGACCATAACTTGATATTGGTAAATCAAAATGACATGGGACCAAAGGCATTGGTTAAGGACTTCAAGACCTTTCCAAAATGTCCAAGAACATGATCAAAGCTTAAAAATTGAGCAAGATATGCCTTGTGGAAGTTGGGAAATATTTGGGAATTTTGAAAAGTCAACTTTGCTTCAAATGCCTCAAAATTGCTAATGGGCCTTAATTTCTTCCAAGAATCATCACCCAAAAGCTATGCACGACCCATTGACCCAAAGGGGAGTTATTTTCTTATTTTTAATTTATTAATTGAATTTTTAAATCCATTAATTCATTTAATTAAAATTAAATATGAGAAAAATACTAAACAAATGTTTTTGGATCTTTTTATGCAGCATATGCCATCATTATTCACTCAATATTTCGTGCACACTCAAAAAGGCAAGAATCTCCATTGATTGGCATCAAAAAGATATGAAAAAGATTGAAAAAGATTACATTGAAAACCAAATATTTGAATCATGAATGCAAAGGTTTGGGCTTGGTTTCTTTGACCTAAATCATTCCATGTACATATGCAAACCTAAACCTAATCACAAGGACAAGCACGCTGCGCTGAAAACCTGAAAACAAACTTGCATTTTTTCTTAAGAAACTCAAAACTGAAAACATAGTTCCAGTGTGTTTCAAAGCCTCAAAACCATCCCAATTCATTCCTGACGCCTCAAGGGAGCTTTTCCAATCAAAATCACAACCCCTAACCTCAAGAACTGGTAACACGAAGTCTCCCTGTTCATGAACATTTGCATATTCGTATTTTGGTTTGCACGCATTTTCCATACATTCTAATGATTGTTTTACACTAATATGGACTCACTGAAGCTTATGGTACCATTGAATTGAACTAATCTTGCTTGTATAGAAAATTGCCATGGATATTTTTTAGGGTTTCAGGAACCTTGAATTGGGGTTTTACGCTTGAGGAAAAATTAAGCCATGAAACTAGGACCATGGAATTCGTGACATTCCAACAAATCCAAAACACTCATCGCGCCCAATTTATCATTGCCCAGGAGCTATTCGCTATTTTTGCATATTGTGGTTAGTGGGGGTTTAAACCCCCGCTATTTGGTTTCTTTTACAGGTAGAAAGAAGAAGATGATGCAGGCGTGGCAGAACGTGAGTGGAGTATTTGAATCTGGCGCGGTTTTTTTTATGTTTTATATCATTAGTTTTATGTTCTCCTTATAATCTTTGTGTTCCATTATGTTATCAAAACGCGCAAACAGCACAATTGGCAAGGCGTTAGCATGGTAAACGTTGGGACCTGGGTTCGATTCCCAGGTCCCCCCACTTCTTCATAATATTTTTTTTTAAAATGCTTATGTGCAGCGTACTCTCAAAGGTTCACCATATGCCTTCGCCTACTTGCCTGCCACATGTCCAACAACACTAATCCAAGGGCCAGAATGGGAAGACTACCCTAGACGCTAGTCAACCATGCTGCACGTGACCACTGAAGAGTCAAAAAAGGCCCCATTCAATGGGCCTAATTGCTGCAAATATACCTCCAAATGGGTCAGAAAACCCCCCATGTTTGCCTTTTCTTTCTCTATTTTTATTCTTTTCTTTTTATGTTAATTATATTATTTGTTTCATTTAATTCCACAAAATTAGTTTTATAATATAAAAATACAAAAAAAATCAGAAACCATAAAAAATAAAAATATGTTTATTTATTTTTTAATTCATCAATATTTTGTAAATAAAATTCTAATAACCAATTAGTTTTAATTTTAGTTTTAACTTTGACATTTTTCTTAAATAAATTAAAAACACAAAAATTAGGTTTTAGCATTTCATTCCTTTTTTTCTAATAAATATTCTTTTCTTATTATAATTATTATTAACCATTAATTATTTTTGTAAATACTTGTAATTAATTGATTAGGTTAAATTAGGTTAAAACTTAAACATTTTTTAATAAATTAATAAACAATTTAGAACTAGGGTTTTATTCAACTATTAATTCCAATTTAATTCTATTTAATTTCATAAATCCAAAAACATAAAAAATAAATTCTTTTTCTCATTTAATAATTAAATCAATTTTCGATTCCAAATTAATTTCTTTAAAGGGTCCAACGCCCTCGCACTCGATTCTTAATTCTTTTCGCGCACTTATTTTTTATTTCTTTTATGAATGTAATGTATTTTCCCCAAGGCCTTGTAATAATAATTAGAGACTTATTTACTTTCCGTACTTTCGTTCAAATCGGGTCTTGGTTTAATTTGGCGATGTAGACCCGCGCCTTGTAATAGCGTAGGACCTTTATTTTTCCGCACTTTAATTCCCGCACCTTTTAACTGTTAATAATCACATGAAAGAATGTATGCAAAAATAAAACCAAAGCGTAGAACACTCAATGCATGACAAGACAAATAAATAACTGAAAATGACACACAATTCACACACCACCCCTAGGGTACGCCTCACTGTTGCCTTGCCCCTCGAAACGTGGCCGTCGAGTAGAGGACGTTTTAGTAAGTCCTCATGTCCATGAACATGGCATGGGGGTAGCTTCTAAGGTATCCTCCTATTGCTCTGGTGACCATACTGTCCCTAATCCTCGAATTGACCCGAACACCTCCAACGGTGGTGCTACCTACCCCTCAATGGTGGGATGGCACTACCTCAAGGACATTTACACAGACTAATTCCTTAGGGTAGGTAGATGACTCGTAGATACTTGCTCTAATTCAAAACTTCTTTTCACACCGACACTTTGCAGAAATCTTTCAAAACAACTTTTCAAACACTCTTGAGGACTGATACAAGAGTCGAACTGAAATTTTAAACGAAACTTTTTTCAAACCCACTCACCTTGAAAAGCAAACAAACATTTTTTGAAAACACAATGAGCAAGTATCTAAGAGCCCATGGATAACCATGGATAGAAAGGGTGCTAACACCTTCCCTTTCTATAAATCTACCTCCCGAACCGAGAACTAATCTCAATAAGGAATTTTTCTGTGCTTTTGTCCTTTCCATGTTGGAGAAAATAAAAGACGGTGGCGACTCTTGCTTCCGCGACATTTCGCGAACCAGCGTTAAACAGTCAGTTCCAGATCCACCGATCACAGAACTGGCGACTCTGCTGGGGAATAAAATTAAAGTGAGGTGTACCTTAGGATAGTTCATAACTGTGTTTTCAATTGCTTTGACTTGTTTGCTTTAAATTGTGGGTTGCATCGGAGTTACATAGATCCTAACCCGGATCTGGGGATACCCTGTTTAGGTAGCATAAGCTGTGAGGGACCTGTCCGGCATAGACCGACACGGGTGAAGCAGTGGCTACGTTGGTGTGGCACCTTGGTCTGTACCGATATCCCTTGTGTTGCAACGAGGAGAATATGGGTCTTCTGAGGAGTCATTAAGCACCAACCGACCTTAGAACCTTAAATGACACAACTTGGCCATTAGAACAGTAGCAGTATGCTACGCCCATTGAGGCTAAACTCTCGTGATGGTTCTGGCCGCAAGAAAAGATTGCGATGCTGGAGTTATGACCGATTGAGGGTAGTCAATGATATTGGGATCCTCTAAGAACTTGGTTACTTTTGATAGGACAGGTATGAACCAACAAACTGAAAGAGGGTAATACCTAGACCTCATGCTGGCCTAAACTCTAAGGGCTTGTCTTGTGTGACTTGTGTGCCTCATCATGTTTGCCTTTGTAAATATTTGTGGTGTGCTTTATCATAACATCATAACATCATGAGCATTGCATGCATCCTGCATAAGGACTGACCATTTCAAAGACAAGAGGGTTTCACCTTTGCTCTGTTTTGTAGGACATCATGATGCCTATGTGTAGGAATACCATCCGGTTCAACTTTGTTCACCCACCTGAGTTGCTTGAAGAATTGGTTAGCAGAATTCCAAACACCACTTCCTTCATCCAGAGGCATGGTTCTCTTCTCAGTTTAGTCACTGCAAAGCGGGATCAACAGTTGATGAGTGTCCTGACCCAGTTCTATGACCCTCTGTACCAGTGCTTCACCTTTCAAGACTTCCAGCTGGTCCCTACCCTGGAAGAGTTCTCTGACTTGCTTGGCATCCTTATCTTGGATCAGACTCCCTACACTGGTTGGGAAAAGACCCTCAGGCTTGGGGAGGTTGCTGCAACTCTTCCCTTGACCCATCAAGAAGTAATGGACAACTGGGTGACTAGAAGCGGAGTTAAGGGTTTCTTGGCCAAATTCTTGGTTGGTAAAGCTAACAGTTTCTGGAATGACTTGGACTTTAGGGCATATGAAGACATCCTGGCTCTCTTAATCTATGGGCTAGTCTTGTTTCCTAATCCTGACAACTTCATCAATGTCACTGCCATAAGGATCTTCATGTCTCAGAATCCTGTGCCCACTCTCTTGGGTGACATCCTGCAACAACTTTGTGCTCGTACTGCCCGAAGACGAGGAACTCTATGGTGTTGTATCCCTTTGTTGGTGAGGTGGTTTATTTCGCACCTCCCTAAGTTCGTGCTGAAGAACCAAGAAGGAAGAGGCTGGGCTCATAGGTTAATGTCTCTCACTGATAAGGACATCATTTGGACTTTCAGAGGTTTGGATGAGATAGCTGTTATTGATCATTGCGGAGAATACCCTAATGTTCCTTTGATTGGTACTCAAGGAGGAATCTCTTACAATCCATGTCTAGCTCTCCGTCAGTTTGGAAGAGCCAGAAGAGCAGGGCCTCATAAGATGTTGGTGCCTCACATCAGTTTTGAGTTTCAGGTGGATAGTGACGAGCTGCGTCGTAGGTTCATCAAGGCTTGGGACAGAGTTCATAAAGCTGACCCACAAGAGTTAGGGCCAAAGACTTCTCTACCTATGGAAGCCTACTACAAATGGGTTCGCATCCGTGCTCAGAAGTTAGGTATGCCATATGAAGCTGTCAGACCCGTCATTCTTGAGTATCCTGACAAAGATGGGGCTCCTCCAACTGTCCTCCCTCCTCAGATACCTACTGATTATGAAACATTAAAGAGGTCTTGGTCGCAACTGCGAGAAGAACGGGATTCTTATCGGGAAAAGTTCAATGAGCAGGAATTGAAGATCCAGAATCTGACAAAGCAGTTGGAGAATGAGCGAGCTCTGAATGACTACATCCGTACCGAGAAGAGGAGACCCTGGGATCAATGAGGAGCTCTGGATGTTCTTTTACAGTTTTATTTCCCTTTTCAGCATTTCCATTTTCTATGTAACGCCTAAGGGCAACCTGTTGAACAATTGAAAATTCAAAGTTGAATCTAATGAAGTGTGTTCCTTTTTGTTTACAAAGTTGATTCCCGATTGTCTTTGAAAACATAAATCATACGCATTCCATTCATCATGTGCATAGCAGGTATTCTTCTTTTCAGGTTGCTTACTGTTCTTCGCTGTTTATTTCAGCATCATGAACCCTGAATCATCAACTGAGATGTCTATCAAGGCCCTTCAGGCGCAGAACGCACAATTTCAAGAGCTGATTATGGGTTTGGCTCAAGGCCAAGAAGAGCTGAAGGCTTTGCTCCTGAAGAAGGAGAAGAGGAAGAAGAGAACTGTTCTTTTCAACTCGGGCTGGAGGTTTGGTAACACTCTGCAGAATGAGGAAGCTGGTTCTTCTGTAGGCAAAGACAGTCCCCAGGGGGGAAAGGCTCCGAGTCCAGTAGTCTCTGACAACGAGACTGACTTTAATGAGGAACAGTACCCTCCTGCTGAAGACCGGTACAAGCAGTTGGAGGACAGACTGAATGCAATGGAGATCCAACAAGTGCCTGGGCTGGATTTCGGAGACTTGGGCTTATCTACTGGTGTGATCATCCCTCACAAGTTTAAGGCACCATCTTTCACCAAGTATGACGGGGCGTCTTGCCCCAAGCTACACCTCAGATCTTATGTGCGGAAGATTCAACCGTACACAGTGGACAAGAACTTGTGGATCCACTTCTTCCAGGAGAGTCTTTCAGGGACTCATCTCGAGTGGTTCTATCAGCTGGATGGGACCAAAGTTCGTAACTGGGAGGAGTTGGCTACTGCTTTTTACAAGCAGTATCAATACAATGCCGACCTTGCTCCTACACGTACCCAACTCCAGGGTATGTCGCTAGGATCAAGCGAAGGTTTTAAAGAGTATGCACAGAAGTGGAGGGATCTTGCTGGCAGGGTGCAGCCTCCGTTAACTGACCGTGAGCTGGTGGATATGTTCTTGGGGACCCTTTCTGGGCCATTCTTCAATCATCTTATCGGTAATTCGTCTGCAGGGTTCACTGATCTTATTCTGACTGGGGAAAGGATAGAGGCTGGAATGAAGTCCGGTAAAATTCAGAAAGGTGCATCTTCAAGCTCTGAGAAGAAACCTTTTAAGAAGGAGGCCAGTGCTGTGTATGGGCCTAGAAGGCAAGATAAACCAGAGCGCCGCCAGTCTGTCAACGCGGTGATGATTGCTAAGCCTGCTGCCGCTCCTCGGCAAACCAATGCACAAAGGGGTGAGAGACCCAGAAGAGAGTTTACCCGGCTGAGTATGACCCTATCACAAATCTTGCCGCAGTTACTATCCACCAATTTGGTGACTGTCAGGGAGGCCCCAAAGGTTGTGAATACTGCCTCTCCCAAGTATAATCCAAATGCCCGCTGTGCTTATCACTCCGATAGCCCGGGGCATTCTACTAATGACTGCTGGGCCTTAAGGAATAAGGTGCAAGACCTTATTGATGCGAAAGAGATACAATTTGAGGCGCCTGAGAGGCCAAATATGCTGACTGCTCCTATGCCCCAGCATGGAGTGAACGCCGTTGATGAAGATGTGTATGCCGTTTCTGTGAATGATGTAGCTACTCCTCTGATGACTGTTAAAAGGAACCTACTACTGGCCGGTTTATTTCCGGGTTGTAGCGAAGGTTGCCTTTTGTGTGCTGTTTCCCTTTATGGTTGTCCTTTGCTGAAGTTAGGCATCCAAAGCCTGATGGACAGCAAAGAGATTCTGTTCAAGAAGACCGCTGTTCCGTTTGTTCCTGTGGAAGATGTATCTGTTGTTACAATTTTCAATAATCCAATCAAGGCTCCCCCGAGGAAGCCAGTTAAAATCACGACTGTCGCACCCGTTGTTATTACTGTTCCGGGGCCCCTCCCCTATGAATCTGATAAGGCTGTCCCATGGCACTATGGGGCAGATGTATATGTACATGGAATAAAGCAAGAGTTCAACACTGGCACCAGCATCAGCAATATCACTGGTCCAGCCAAAGTTACCCGCAGTGGCAGGCTCTTCTCGCCTGACATTGCACCACCAGCTATTCGAAGACCTCTCGTTATAACACCTGCAAGTGCACCTGTTCCCATTTCTGATCAAGTTGCTTCCCCTGCTGCCGAGTCATCTAATGCTCGGGGCAAAGGGATTGAAGAAGAGCCTTCCCGGATGGAGGCGCCAAAATCTGTGAATGTTGAAGCCTCCCAACAAGAGATGGAGGAAATTCTGAAAATAATCAAGAAGAGCGACTTCAATGTTGTTGAACAGCTGGGGCATACCCCCTCCAAGATCTCCATGCTCTCCTTGCTGCTGTGCTCAGAGGCCCATGCTAAGGCCCTGATTTCATTTCTGAAGACGGCCCATGTGCCACAGGAGACATCTGCAGACCAGTTTACTGATTGTGTAGCCAATTTGACAGCCGACAATGGTTTGGGTTTCTCGGATGCTGACCTTACTGCTAAGGGAAAGAACCACAATGATGCCCTGTATGTCTCTATTGAATGCAGGGGCACTACTCTTGCGCACGTGTTGGTGGACACCGGTTCTTCCCTGAATGTGCTACCCAAAAAGGCCTTAGACCGGTTAGATTGTGAAGGCCTGGAATTGAAACCTAGCAACATCATTGTCAGAGCCTTTGACGGTTCTAAAAGGATGGTTCATGGAGAGGTAGACATTCCTATTCGTGTGGGATCTCAAGTATTCGACTCTACTTTCTATGTGATGGATATCCGTCCATCTTATTCCTGTTTGCTAGGTCGACCTTGGATTCACAAAGCTGGGGCAGTGACCTCTACCCTACACCAGAAGCTCAAGTACCCCGTCAGAGGGAAGATTGTCACTGTGCAGGGAGAGGAGGAGTATATGGTTAGTCACTTGAATTCCTTCCGGTATATTGAGATGGACGGGGAGTTTATTGAAACCCCCTTTCAGCATTTTGAAGAGGTACCTCCAACTTTGGCAGCAACAGAAACAATGGTTGAAGAGGACTTTCCTTCGAAGATGGCTTCCTTGAAGGACGCCTGAGCTGTAATCAAGAAAGGTGAATGTGCTAACTGGGGCAGGCTCCCTGATTTTACACCTAAAACTGACAAGTTTGGACTGGGTTTTACTGCAGAGGCTCAGAGGGCTGTGTGCAAAGCTAGAACCAGAAGACCTCTTGTGCTCATCACCAATCCAAGAGTGAATGCTGTTGGGGATGAAGATGAGGTGGAAGAATCAGAGTTCGATAGCTGGATCTACCCGACGACTGATGGTGGATTGAACAATTGGACTGCTAAAGATCATACTCCTGTTACTTTTGTTACGCAGTAATGAATTCTTTTTTTTTTGTTATTTGTAATAAACAATGAATTAAAACTCTATGGCCCGGTGTCTTACCCGGGGCACCGTGGCTTCATTTGTGAGGGCATATTAATTGTCATTTCATATATCATGAATAAAGACCTTGGACGTTTTCTCGCATTTCAAATCTTATGCTCCTTTTCTTTCTTTCCTTTCTTTATATATTGCAAAACAACTGTATTTACACACACTCACCCATACAGGTTTCAATCCACTCTGGATCTCACTGGTAACGACTTTGCTACTGCCAGTTATGACTTTGAAAATCCGATCAACTTAGGCGAAGACGAAGGTGAAGATGATTGCGAAGTGCCTGGCGAGCTTGCAAGACTGTTACTCCAGGAAGAGAGGGAAATTCAACCACACGAAGAGCCGGTGGAAATAATAAATCTGGGTACTGATACAAATAGGAAGGAAGTCAAGATTGGTGCCAACCTAGAGCTCAGCGTGAAGCAACGGTTGACTCAGATGTTACATGATTATGTGGAGATCTTTTCCTGGTCCTACGAAGACATTCCTGGGTTAGATACTGACATTGTGGTCCATCATTTGCCTACCAAGGAAGACTGCCCTCCGGTTAAACAAAAGGTCGGCCGTATGCGTCCAGAGATGTCTGAAAAGATCAAAGCTGAGGTTATGAAACAGTTTGATGCCGGGTTCCTTGCAGTGACCTCTTACCCTCAGTGGGTTGCCAATGTAGTGCCGGTACCAAAGAAGGACGGTAAGGTCAGAATGTGTGTTGACTATAGGGATCTGAACAGGGCCAGCCCCAAGGATGACTTCCCTCTACCTCACATTGATGTCCTTGTTGACAATACTGCTCAGCATAAGGTGTTTTCCTTCATGGATGGTTTTTCAGGGTATAATCAGATCAAGATGGCTCCTGAAGACATGGAAAAGACTACCTTTGTTACCCAGTAGGGCACCTTCTGCTACAAGGTCATGCCTTTTGGATTGAAAAATGCTGGGGCAACCTACCAACGTACCATGGTTGCTCTATTTCATGACATGATACATCATGAGATAGAAGTGTATGTTGACGACATGATTGCAAGGTCTCAAACTGAGGAGGAACACCTTGATCATCTGCAGAAATTGTTTGACCGTCTGAAACTGTACAAGCTAAGGTTGAACCCGAACAAGTGCACCTTCGGGGTTAGATCTGGAAAGTTGTTAGGCTTCGTTGTAAGTGATAAGGGTATTCAAGTGGACCCTGCCAAGGTTAAAGCCATTCAAGAGATGCCAGTTCATAAGACAGAGAAAGAGGTCAGAGTCTTTTTAGGACGTCTGAATTACATTGCTCGGTTCATCTCGCACCTAACTGCTACCTGTGAGCCAATCTTCAAGCTGCTGAAGAAAGATCAGGTAGTACGTTGGAACGATGAATGTCAGGCCGCTTTTGACAGAATCAAAGATTATCTCCAAGAACCACCCATTCTTATGCCACCGGTTGAGGGGAGACCTCTGATACTATACCTGACAGTACTTGACAACTCGATGGGGTGTGTGCTGGGGCAGCATGACGAGTCTGGCCGAAAAGAGCATGCCATTTATTACCTTAGCAAAAAGTTTACCGACTGTGAGACCCGATACTCACTGCTCGAGAAAACTTTCTGCGCTTTGGTATGGGCTGCTCGCCGGCTGAGACAGTATATGTTGACTCACACTACCTTGTTGATATCAAAGATGGATCCAATAAAGTACATA
This sequence comes from Vicia faba, assembly GCA_948472305.1. Taxonomy (NCBI): domain Eukaryota; kingdom Viridiplantae; phylum Streptophyta; class Magnoliopsida; order Fabales; family Fabaceae; genus Vicia; species Vicia faba. The sequence goes on from OX451740.1 coordinate 1,256,007,002, forward strand.
TTTGAAAAGCCTGCTCTGTTTGGGAGAATAGCGAGATGGCAAATGATCTTGACGGAATACGACATACAATACACGACTCAGAAAGCCATCAAAGGAAGTGTATTGGCAGACCACTTGGCACATCAGGCAGTAGACGACTATCAGTCAATGAACTTCGAGTTTCCAGACGAGAGTATCATGATAGTGACTGATTGTGAAGTACCTGGACCGGATGAAGGACCTGAGGAAGGATCCCGATGGTCTATGCACTTTGACGAAGCCTCCAACGCTTTGGGTAACGGTATCGGCGCTGTGATAATATCCCCTCAAGGCACTCATACTCCACTTACTGCCCGGCTATGTTTCAACTGCACCAACAACATGGCGGAGTATGAGGCGTGCATCATGGGTCTTCAAGCTGCGATCGACTTAAGGATCAAGTTTCTGAGTGTCTTCGGAGATTCCGCTCTCGTGATCAATCAGATCAAAGGGGAGTGGGATACGAAACATCCAAATCTTATTCCTTACAAAGAATGTGTGTTGACACTGATCCCTCATTTCACAGAGATAACCTTTGAACATTTCCCAAGTGAGGAGAATCAGTTGGCGGACGCGTTAGCTACGATGTCTTCCATGTTCAAAGTCAAGTGGGACAATGAGGCTCCCCGGGTCATCATCTGGAAACTGGACGAACCAGCACACTGTTGTGATCTTGAGGCTGAAACAGTAACTGAGAAACCTTGGTACCATGAGGTGAAGAGATACTTGGAAGCTCAGGAATACCCTGAAGGTGCATCTATCAATGATAAGAAGTTTCTGAGAAGGTTCGCAGCGAAGTTCTTCCTTAGCAACGGCATCTTGTACAAGCGAAACCATGATTCAACCTTACTGCGTTGTGTGGATAAGACTGAAGCAGAAAGGATCATGGCAGAGCTGCATGAGGGTACCTTCGGAACACATTCCAGTGGACACACTATGGCAAAGAAAATCCTTCGGGCAGGGTATTTTTGGTCCACAATGGAAGCTGACTGTTACCAACATTCTCGGACATGTCACAAATGCCAGATTTACGCAGACAAGGTGCACGTTCCTCCCGTTCCTCTGAATGTCTTGACTGCACCTTGGCCTTTTGCAATGTGGGGCATAGATATGATCGGTAATATTAAACCTACGGCGTCCAATGGGCATCGCTTCATCCTGGTGGCGATTGATTACTTCACGAAGTGGGTTGAAGCAGCTTCCTACACTACGGTAACCAAGAATGTTGTGGCACGGTTCATTCGGCATAACCTGATTTGTCGATACGGCGTCCCGGAAAGGATTATTACAGACAACGGTACCAATCTCAATAATAAGATGATCACTGAGCTCTGCGAGCAGTTTAAGATACAGCACCACAACTCTTCTCCTTACCGGCCGAAGATGAATGGGGCTGTCGAAGCAGCGAATAAGAATATCAAGAAAATCGTGCAGAAGATGACAATGACCTATAAAGATTGGCACGAGATGTTATTGTTTGCTCTACATGGGTACCGTACCTCAGCCAGGACGTCAACCGGGGCAACTCCTTTCTCCTTGGTCTATGGTATGGAGGCAGTCTTACTGATCGAAGTGCAGATACCCTCTCTCCGAATAATGAAGGATGCAGATCTAAGCGAAGATGATTGGATCCAGACACGACTTGATCAATTAAATCTAATTGATGAAAAGAGACTTGCTGCTATTTGTCATGGTCAGACGTACCAAAAACGGATGATCAGGGCGTTTAACAAAAAGGTCAGACCACAAGAATATCAAGTTGGGGATCTGGTAATCAAGCGTATCATCCTTCCTCAGAGTGATCCAAGGGGAAAATGGACCCCTACGTACGAAGGGCCATTTGTGGTTAAACATGTGTTCTCAGGAGGAGCCATGATCCTAACCACCATGAATGGTGACGACCTTCCTCACCCCGCCAATGCAGACATAATAAAAAGATACTACGCATAAAAAAGACCCGCTAGGTTGACATACCTAGGCAAAAGTTAGGGCTTCCCGGCGAACCAAAAGGGTTCGGGCAAAATGAGAGATGAAATGAAAAATCTGTACACCCGGCAAGTCGAAAACCTGAAAAGGCGGCTTGGGCAAAAATGGGTATCCCGGTGGACTGAAAACCCGAAAGGGCGGTCCAGGCAAAAGTTAGGGATAAAGCGTAATACTATGTCTCATTGGATCACTTTGCATCCAGAATCCGGTATCAACATCAAGTTCAGACGGCATCAATCAATCAGCTTCATCTCCATCTAGGTCATCAAGTGATGAGACGCTCGAAGATATAAAGGCGATAGCAGAGTTGAAACCCAGTGGGATTATTCTTTTCACACAGCTGTTTTGTTTTCCCTTTGTACAAATTGTATAAATTCTTTTATTCGGCGGCGTTCTCTTACTAGGACGTCAGCCTCTTGTACACAAACGCCTATTTACAGGCAAATTCAAAAATCAATACAAAATCACTTTTCAGTTAAAATTTCCAATTGTTTTCCTTTTCTGTTTTGTTTCGCGAAGAACGTCCAAGGTTCAATTTGTGATATATGCATTTGACAATAATTGCTAACTCATAAATATTTGCATACGAAACAAATGATTAATTACAGGTAACATTAGAAACAGGGGCAATAAAGAGTTGTCTAAGCGATCTAATTGCTCTGTCCACCAAGGTATCAAGGTAGGTTCAGCTGAAGAACACAACCAGTATATCTTAATTCCCCAGAGAGTGAGTCAGCAAGGCAATACACTCTCCCCAAGCAAAGCTATACAATCAGTCTTAAGGAAGTTGGGTATCCCCCGCAGATCTCAACATCCCCCAGCATAATATACGGACATTCTTAACAAGCATCCCCGGCAGTCTTGAGCTAGGATTGTTCCCCGGCGGTATACAGACATTCGGTGGAGTCACTTCCAGTACATCTCCAAAACTTCCCCAGGAGAGTCCAGTATAGTTCAAGATTTCCCCAGGAAAGTTTGAATCCATCTCCCCGGCAGGAAGCTTATCCCCAGTAGATTCTGGAAGCTTCTCCCCCGCAGAGCACGAACGCGACTCCCGGCTTTATTCAAAGGTTATTTCCCTACCAGGATATAACTGGGTTATCCTCAGCCAAAAGCCACGGAAAGATCGTCCTCGGCGAAGTCTTCCTATCCCCAGCGGAGTCTACTAAAACTTCCAACATAACAACGGTATCCCCAGCGGAGTTACCATCAACATCCCAACAAGCATACCTCTCTCCCCACAGAGTATTGTTCCCCAGCAAGATCGCTAGAATAATTTTCTCCCTGCAGAGTAATCTCTTCGCCAAGTTTATTCCCCAACGGAGTTATCTTCTCCTACCGGTATTCTTGCAACTATCATCCCCAGCGGAAACAACAAAGCACTATTCTCCAACATCAGCCCATGATGTGACTTCCCGGCGCCCGTCAAGGATTTATTTTCCTAGACGAAAATACATTCATAAACATCGCATTTCTATACATTATAGCACGCATATATGCATCATGAACATACAATCTCATTTATATTGAGAACATCATGGCTTGATCCATATCATGCGTTGCATATGACTGACCTTTACCTTTCAGGAAAGATCCAATTAAGTTCTTAGCTATGTCCAAGACCTCCTCTGGTTCAGTTAAATCAATTCCTAAAGATTTTTCTGATTCTTATCCAGTTGAAGTTATTTCAAGACCTTGCCTGGTTCAGTTAAATCGACTCCTAAAGATTTTTCTGATTCTTATCTAGTCAAAGGCCTTCTCTGGTTCAGTCAGATCGACCCTAAGATCTCCCTGATTCTTATCCAGTTGAAGATTCCAAGACCTTGCCTGGTTCAGTTTAAATCGACTCCTAAAGATTTTTCTGATTCTTATCTAGTCAAAGGCCTTCTCTGGTTCAGTCAGATCGACCCTAAGATCTCCCTGATTCTTATCCAGTTGAAGATTCCAAGACCTTGCCTGGTTCAGTTAAATCGACTCCTAAAGATTTTTCTGATTCTTATCTAGTCAAAGGCCTTCTCTGGTTCAGTCAGATCGACCCTAAGATCTCCCTGATTCTTATCCAGTTGAAGATTCCAAGACCTTGCCTAGTTCAGTTTAAATCGACTCCTAAAGATTTTTCTGATTCTTATCTAGTCAAAGGCCTTCTCTGGTTCAGTCAGATCGACCCTAAGATCTCCCTGATTCTTATCCAGTTGAAGATTTCAAAACCTTGTCTGGTTCAGTTAAATCGACTCCTAAAGATTTTCCTGATTCTTATCCAGTCAAAGGCCTTCTCTGGTTCAGTCAGATCGACCCTAAGATCTCCCTGATTCTTATCCAGTTGAAGTTATTCCAAGACCTTGCTTGGTTCAGTTAAATCGACCCTAAGATTTTTCTGATTCTTAGCCAGTCAAAGGCCTTCTCTGGTTCAGTCAGATCGGCTCTAAGATCTCCCCGATTCTTATTCCAGTTGAAGATTCCAAGACCTTGCCTGGTTCAGTTAAATCGACTCCTAAAGATTTTTCTGATTCTTATCCAGTCAAAGGCCTTCTCTAGTCCAGTTAAATCGATTCCTAAATATTTTCCTGATGAAGACTCAGTAGAAGACATCCAAGATTCTCTCATCGTTACTGTTGAGGTAGTAATCGCCCCAGATTCTCTCATCGTCACTGATGAGGTAGTAATCACCCCAGGTTTTCTCAGCGTTACTGTTGAGGTAATAATCGTCCAAGGTTCTCTCACCGTCCCGTTGAGAGCACGTCTAAAGAGCTCAAAGATTCAATTCCTGTAACCAGTCAGGGCACATCTACATAAAGAGTTTGAAGACCAGCTCCTGTAACAGGCCAGTTAATCATCTTTCTTTTGCAGGTACGCAAGTTCTCGCTAAGGAATCTCTTACGCGATCGACACCCAGATGACATCTATAAGCCCATCCACGTATTCAACACCTCTCAACATGGCATCTATAAGCCCATCCTCCTATCCACCAATCTCCAAATGGCATCTGTAAGCCCATTCCCATCATCACACTGCTAACATGTGAGCGCAAATTTCTGGGCACTCTAGTGTTCAATCATCTTCCACCTTCGGATTACGAAAGGCACGTCAGCCAATCTACATCCTCAGGTCTAAGAATATTGAACAGGGGCAACTGTTGTACCCCAAAATTTGCCCTCCCATATTCTCCAAGATTTGCTAAGAGCATGCTTCAAAATCTCCCAAAGGTTGCACAGTCCAATTGCCTCCTAACAGTCAAAATTAGGGTTTTGGTTCTGGCAAAGAAATTGAAGTTTCCAAGGGTCCAAACAAGTCCCACATGCCTATAAACATTGTCAAGCATCCTCATGCCAAGTTTCAAGACTCACAGCACAAAATTGCACAGTCAAAAAACCTAATTGCTCAACAGTCAACTGCAGGGGCAAAATGGTCATTTGACAGTCAAAAGTCCAAAATTTTTGGTCAACATCTTATTTTGAAGCCATAAACATCATTTGATCAATTCTTGATCATGATTCTCAAATCATGGCTAAAAAAGTCTCAAGATGCAAAAGTTTCTATTTTTGGACAGTTGGAAAAGTCAACTGCAAATTGACCAAGGCATAACTTCCACATGGATTATCAGAAAAATTCCATCCAAAGCTCATTTTGAAGAGAATGACATTTCCTACAACTCCTCTTCATACTTCATGTCCAAGAAATGCTCTCACAAAAAGTTATCAATCTCAACATTATAGGTCATTTTCAAAAGTCAACAAAAAGGCACTTTAAGTCAAAGCCCATAACTTGAGATTGGTAAATCAAAATGACATGGGACCAAAGGCATTGGTTAGAGGACTTCAAGACCTTTCCAAAATGTCCAAGAACATGATCAAAGCTTAATAATTGAGCAAGATATGCCTTGTGGAAGTTGGGAAATTTTTGGGAATTTTGAAAAGTCAACTTTGCTTCAAATGCCTCAAAATTGCTAATGGGCCTTAATTTCTTCCAAGAATCATCACCCAAAAGCTATGCACGACCCATTGACCCAAAGGGGAGTTATTTTCTTATTTTTAATTTATTAATTGAATTTTTAAATCCATTAATTCATTTAATTAAAATTAAATATGAGAAAAATACTAAACAAATGTTTTTGGATCTTTTTATGCAGCATATGCCTTCATTATTCACTCAATATTTCGTGCATACTCAAAAAGGAAAGAATCTCCATTGATTGGCATCAAAAAGACATGAAAAAGATTGAAAAAGATTACATTGAAAACCAAATATTTGAATCATGAATGCAAAGGTTTTGGCTTGGTTTCTTTGACCTAAATCATTCCATGTACATATGCAAACCTAAACCTAATCACAAGGACAAGCATGCTGCGCTGAAAACCTGAAAACAAACTTGCATTTTTTCTTAAGAAACTCAAAACTGAAAACATAGTTCCAGTGTGTTTCAAAGCCTCAAAACCATCCCAATTCATTCCTGACGCCTCAAGGGAGCTTTTCCAATCAAAATCACAACCCCTAACCTCAAGAACTGGTAACACGAAGTCGCCCTATTCATGAACATTTGCATATTCGTATTTTGGTTTGCACGCATTTTCCATACATTCTAATGATTGTTTTACACTAATATGGACTCACTGAAGCTTATGGTACCATTGAATTGAACTAATCTTGCTTGTATAGAAAATTGCAATGGATATTTTTTAGGGTTTCAGGAACCTTGAATTGGGGTTTTACGCTTGAGGAAAAATTAAGCCATGAAACTAGGACCATGGAATTCGTGACATTCCAACAAATCCAAAACACTCATCGCGCCCAATTTATCATTGCCCAGGAGCTATTCGCTATTTTTGCATATTGTGGTTAGTGGGGGTTTAAAACCCCCGCTATTTGGTTTCTTTTACAGGTAGAAAGAAGAAGATGATGCAGGCGTGGCAGAACGTGAGTGGAGTATTTGAATCTGGCGCGGTTTTTTTTTATGTTTTATATCATTAGTTTTATGTTCTCCTTATAATCTTTGTGTTCCATTATGTTATCAAAACGCGCAAACAGCACAATTGGCAAGGCGTTAGCATGGTAAACGTTGGGACCTGGGTTCGATTCCCAGGTCCCCCCACTTCTTCATAATATTTTTTTTTAAATGCTTCTGTGCAGCGTACTCTCAAAGGTTCACCATATGCCTTCGCCTACTTGCCTGCCACATGTCCAACAACACTAATCCAAGGGCCAGAATGGGAAGACTACCCTAGACGCTAGTCAACCATGCTGCACGTGACCACTGAAGAGTCAAAAAAGGCCCCATTCAATGGGCCTAATTGCTGCAAATATACCTCCAAATGGGTCAGAAAACCCCCCATGTTTGCCTTTTCTTTCTCTATTTTTATTCTTTTCTTTTTATGTTAATTATATTATTTGTTTCATTTAATTCCACAAAATTAGTTTTATAATATAAAAATACAAAAAAAATCAGAAACCATAAAAAATAAAAATATGTTTATTTATTTTTTAATTCATCAATATTTTGTAAATAAAATTCTAATAACCAATTAGTTTTAATTTTAGTTTTAACTTTGACATTTTTCTTAAATAAATTAAAAACACAAAAATTAGGTTTTAGCATTTCATTCCTTTTTTTCTAATAAATATTCTTTTCTTATTATAATTATTATTAACCATTAATTATTTTTGTAAATACTTGTAATTAATTGATTAGGTTAAATTAGGTTAAAACTTAAACATTTTTTAATAAATTAATAAACAATTTAGAACTAGGGTTTTATTCAACTATTAATTTCAATTTAATTCTATTTAATTTCATAAATCCAAAAACATAAAAAATAAATTCTTTTTCTCATTTAATAATTAAATCAATTTTCGATTCCAAATTAATTTCTTTAAAGGGTCCAACGCCCTCGCACTCGATTCTTAATTCTTTTCGCGCACTTATTTTTTATTTCTTTTATGAATGTAATGTATTTTCCCCAAGGCCTTGTAATAATAATTAGAGACTTATTTACTTTCCGTACTTTCGTTCAAATCGGGTCTTGGTTTAATTTGGCGATGTAGACCCGCGCCTTGTAATAGCGTAGGACCTTTATTTTTCCGCACTTTAATTCCCGCACCTTTTAACTGTTAATAATCACATGAAAGAATGTATGCAAAAATAAAACCAAAGCGTAGAACACTCAATGCATGACAAGACAAATAAATAACTGAAAATGACACACAATTCACACACCACCCCTAGGGTACGCCTCACTGTTGCCTTGCCCCTCGAAACGTGGTCGTCGAGTAGAGGACGTTTTAGTAAGTCCTCATGTCCATGAACATGGCATGGGGGTAGCTTCTAAGGTATCCTCCTATTGCTCTGGTGATCACACTGTCCCTAATCCTCGAATTGACCCGAACACCTCCAACGGTGGTGCTACCTACCCCTCAATGGTGGGATGGCACTACCTCAAGGACATTTACACAGACTAATTCCTTAGGGTAGGTAGATGACTCGTAGATACTTGCTCTAATTCAAAACTTCTTTTCACACCGACACTTTGCAAAAAGCTTTCAAAACAACTTTTCAAACACTCTTGAGGATTGATACAAGAGTCGAACTGAAATTTTAAACGAAACTTTTTTCAAACCCACTCACCTTGAAAAGCAAACAAACATTTTTTGAAAACACAATGAGCAAGTATCTAAGAGCCCATGGATAACCATGGATAGAAAGGGTGCTAACACCTTCCCTTTCTATAAATCTACCTCCCGAACCGAGAACTAATCTCAATAAGGAATTTTTCTGTGCTTTTGTCCTTTCCATGTTGGAGAAAATAAAAGACGGTGGCGACTCTTGCTTCCGCGACATTTCGCGAACCAGCGTTAAACAGTCAGTTCCATATCCACCGATCACAGTCGTTATAACCGCTGTGTGGTTTTATAAGACTGGCATAATTTTTGTGCCCTGTTCGAGGGCTGAGTATTACCCCTTCTGCACGAGGGACTGTCGACTTGGTTTGGGCGCCGCATAACCTTTTTACCTGCGTCGCGGAAGGATGGATTTGGATTTGCTGTCGAATTTACCGGTTTCCTCTGCTTTACAAGTAAAATGGTCGACACTCCTGAATCGTCCGAGCAGGTGGACGTCGAAGAGACCAGTGTAGCCAAGGAGGGTGTCAACTTGGTTGACACGGTTGACGATCCCGCCTTGGCTTGGTTCATGGCGGATCCTCGAGGGATAGCCTCGATATATAGTTATAGTATGAGGCAGGCTTACACTATCTCCGAGCATGACGGTAATCAGGAAGGATTCCAAAGGAACTTTGCAATCTTGCGACCAACGCCCAATGCTCGGATATGCTCGGAGTTCGAGGAAGACCGCTTCCCTATGTACGAGGTCGTTTTCAGAGATTTGGGGCTTCGCCTCCCCCTTCAACGATTTCCAGATGGGGGTTCTCAATCACTTGATCTTAGCAGCTTCTCAGCTTCACTCGAACGCCATTACCTTCATCTGGGCATTCGAGATTACTTGTCAGTTCCTGGGGATCTGGGCGACCATTCCCCTGTTCTTTAGGGTTTTTCATCTACAACGGTAATCCCGGGGCGGGAAACACAACTGGGTCTTCCTCAAATAGTCAAAGAGGTTGTTCAGGATGTACATGAACTTCGTCCACGACTTTAAGGACAGATGGTATGTCGTGCGACCTACTTCTCAGAATGCCATGGACGCCGTGTTCGACCCGGCTCCCGTTGTGGATGAAGATGATGAATCATGTTATGATGCGAATGGTGAGTAGGAGATGGGGTGAATCTCGAAGTTTCCCATCCAATGTGTTCAGGCCATTATGATCATGGTCCCAGGCATTACCATACTCCCGGCGGCGGCATGAGTGCTGAGGATGAAGAGGCATATGGTGTTCTTAATCGGTTCGTCGATGGGTTCTTTCATGCTATATGGATCACGAGGGAAGGACATGACATCCTCGATGAAGATGGTGAGCCGATTTTTGAAGAGCTCCCGATCAACACCAAGGCGCTCGTCGAGTGTCGTTCTTATGGGGAAGCCGTGAATCTCTTAGGTTTATGCTCGCTTTATTTTGCTATATTTTTACTTCCTGACTTGACTTTTTTTCTTTTGTTTTGCTTTCCCATCGAGGCTGACCCAAGGACATCGTTTTTGTTTTTGCAGGTAACATGGCGGAACATCGCGAGAGGCTGTTGAAGCTGACCCAAGAGAAAAAGAACCATAAGAGGTTGGTGAAGCCGTATCAGCCTACACGCAAGGGTTTAGTTTCTGAGCCGGCCAAGGAAGGATCTAGTGGGTCGTCAAGAACCCGCGGTGCTGACCAGCAAGCTGCTGTGTCAGGCAGGAAAAGGAGTCGCCCCGTAGATGGGGTTGCTGGTGTGACCGGGGGGCGGGGGAGCGACTGCCCAAGCCTTCAGCCTCCCGCCCCCTGCCTTATTTCGTGGAGAAGGATTTCTTTGAGGGCTTCCCTCTAACTGTGTCCGACAATGAGTCCGACATCATAAGGCGACTCGACGACGAAGTTCGAAGGAAGCATATGGCTTCCAGTATGGTCGGGGTGATGAAGATGGCGGAGATGGTCGTGGTCCTTGCGGGTGAAGGGGCCAGCTCCTCTGGTCGAGTCAAGGAACTGGAGTCAGAGAACGTGACTCTTCAAGCAAAGACACAGAAATTAAAGACCTCCCTTGAACGAAGCGAAGAGATGTTTTGGGACTATGTTGATGCTCTGGCGGGGGAGAAAGAGAGAGATGACAAAGTCCTCGAGGAAAAGGATTGCCTCCTGCTCGACAAAGAACTGTGGGAGAGCGAAAAGGAGCGGTTGGAGAGGGAAGTTGCTGATTTGAAGGCTGCTATGGCGCCCGCGGAGGACGAACCCGAGGGTTTAATTGATTTGCGCACTCGCGCCGATTTTGTTGCTCGCATTCAACTTCTCGAGTCAGATTGTGTCGATGCTTTGGCCGATGGCTTCAAGGCCACCGTGATCCAGATGTCCGTGTTGAACCCGAGGCTCAACACTAAAGGAACCAGGGTTCTGTCCCAGGTGATTGATGGCCGAGTGGTTCCTCCTTCTGACTCTCCCGAGGTCGAAGTAGGAACTCCAAGGAGTGATTAGCATTTTTTTAACTTAGCTATTTGTATTTGGGCCTGCGTGCCCGTAATTTTGTAACATTCAGACATCGTCGGCTCTAGCGGTCGACATTTATAAATGCTTTACTTTTCTTCAATGCCTTTATGTTTTTTCCGATGCTTGCTTATTTTTACTCGTTGTTGTTTTTGACTTAATTATCCCATGAATATTTGTAAGTTCCATGTATGGAAATGTATGTTCGACCTTTGTCATGGTCGACGCGAGTTAGTTTTTTTCATGTGCGGAGATGTATGCTCGACCCTCTTATTGTTCGGCACATGTTGGTATGTGTCAAAGAGGCGGAGTAGGGATCCGCGAAATGAGTGTAAGACCGTGGTCGGTATCTTAAACCCGTGGCGTGAACTACCCATCACGAGCTGGATGTTCTGCCATGTTGGGTACTTCGACAATAGAGCTTGATTGAGGTGTCCCTGTCGGGCTAAGATCTTGCTCGTGAATGAACAAATCCCTCTTTTAGCTAATGTTTGGAGGCCATGTTCGTACCTAGACACGCCTACATGGTCGAGCTCATTCCCTCGTCGGTTAAAGGGGATTGGTCGACTGTTATGTCCTTAGCGGGTAAAGGACTTAGCTATAATATTGTTTTAGCTTCGCAATATTCCAGGGTTGAGGTAATGGTTCTCCGTTTAATTGTTCGAGGTAATATGATCTGGTGCCCGTAACTCCTTGGATGCGGTAAGGCCCCTCCTAGTTTGCGACCAGTTCCCTTCGCGGGAATCTTTCTGGCGTAGGGCTACCTGCTGTTTTAGTGTGGCCTTGCAAAGAGATGCTCCTGATCGAATTTCTTTGACAAAGTCAAGCTCATTTCTGAGAGCCTCGTCGTTCATCTGCTCGTTGAGGGGATTTTCGGTTCGCATGGACGACTCCATGATTTCCACTGGGATGACGGCCTCGGTGCTGTAGATTAGTCGGAATGGTGTCTCGCCTGTCATTGAATGGGGTGTTGTTCGATAGGCCCACAAGATGTTGTGTAGTTCTTCGGCCCAACCCCTCTTGGCTTCGCCCAGCCTGTATTTGAGTCCTTACAGGATGACCCTGTTTGCGGCTTCGGCTTGCTCGTTGGTTTCGGGGTGTTCGAATGAGGTGAAATGTTGTTTGGTGTCGAGTTTGGAGATGAAGCTTTAGAAAATCTGATCGGTAAACTAGGTGCCGTTGTCTGTGACGAGCGCTCGTGGTATCCCAATCCGAGCAAGTACGTATCATTTGTAGAAACAGAGGATGTTATGTGAAGTGATTTTCGCTAGGGCTTCAGCCTCTATCCATTTGGTGAAATAATCTACGGCCATGATGAGGAATTTTTTATGATATGTCCCTTGCATGAAAGGTCCGAGGATGTTCATTCCCCACCAGGCAAACGACCACGGTGAGGATAGTGTATTTAGCTCATGCAGGGGTGCGAGGTGCATGTCAGCGTGCCACTGGCATTTGTCACATTTCTTGACATGTTCTTTGGCGTCTTGTTGCATGGTCGGCCAGTAATATTCTGCTCGCAACTCCTTTCGTGCTAGAGATCTTCTGCCTATGTGTTGGGCGTTGATTCCTTCGTGGATTTCCCGAAGTATCTCGGGGATTGCGGATTCTTCGACACATTTCAAGAGTTGGATGGAGAATCCCCAACGGTATAGTTTGTGTTTGAGTACCACGTATGAGTTTTCTCGTCGTTTGGTTGCAGCCACCTCTCTCTAATCCATAAGAAGCTCTCCTTTTGTCAAAAAGTTGAATATCGGGGTCATCCAACAAGATTTGTCTCCGATGGCATTCACTTTGGGCTGCACCGTGGACCTTTCAATACTCGAGCGAGATAGGGATTCTTGTATGACTGATTTGTTCCCGCCTTTCTTCTTCGTGCTCACGAGCTTTGAAAGTACGTCGGCCCACGTGTTCTGCTTGCGTGGCACGTGCGTGATTTCTGCTCGGTCTAACTTTTTCATGTGTTCTCTAACCAAGTTTAAATACTCGATGAGGCTGTTGTTCTTAGTCTGGTATCCCTCTTGAACTTGAGATGCGACAAGTTGGGAATTAGTGAAAATGTGTATTTCTCGGGCGCCGAGATCCTCGGCCAGTCTTAATCCTGTGAGCAAGGCCTCGTATTCAGCCTGATTGTTCGAGGTTGGAAAGGAAATAGTGAGAGAATGTTCGACCACGACGCCTTCCTCGTTTTCGAGGAGGATCCCGGATCCACTTCCTGTCGAGCTGGAAGCTCCATCCATAAAGATGGTCCACTGGTGCTCCTTCCCTACGCGGGGAGGGGGGGGGGGGGGGGGTTGCAAGCGATCATCTCCACTACAAAGTCGGTCAGAGCCTGGGCCTTGAGGGCCTTCCTGATTTCGTACTGGATGTCAAACTTCGTAATCTCCAAGGACCACTTTAGCATCTGTCCTGCCATGTCTGGTCGACCCAGGAGTTGTCTTACGGGTTGGTATGTCTGTACGATGACAGTGTGTGCCAGGAAGTAGTGTCTGAGTATTCTCGCCGCAATAACGAGGGCCAAGGCCACCTTCTCGATTTGTTGGTACCTGATCTCGGGTCCCTGAAGTGCTTTACTCATGAAATACACTGGATTTTGATCGTCAGGAGTCTCGCGGATGAGGGCGGCACTCACGGCCTCGACGGAGACGGCCAGATATAGGAACAAGATTTCCCCGTCCAATGGTCGTGATAATACCGGCTGTTGCAAGAGGCTTTGCTTGAGATGGAGGAGGGTTTGCTCACATTCCTCGTTCCATTTGAAAGCTACCTCTTTGCATAGGAGCTTCAAAAATGGAAGGGCGTGTCGTGCGAATTTCGCCACGAAATGGGAGAGCGAGGTGAGCATTTCGTTTAACACTTGTATTGATTTCTTCGAATTAGGTGTAGGGAGCTCAGAGAATGCTTGGAATTTATCGGGGTTGTCTTCAATTCCCCGTCCTTTTAGGTAGAAACCGATGAACTTTCCTGCTTTAACCCCGAACGTGCACTTCTCAGGATTGAACCCCATTCTACATTATCTCGCTTGGGCAAAGACCTTTCTGAGGTGGGCAGCATGGTCAGTCTCAGCTCGAGATTTGACGATCATGTCGTCCATGTATACCTCGAGCATATCTCCGATCTCGTTGTGGAAGACTTTATTAATCATCTACTGGTATATCTCCCCTGCGTTTTTCAGATCGAAGGGCATTACATTGTAGTAATAATTTCCCGAGCTAGTCATGAAAGTGGTGCAGTGCTTGTCTCTCATCACCATCAGAATTTGGTTGTAGCCCGAGTAGGCGTCCATGAAAGATAAAATTTTATAGTCGGCCGAGTTGTCAAACTGCATGTCAATATTAGGCAAGGGGAATGCATTTTTGGGGCATGCCCAGTTAAGATCGGTATATTCATCACACATACGCCATTTTCCATTATTCTTTTTAACTAGTACAACTTTTGACAGCCAGGTTGAATACCTGACCTCAAATAAAATTTGCCTCTAGGAGATCTTTTATAGCATTTTCAGCGGCCTCCACTTTCTCGGGAGACTGTCTACGCCTACGTTATACTATTTCCCTAGCAGGTAGATCAATGGCCAGTTGGTGACAGGCGACCTCGGGGTCGAGACCGGGCATCTCTACAGCACTCCACGTGAATAGATCCACATTCTCCCTCAAGCAAGCTTTGATCGTCTTCCTCGCCAGGTCGGGGAGTCTGGTGCCGATCTTCATGCCTTTGTGAGAGTCTTCACCGAGGGGGACGAGCTCAAAGTCTCCATCCGAGATTGGTCAGAGGATTCCCTGCTCGTTGTTGGGTACTTTATCCTAGTTGAAATAGGTGTCTAGCAATACGGAGTCGACCTTTGGAGGAGCTCTCTGTTCTTCTGTCTTGGCGGGTTGTGGCTCTGGTCATGCTGTAATAGCTCTCTTGGTGGGTCGTGCTCCTGTGTCAACCGTGCTCTGTCCCTTTGACGCCGCGTTGAAGCATCTCTCGGCAGATGCTAGGTCTCCTTGGATTGTGGCGACGCGTCCTCTCTTTGTGTAGAATTTCATCTTCAGATGGACGGTGGAGGGAACAACGGCTAGTTCCGCCAGTGTTGGTCTCCCCAGGATACAGTTGTAGAGAGACGGGAAGTTGATGACCAGAAACCGCACCTTGACTTGCCTCATAGCAGTATCCTTTCTGAAGGTGACAAAGAGCTCCACGTACCCCCAAGGTTTGGAGGTCGAGCCGTTGAAGCCCTGCAGGCCAGATCCCATGTATGGTGAAAGGTGGGTATCGTCAAGCTGTAGGGTTCAGAAGAGTTGGCTATACATTACATTGAAGGAACTCCCCTCGTCGGCCAAGACGTTATGAACGTCAAAATTGGTCATCCTCTCCCTAACCAAGAGGGGGATGCTTGAGTTGGGGGCCCCTCTGGGAAATTCTTCGAGGTAGAATATGATCGGCTCTGATCTACCCTTAACCCTCTCGAATGTCACCGTTTACGGAGGAGGAGGGGGGGCGCATCGACCAGTTCATCCAGTTTCTTCTTCGCGGAGTTTAGAGTTATATCGTTGAACCCCCCCCCCCCCCCCCCCCCCCCCCCCCCCGCAATTTATGACCATGGAGGAGGGGAACCTTTACCATCTAGTGTGCATGGACAGAGGCTCTTCGATATCGTCGGGGACATAGAAGTCCTCCGGTCTCGTAACGGAGAATGTTGTCTGGATGGGGACTGTCTCATCTGATGGTCGGGCATCCTCCTCAATCTTCTTTGCATCACGGGCATCTCGACAAGGAGCGCCGCTACGCTGATATCGCCCGAGTCTTCCCCTTTAATGGGGGTCTCAATAGCATCTTTGAGATGGACACAATCTTCAGTGAGGTGTCCATAACTTCGATGATATTGGCAGTATTTGCTCCGATCAGCCCCGAGCTTAGCAGGAGCAGAGCGAGGATGCTTGACGGCGTCGTCCTTGAAATCAGTACTAGCATACTCCACTAAGATCGCTCGCGGGAATTTGTCAGGATAGTGTACTCATTAAATCACCTTGTGGGCCCTCTTTGCTCACGAGGATCATGTGGTTTGTCATCCCTCCTCTTTTCGCTCGTTCATCGAGGAGGGCCAGAATCTTTTTATCGCGGATTGTTGGTTAATACATGGTTCCTCGGGTCCCGGGCGCTATTGGCTGCTTCCCTCTCCTCATAGTCTATATAGGCCCTAGCCTTCTCGAGGAGAGCATTAAATTTCCGCGGTGGTTCGATGCCAACGGCTTTTCTAAACTCCGTGCCCGAGAGGAGTCCCCTCTCGAGCAGGTATCTCTTCATATGATCGATGCAGGGGACCTGGATGACCTCGCGGTTGAATCGATCAATGAACTCCCTGAGGGTCTCGTTGTTTCTTTGGACGATGGCATCGAGGGCTGCCTCAGTCTTTGGATGTCGACGTGAGCTAGTGAATGAACTGATGAACTGGTTTTTTAAACTCCTCCAGGAGGTAATTGACCCCGGGGCAAGGCTCTTATACCAGTCCATCATAGCTTTTCTCAAAGTCGCTGGGAATAACCGGCATTTGATCGATCCCCTGATGTTATGATAATGTAGCATTGCCTCGAACCCGTCGATATGGTCGACTGGATTGGCAATGATGTCGTACTCCTTAAGATGGAGAGGTTTCTCCATACTCGGGGAAATGGGTGCCTCCATAATAGCTTGTGATAGGGGACTGCAGGGGTCGTCTTCGTCGCTTCTGTCCGGAGATCGAGAAGGCGACCTGTTGTAGTGGCGGTCGTGATGATGACCCTTATCGCACGGAGGATTCCTCGGGCAGTGTGGTCATTCATCTTTTCCCCTATTCCTGTTTCCAGGGGGTCTATGCTCTTGACGCGGGGGGACGTGGTCTCGTCTCCCCGTATCTACGGGCTGATCCCTCTCCAACATGGGGCGTTGCCTGATTGGTCAAGGGGAGGGGCTTCTAGAGGCATCCCGTCTGCATCTCTGCGGGGGAGATTGGGGACGTTCCTCTTTCTGACACGAAGGAGGAGAATCAGGCCTCCTATGTCTTCTAGGTGCTCTCTGAGAATCTTCGAGCTCCCTTAATCTCTCCCATTGCAAAAAGATCAAGTAGTTTGTTTAATTTATTGCCGCGAACAACGCCCTAGTCGTGGCATCAGTACCTGCAGGAACGAGGATCTCATGGAACACGGGCGGCTGATAGTTCTGGAGAGGACGACAGTCGTCTTCGATTCGTTAGGACAGTGATGACGAAGAGGTAGTCAGCCCGTCTCTGTAATCCGAGGGTCCGGGCATGCCCCCGGCGTGGCCGTTGTTGTTATTGTCACCGGCGTTGAGGCCAGTGGGACCAGCGTTGTTGATGTCGGTGTCGTGGTCAGCAACGTTGTTGTTGACGTCAGCGAGATGGACATTCAGGTTGTTTTCTGCCGTGTGATCATCCATGGCAGTCAGAAAGGAGTTGGATTAGCTTTTGTCTTAGATGAATGAAGACGGGGAAGCAATGTTTCCCACAGACGGCGCCACTGATCATACCTGACCAGAATGGACCGTCACAGCTTACTTCGAGCAGAACCTGAGAGTGAGGTGGGGGGGGGGGGGGGTACTTGCAAAACACTCTAATTCCAAAAGGAGATACAGAATGAGATAGCAAGCAAGAGAGTAAGAAATTATCAATACCTGACCCTCTCGAAAGAGAGGGTATTTATAGCCCTCAACGCTGGGCCAAGGTCTCCTCATTGGGCTGGTCAAACAAGTCCAAAGTGGAGACTGTCGGGTTCTACGTGAGTAGTGTGGATCTGTGCGTGGTCCCCCACCTGGATGACTTCCTCTGCAAGATTAGGAGGATATGGATGCGATCTTTCCAGGACCACGAAGATTCTGCGATATTCGGAGATATTGAGAGTCAACCCTACGAGGAGGATGCTCGTGAGGCACTTCTGCTCGTCGTGGATTCTCCCTGCCAAACGCGAGGTCGTGTGAGGGGATCAGTCTTGGTCGGGGAGAGGATTGGAGGGTGACCTCGAGGTCCTCCTGACCGGCGATGATCTTCCTAAGACTGATTGGTTTTATCCTCGTGCGGTGAGGTTGTCTCCTTGCGGGGAGTGGGAGTTGCTACCCGACAATCTCGAGGGCAAAATTGGTTAGTATACTTTGACCGACATAATTGGATTGGGCCTCTCATGGAGTTGGGCCAAGGGCAGGCCCAGTCCAGAACAATAACTAATATAAAGTTCAAATAATTAAAAATACTTAAAAATACTTAAATTAAATAAGATAGAATACCAAAAATAAACAATATAATATTTTAAATTTTGATATTGACATATTAAACTTTTAAAAAAATGTGAAAAATTGGCCAATTCGATATATTTTTTCGAACTAGACGATTTTACAAAATCGGCTCCAATTTTTTGGTTCGATTGATTTTGGACGGTTTAATCTGATATTTCTGTTTTTACTCTAGTTTTGACCCACTAGAGGTTTTAAAATATTGAACCAATCATATTTATCTCTGATTCCCGGTCCAACCGGTTGAACCGATTAGTTCAATCCGATCTTTAAAACATTGATCACTAGTTAAAAAACTGTGTATTTATACGAAAAATATCATTTATATTTTAGATAAATCAATTAAAAGTAATGTACTATACAATTTTAAGTATAACGGATGTATATGTAAATATATTTATTTATTTGTTTGTAGAAAGACTTCTTTCAAAATGGATCATCTTCTGCTGGGCAACAGTCCAACACTAGTTTTGTGAGAGTAAGGAGAGAGAAATTGAAAATAAAAAAAGAATTGGTAAAGATGAGAGAGAGTAAAATGATGAGAGAGATAGGAACAAAATGAAGGCATGAGGGAGAGCAGTAGAGAATTACCAGTATAAGATCAAAATCTGACTTCTTCTACATGTTTTTACAAGAGATGATAAAATATCAATTAAAAATATGACGTAAGTACATCTCAACAAATGTTGTTGTAATGTTATTATAATAAAAAAAATTGAAGTATGAGATGTATGAAGAAGTTGATAGACATTTTATAATCTACAATAGTAACATAATAAGGAATCAATAGTGTGAACATGCAATGTAAGAAAGCAACTTCATGAATGGAATAAGTTGCAGCTATAGCTTGAGGAAGAAGAAAGCAATAAAATACATATATGAAGAAGATGAAAGAAGAAATTGTATTGTTCAATCTCAATATGTTACATCAATGAATGATTCTTATATAGCTAGTGTAGCATTAACTAAATAACTAACGCGATAACTAACTTTCTAGGTTAGTTATTATATGTTTTGTTATGAGATGGTTGCATGTCACATGTGGCATCATGTATATCATCATTCACAATGCGCCCCTCAAGTTGGAATAAATGTCAATCATTCTAAGCTTGGGTTGTAAAGTGTTGAAAGGACTTGGATGGAGAGATTTGATGAAAATATCTTCTATTTGCTTCTTTGTTGTGACAGGCATGAGATGAATTGCCTTTGCTAGTAACTTCTCTCGCACGACATAGCAGTCGATCTCTATGTGTTTGATTCTCGTGAAAAAGTGGATATGTAGTTATATGCATGGCAGACTTCTTGTCATAATAAATGATGATAGACATTGTATGAGGTAATTAAAAATCAGAAAGGAGATAAAGAAGCCAAACACCTTCACAAGTAGCTTGAGCTAATGCACGGTATTCAGCTTCAGAGGAAGATCTTGAAATCACAACCTACTTTTTACTTTTCCATCTAATGAGTGATTCACCAAGAAAGAAACATGTGACAGAGGTGGATCATTGGGTGTTGGAACATGCACCCCAATCTAAATCAAATAATCCTTTGAGATGTAAAAAAAGAAGGGGAGTTGAATAGGAGTCTGTGGCATGGGCTATTTTTTAGAA
The DNA here is from genome assembly GCA_948472305.1 of Vicia faba. Lineage (NCBI taxonomy): Eukaryota > Viridiplantae > Streptophyta > Magnoliopsida > Fabales > Fabaceae > Vicia > Vicia faba. Next base: position 1,256,026,983 of record OX451740.1, read on the forward strand.
ACTTCAATACATGGAAGTCAGCTAGCATGTGTTTATCTGTAGGAGCATCAAGGAATTGGTTGAGCTTGCTTATAGCATAAGAAATCTCAGGTCTGATATGAATGGGGTACAATAAGAAACTAATGAGCCTTCGATATGTGGTAGGCTCAGATATAGGAACTTCAAATGTTTTGTGAAGATGAATGTGAGGTTGCCTAGGAGTAGTGCAAGGCTTGGCACCAAGGAGGCATGCATCATGGATCAAATCTAGGGCATATCTCCTTTGGCAAAGAGAGATGCCATGCACACTTCGAGCAACATCAAAACCTAGGAAGTATTTAAGAATTCCTAGATCTTTGATGCTGAATCCGACATCCAATAGGGCTTTGAGTTGATGAATCTCATAAAGATGTGTTCCTTCCAGAACTAGATCATCAACATAAACTAGAGTAACGGTAAAGCCTTTTGGAGAAGTCTTGGTAAAAAAAAAAGAGTAACCGGCCTTGGATTGAGTATAGCCTGAAAAAGGAGAGTATCACTAAGCTTAGTGTTCCATTGCCTACTAGCCCGTTTCAAACCATAAATTGATATTTGTAATTTGCACACAAGATCTAGTTGAGGCAATGCAAGACCTGGTGGAGCTTTTATGTAAAATTATTCATTGCGATCACCATTAAGAAAGGTTGTATTGACATCAAGTTGAAAGGGTGATCAATTGTGAACTGCTGCAATGGCCAAAAGGACTCCGATGGTGGTCATCTTCACCATTGGACTGAAAGTATCCATGTAGTCCAATCTTTCAGTTTGAGTAAAAGCCTTTGCAACCAATTGTGCTTTATACCTTTCAGTAGTGCCATTATCATGTAGCTTTACTTTGGATACCCATTTACATCCAATTGTTTTCTTGTGTGAAGCTAAAGGCACAAGATCCTATGTCTTGGTTTTAATCAGAGCATGTAACTCAAAATTAATGGAATTTCTCCATTTAACATCACAAATAGAAAATCTCATATGTTTTAGGTTCATGAAAAGTATACAAGTTTAAAGTGAAGTGTTTGTATGCATGAGATAAAGAATCATAATAAAGAACTGAAGAGATAGGGTACTTACAGGTAGAAGATGACATGGAAACAACTGAATTTAGATTCTGGATTGTATTTGAAAGTAAGTTATAGTGGTGATATTTTAGGTAAGTTGGGTGTTGCACATGTCTACTATATTTTCTGACATGTATATTGACAGGAGTATAAGGTGTAGTAAGATTTACCTTAAGTGAATGTGAATATGCATGGTCAGGGTTAAGGATATGATAAGTATTAGTAGAATTCTTATCAATATCAATGTGATGAGGTATTGAAGGGGAGGTTGTGTTAGGATTGGATTAGGGTTGTCTAGGTAATGCTGAAATAGGCATGATCAAAGAAATCATCCAACTGTTTAGAGTAAGGTAATGAGTTGGGGTGATTTCTGTTCTGGTTTGAGGAATGGCTATGTTTGTATGGAAAATGTGACTCAAAGAAAATAACATCTTTGGATAGAAAAAGTTTGTTTCAATGCAAGTCAAACAAAATGTGTCCTTTGATACCAAGTTTATAGCCCAAATGTATGCACTTTCTAGATCTTGAATCCAATTTCTTTTTGTTGGCTTTTGAAGTGACTGCATAGCATAGAGAGCCAAATACTTTCAAATTGGACATGTCAGGAAGTTTGTTGTGAAATGTTTGATATGGTGACTTATGTTTCAATAACAAAGTGGGTAGCCTATTGATGATGTGCACATCATAGCTAACATCATGAGCCCAGAAAAGAGTAGGTAAGTAGGCTTGGAATAAAAGGGCTTAAGTAATGCCTAGAATATGTTGGTGTTTCCTCTCAACGATGCCACTTTGTTGAGGAGTACCAACACAAGATGTTTGATGACTAATGCCAAATTGCTTGTAAAAATCAGTGATAATGAATTCATTGCCATTATCTAATCTAATGCACTTAATTTTACTATTTATTTGGGTTTTAATCATTTCTACAAATGATTTGATGTGTGGTGTTGTTTTAGATTTCAATCTTATAAGAAAAAGCCAAGTAAATCTTATTTTGTCATCAACTATGGCTAAGAAATATCTGTATCCCATCATGGATGGTGTGGCCAAGGGATCTCATATATCCATGTGTAGTAGGTCAAAAACTGACTGAGATACATGAGAGCTAAGGTAAAAAGGTAATCTCTTTTGTTTTGCATAAAAATACACATCACATGGCACATTAAGATTGACAGGTTTAATAAAAAGGAAAATTTTTATTGAGTTCAAGTAGCTTGGAATGTGAAGCATCTATAAGTCTAATATGCCATAGGCTACAATTGGGGAATTTATCTATAGAATGATTAATAATTGAGTTGATGTAATGAGCAGGTGGAGTGTTATGCAAGCTAACATATGGAGATGTCAAAAGGTACAATCCACCATGTAATTTTGTTGTGCCAATCATCTTCTTGGAGGATAAATCATGTATAACACAATCAACATCATTAAAAAAAGTTGACAATGGAGAGTTTTGGTCAATTTGGGAACATATATGAGGTTAAAGGCAAAATCATACATGTATAATACATCAGTGATGTAAAATGAATTTTTAAATGTTATCGTGCCTAGGAATCTAGTAGTGAGAAGGCTACCATTTGGTAATTTGATGGTTATAGGCTTAATTTTTATAAGGCATTGAAAATAGTTTTGTGTAAAACATACATGATCAGTTGCACCAGTTTCTAATATGAAAGTTTCAGGTTGAAATGAGTTAGGGAGTGTACAGATAATACCTGTGATACGGTGGGAGAGAACTGACTGTTTTGGAATACTGGTTCGCGTTTTGCGTTTGTTTTTGCAAAATGTCGTGGTAAGCAAGAGTCGCCACCGTCTTTTATTTTATCCAACTAGGAAAGGAAAAAAGCACAGAAAAATTCCTTTTTCGAGATGTTTCTCGGGTTCGGGGGGTAGATTATAGAAAGGGAAGGTGTTAGCACCCTTTCTATCTGTGGTTATCCACGGGCTCTTAGGTACTTGCTCAAATTGTTTTCAAAATTTTCCTTTTCTTTGTGTTTGTGGGTTTGAAAGAAGTTTTTGTTTGAAAGGTGTAAGTGCGAAAAGTTTTGTTTTGTTTTGAGAGAGCAAGTACTTAAGAACTATCTACCTACTCGAAAAAGGAATCAATCTGTACTAATGTCTTTTAGACAATGCTACCCCACTATTGATGAGTAGGTAACATCGCCGTTGGAGTTTAAGGGTCAATTCGATTAAGGGACGTGTGGTCACTAAAGCAATGTTTGGACGCCCTAGCGGTAACCCTAATGTTTTAGATCATTTTTCCGAGGCAACCGTTTCGAGGCAACTATGATCTTTGGACAAGAGGGCGACCTCTAAAACTTCCTATACTCAATGACCATGTTCGAAGGCAACCAAGCGAGGTGTACCCTAAGAGTGCGCATGTGCAAGTGTATTGTTTCGGTTAATTTTATCTTTGTACATGTCAATGGTTATCTATGTTGATTTTAGGTTCAAACATTTGATCTTGTCATGCATTCCCTATTATCAAGCATCTAACAGTTTATAAGTTGCGGAAATTAAATTGCGGAAATTAAAACTAACTATTACAAGGCGTCGGGTATTTACATCGCCAAAAGCAACCCTTGAAATTAAAATGCGGAAAATAAATAAAGCGATAAGATAATTAAAGTCCTAATTAAACTATTACATTCTGGAAAACAGATACAATATTGAAGCAAAATAGATCGCGTGCGAGAAAATTAAATCGGGCGCATTCTAGGGTTTTGACCCTTCAGTTTATTAAAGAAAAAGATTTTTGGTTTATTTTGAATTGATGGAAGAAATTAAATTAGGTTACATTAAATTAATAAACAAATTAATTAATTAATGAAAATAATATTTTTGGATTTTTGATATTTAAAGAAATAAAATAAATTTGATCAAAGTTAGTAAAACCTAATCGTCTAAATTAATTTTAATTATTGCAAAAGATATTAAAGTTATTTCTTAATTGAACTAAATAATTTATTGATTTTATTAACAAAAATAAATTACTGAAAATTAATTTTAATAATAAAAATGTTTTTTTTTGGGTTTTTTAATTTTATTAAGAAAAGTTTTAATTGGTTAGTTAAATAATAAAAATAATTAACAAAACAAATAAATAAATAAATAAAATAAAAAGAAAGAAAGAGAAATACTCAAGGGGGTTTTGGGCCTGAAAGGAGGTGAGATTAGCAATTTGATGGCCCAAATATACAGGCCTGTGTTTGATTATTCCTGATTCCACGTGTGCACATTGACTTTGGCCCATGGTAGGCTTTCATTTTGGACCACCAGATCTGGCCTGGGGCCATCTGGAAAGCATTGGAATGAGGGAACATCATGTACTGCGCGCTTGGAAAGGCATTGGATAATCTGTAGAAAAAACATAGCAAATACATGGGGGACCTGGGATTCAAACCCAGGTCCTGTTGGATCTTGCACTAACGCCTTCGCCACTGAGCCAACGTGCTTTAGTTGTTATAGTATTGGATAATAATTAATATATTGGAAAAACAAACAATATGCCAGAATTAAAAAAATAAAGCGCGAAATTTGAATCAACGAATGGGAGGGGGACGCGTCATCGTCTTCCTCGTTGAAACCTGGATATTTACCTGCGGATTTATATCCGTATGCCATTCCAAAAATCAAACCTAGGCCATGAAAACGAACCCCAAGGCCATGGTTCGATTCATCTGGGCATCCTGAGTACGTCTATGTCCCTTTTGGGTCTTGATTTCACCTGTACAAGAAATGCCCAAAAACACAAACCAAGAACCCTAGATTCGGCTATGGTACTACAGGTCATATAAACACAATTGGTTAATGCAGAAAGCTTGCAAATTGAATGAGCATCATGAATATACCAAAGATTTGTCCAAAAGGTGCAAAAATATAGAGTTGCGATTTCAAATGCAGAGCGGTTTTGTGAGAGACTTACAGCGCTTTAGGGCATGTATGGAGATTGATTCTGGGTTGGTTATGCTTCAAGGATGGTCCAACAATTGATTCACGTTGAGCTTTGCCTTTGAATTCGCCTCTAGGAGTGATTTCAGTTTCAAGCTTTTTGCCAATTTTCTCAAGTTTGGTTTTTGTATTCTTGCAGCTTCTAACCTCTCAAACTCGTGCCTTTGGCTTGTATATGTATGCAACATTGGATTAGGTCAACAATTTGGACTTGAATCTTTGTGCATTATGGCTTGGAGATTTGATTTGATCCTCCATTGAAAACCTTCCAATTTTGTCCAAAATCCATCTTTTTGTTCATGATATGGTGAGATACGAATTTGATCATGTCATTGATGATGATTAGGTCCTAAAAATAGAAAAAGATCTCATGTAATCAAGTTTTGTGATTTTATTTGATTTAAATTGATTTAAAATGAATTAATCCAATAAAAAATCAAATAAAATAGAAAAATTAATAAATGGACACAAGGCTGAAGCTAGGACACGTGTGGAGTGTGAAAAGATCAAATCAAGTGGAAAGGAATGGGCCCATTTGACAAAATTTGAAGTTTTGGGGATAGTTGACTTTTGGCAATTTTGCAAAAATGCCCAACTTCAACAATGCATAACTTCTTCAATTTTGAATTTTTGGAGGTGTTCTTGGACTTTTTAGAAAGCTTGATATGTTCTCTAACCAACCCTTTTGGTCTCATCCCATTTTAATATTCCATTCTAAAGTTATAAGCTTTGGCAAAAAAGGTGTTTTTGTTGACTTTCAAAAATGACCTATAATGTCCAAATTTGTAACTTCTTGTGAGTGCATTTATTGATCTTGGAGTGTGAAGATGGATTGTAGGAAATTGCATCCTATTCAAAATGTGCTTTGGATGGGTCATTTCTCATAAAGTATGAGAAAGTTATGCTTGGTCAAAGTTGAGTTGACTTTTCCTACAAAACCCTAATTTAGCAACTTTTGAGTCTTGATGAATTTTGAGCAATCCTTGATGAATTGTGATCAACCCTTGATAAAATGATGAAATATCCTTCAAAATGAGAATTTTTACAAAAACTCTTGAAGTTTGATTGTATTTGGGTCACAGTTGACTTTTGCCCTAACACAGTCGATTTTTGGACCCTTTGAGCAATTGACTGAGCAAACTTCCTCTGCAAGGCTTGAAATTTGACATGGATGATCTTGAGAACATATTAGGAAATTGGGGAGCACTTGAGGACATTTGGATGTAAGGAATTTGGTGCAACACAAAACCCTAATTTGAGGTTGACTGCCTTAGGAGATGACTTGACTGTCCAACTCTTGAGCAATCTTGAACCACTTGGAGATTATTCTTGCAATGTCTTGAGAAATATGAGAGGGAAAATTTTGGGGTACAACAATACCCGAACCTAGATCAGGTTGATAGGTTAAATGGTTAATTTTATGAGGCTTTAACTGTGATTTTTCTTGGAGTAAAGCCAATAATGCTTTGTGCTGCTTTGGAGTAAAATCCAAAGAATGAGAAACATGTGCATTTGCCTTTGAAAACTCACCTGATTGATATTCTGATTTATAAGATATATCAGCATATTGATTCACTGTACCATCTTGCTTCTAATGAGGGGGTAGGCAAGCTTTTTGAAGCAAGAATTAACAGTATGATTGGTCATTCCACAATGAGACGGACATGATTGCCTCTACCTCTGCTACCAGAAGATTTACCACCTCTAGTATTGCCTCTACCACGAAAATTAGAGTTTGGTTTAAATTGAGATGCATGGGAATGCTAGTGATGATTGGAATTGGGGATGGCTAGCCGCTTAGATTCATCAATAAGGATAATAGCTTGTCTTTCTTGTTGAACAAGTAAGGAATAAACCATGCAAATATTAGGGAAAGGATACATTAACATGATATGTGATCGAATTGTCGAGTATTGATCATTTAAGCCTTTCAGAAAACGAATAACTTAATCACTATCTTTGTATGCGCGAATCTTAATGATGGAAAGGCATGTAGAATTACATGAACATTCAGGAATTAGTCTAAAATTATCCAATTCTTTCCAAAATATCTTCAGTTATGTGTAATAAGAAGAAATAGAAGTATCACCTTGTTTCAAGGTGCAGGTCTCTTCTTGAATATCTGAGATGTGAAACATATTCCTTTATAGAATCACTCCTCCAATTTATTCCACATGTCAGCTGTATTATCCATCCACAAAATGCTATGAGCGATTTCCATTTCTACAGAGTTCTTGATCCATGACATGATCATGGTGTCACACATGTCCCAAGGAACTGAATTATAATCAAGATCTGATGGTCGGGGCATTGAATCATTAATGAAATGTAGTTTGTTCTTGGATCTCAATGCCATAGTCTTGGAGCACGACCAAGAGTGGTAATTATTTCTTGAAAGGAGATGAGTAACAATAATTAGGGATAAATTCTCATTAGGATGCATGAAGTAAGGGTTGAGAGTATTGATTTGATAACCTTTGTGATTGTTTCTTGATGTAGAGTCGCCATTAATGCTTCCATTTGAGCTTAAAAATGACATGATGAAACAGAAACGAAATGGAGGAGAAAAAATCAAAATAGAAGAAGAATCAAGGTAAGAGATTGAGGAGCTTCAAACACTGTAGAAACGGGGAATCAAATGTCTATGATACCATGTGAACATGTAATGTAAGAAAGCAACTCCATGAATGAAACAAGTTGCAGCTATACCTTGAGGAAGAAGAAAGCAATAAAATGTATGTATGATGAAGATGAAAGAAGAAACTGTATCTCTAATTCTCATTTTGTTACATCAATGAATGGTTCTTATATAGCTAGTGTAGCATTAACTAACTAACTAACGTGATAACTAATTTTATAAGTTTTTTATTATCTATTTTGTCATCAGATAGTTGCATGGCACGTGCGGTATCATGTATATCATCATTCACAAATAGGGATAGTTAGAGTGCTTTAATTGGACAATTTTGAAATATGAAAAAAATAGTTCACCAAGGGAGTAATAAAAAAAAATTGTGTTGCAAAATGGAAGTAGGTATTAGCGACAATGTTAAATGTTTAGTTTTCATATACATATTATGATGATATAGAAAGATAAATAAGTAAACAACATATATGTAACATATGTAACTGTTACCTAAATAAAATTATGAAACACTTCATTGAAGACAACATTGGTTGTTTGACTTGAGATAATTTTTTCTTTGTTATGAATTAATATTTTCATGTTTTTTTCTCTTGACTCTTGAAATTGTCATATTGAGTCGCTCGTCACTGAAAACATCTCTAGGGAAGTAAAACCGACATAGGCTAATGCTTAATCTTGAGATATTTTTATTGTCATTCTATGAGACAATATTTGGGAATCATCTTCCGATAAGCTTGAATGGCCAAGGAGACTGAAAAGGAGACAAAGAAATTTTTTATATGTAAATGATGTTTCAAATATTTTTTTACTAGAAATGATTTTTGCTTCATCACATGATTGGTAAGTCTTGTAACAGTAAACCTAGTACACTTGCATAGTCTTTGAGATTGATCCAGATTCCTTAATAACATAATGTTGTACCCCAAAATTTCCCCTCTCATTTCTCAAGATATTTCCTACAAAGATCTTCAATGCCTCAAGTTTGCACAAGTATCGACTAGGTCAAACAATTTCCTCAACGCTGATACCTCAAATTAGGGTTTGAGTTTCTACAAAGGCAGTTGAATTTCTAATGTTCAGATGACTTTCATGGATCATTATGGAACCTCAGGATTACTTCTATCAAGCTTCAAGTCTAGGATCATAATTTTTCAAGAAAGTCTTTCAAATTGTCAAAAGGGCAAAATGGGCAAAATTAGGGGTTTGGCTGAAAATGACCGAACTTTGATTTTTGACCTAATACCTGACTTATTGGTTAGATGCATGATCCCAAGGATCCGAGCGCGTCATTTTAACCTAATTGCATATTTCAATTCATCCCCTGAGATTAGTGAATTGATAGACAAAATTCAATCAATTGGTGGAAAAAGTCAACTGTACACTAAAAAGTCAAACTTTGACTTTTTGACCAAATTTGAGTCCCAAAAATCACATTTCATCAAGACATCCAAAATATGAATTTTTATCATAAAAAATCAAGAGAGTCAAAAATCCAACTTTGCAAGACTTGGAAATTTTTCTAAGTATTGTTTATACCTGTTAATTTCATTGCTTCATGACATCTTTTCACTTCAATTTAAAACAATTCAAGATGTTACAAATAATTCAAGATGTTACAAATAATTCAAGATGTTACAAATAATTCAAGTTATTACAAAGTGACATTTTTGCAAGATTACAAATTCTAAAACTTTATCTTTTTTGAACTTTTTCCTTTGACTCAAAACCTTGTCATAATACTTTGTCTTTGATACAATCTGCATAAATTGGTCCACAAAACAGACTTGTAACATGCTACAAGTGTTGCTCATTACAAGCTCAAAACCATGTTTAGAAGACAGTCTGTTGCCTGAGCAAAGTAGCCCTGCTATGCTATCTCTAAACACTGCCACAACACTCCAAAACTGCTGCAAAATAGCCCTGCTATACTGCTCTTAAACCAGTCCAAGCCTGCATTATCTCAACCCCATATTTGCACCAAATTAGCACATAAGAGCTGCATCAAAAAAGCTATGAAGACAACATACCCAAACAGTTCAAATTGTTATTTTTTCCCCTCCTAAAATCCCCGTAAACTTCCTCTATAAATAGACTATTTTCATAACACACAAAAGGTGAACTTCTGGAGAGAGAATATAGATTTTTGAGAAGAAAAAACAGTATTCTTTGTAAACTCTACTCATTCACAAAATACCTTTGCTCATTCAAAAAATCAGCTCTACTCTCATTCAAAACAGAAACCCTCAATCCATTATTCCATCTTACAAACTATCCAATAAACCAAACACCTTATCAATAAAGATTGTTCAAACACAAGAACAGTTTCTGTAGTGCCATTATCCTTACCCTCCAAACACAAAAACAGTATTGTACAACTTGACTAAGTTAGTTTGATTCAACGGTTTGGGATAGCTTCCTGGAGATTCATTGGAGCTATCACAGTAGCTGAAAAGTATTCAGACTTAAAACACCAAGTGCAGTCCCAAGATAAGTCTTCTTAACTTTGAGATTTTCATTTTTCATACATGATTCATTTTCGAAGATAAAATGTAGTAATCGTTGCCCCTTTGACGCTAACCATTTGCTTGCTGTTTATGTTTATCAATCATATACTGTAAATTGACTTGTACAGACAATAAAACAATGTTTAAGGCAATAAACTACAGCATGAGTCGACACATACCCACATGCGTCGACTCATTCTAAGTGAAAAAATAGGGTATGAGTCGATACATGGCCGTATGCATCTACTCATACTGTTATCCAGGTCCCAAAACAGAAGGATGGAAGGTGCATGAGTCGACACAAAACGCGTTTGTGTCAACACAAGCAGGAAATGAGTCGACACATACCATTATGTGTCGCCTCATACTGAGTTGATTTGGTTTGGCAGGGGCAAGGAAAGTTATGCGTCGATGCATAACAGCATGTGTCGACACATAATAGTTCAAAATGCATTTTTTCCTTTATTTTACACTGTTTTTACATTTCTTTCATTGTTATTCGATATGGTTGTAATATTTAAGTTTCCACCTCATCCCCATTTGTAAATTGTACTTCCACTCCCCTAATGATGTAATAGCTTAGGATTTTAATTTCCGCAATTTATCGCTTTAATATAAATTATTAGTAATTAGGGTGTGTATGGCAAAATAAAATCAACCGCTAGAAAACCCTAATCTCAAAGACTAAATGCATGCAATCAAACAAACTATTCACACACATGCACCTCTAGGGTAATCTCACTTGTTGCCTCGGAAAAATATTCATGTCCCTCGAATATGGGCATTTTAGCAAAGATGCTCGATAAAAAGATCGTAGTCCCTCGATGTTCCTCGGTGTTGCCTTTCGGTAAACGATCTAGTTCCTAAATGAAAATTGCTAAAACGTCTCATAGGTTGCCTTCTTTGACTATACAAACGACTCACGCCCGTCCCTTCACATCCAATAATGAGGCTTCTTATCAATCAATGGTAAGATAGCAACATCTAGAGAAGGAGGAGGAGAACAAAGACCTTTTTAGTAGGTAGGACACTCGTAGTTGCTTGCTTGCTCATGACAAAAAAACCATTTTCACACCAACACTTTCAATTGAAACATTTTCAAAAGTCAAAACTCTTTGTACGCATCCTTATAGAGACGAGAATCATTACAAAGGCACTTTTCAAAATCACTTTCAAAAACATATTCCACAAACACCTCTTTGAACTATTTTCAAAACCAACACTTTGTACGCATTCTTATAGAAACAAGAATCATTACAAAGACGTTTTCAAAATATTTTCAAACCCACACCATAAAAGCACATTTTTAAACAAAGAAAGTTGATCTAGCAAGCAACTAAGAGCCCGTAGATAACGACAGATGAAAAGGGTGCTAACACCTTTCCTTTTCATAACCTACCAACCAAACTCAATAAAACATCTCTAAAGGCCTTTCCTGTTCTTTTCACCCTTTCCTTATTGGATAAAAGAAAAGTCGGTGGAGACTCTTGCTATCTGCATAATTTTGATCAAATGCAAAACACCAAGTTAGTTCTCCCACCGTATTACAGAACTGACGACTCTGCTGGGGAAAAACTTAAAAGTGGGGTTACCTTAGAGATAGATCACATTTACTTGCTTCCCTTGTTTGACTTGCTTGCTTTACATTTTGGTTCCTTGTTTGGGATTTGTTTTGATCCTCTACTCGGATCTAAGGCACCTTTTAGGTAAGTAGCAATAGATTATAGAAATTGTATGGCGTAGACCGATATGGTTGAAACAATGGCTATGTTAGTGTGACGCATTTGTTGGTACCGGTATCCCTTGTGTTAAATCGAGGAGAATATGGGTCCATTGAGCGGTGTCATGAAGCACTAACTTACCTTAGAACCTTAATTGAACAATATGGCCATTAGGAAGTAGTGAGATAGCTGACTTTGGTGTAAAGCTGAAGATTGGTTGATACTGGATGCTACACTCATTGAGATCGGACTTTTGGGACATCTCGGTCGTAACAAAAGATTGATTGTGCTTTGACAATTCATAAAATAAAGGTTAGTGATATTGAGATCCCCTAGAACCCGGTTACTTTCTAGGACAGGTTAAGCCAACTAAACTTCAAGAGGGTACTTACCTATAAACCCCATGAAAGCTTAAACCTAACGACTTGTCTGTTGTGTGTGTATATGATTATTTATGCATAACGACTTATTTGCTTTGCATACTTGTACATAACATCATAACATCATACCATAGCATTTTTCAATAACCATTTTAAGGATCTCAAGGGCCTGTGATGCAGAGATTTATTGAATCAGACGTCTATCAAGGGGCAAGAGGATTTATTCTCCTCTAACCAAATATTGTCAAAAATCAAAGCATGATAACGAGATTCAAGGGCTATGACCCACTTGACATGGTAAGCATGATTCTCGTGGAAAGACATTCAACAATACGAAGTTCTTCACTCAAAGCTACGATCAAAGTTAAACTTATAAATCTTCTTGTGTTTACCCCACGAGATCCTTGAAAAAGTTGCATCCACATACCATGAACGTTATCATGACAGGTTTTCCCCGCATAGGTTTCCTTATCTTTCTACTGTTTATTTCAGTAAGATGGATATGGAACAAACAGTGAAGGATCTTCAAGAACAGAGTGCTTAATTCCAATAGATGTTCCTGGCTTTGGCTAAAGGAAAAGAGGACAAGAAGACTCTCATGATCAAAGACAAGAATAAAAAAGACAAAGAAGTCAGTAGGCGTCTTGAATTTGGGAAGGAGGTTCAGAGGACTAGCAAAGCGAGCTCTAGAATTTGCAACTCCGTCAACTGAGGGGGACAATCAGACAAAAGAAGGAGACCATAGTCTGGGGTCTAATGAAGAAGAGGCTAATCACGCTGAAGAACAGTATCCTCCTGCGGATGACAAATACAAACAGCTGGAGGATCGTCTCAATGCCATGGAAATTCAGAGGGTACCTGGTCTGGATTTTGAAGAATTGGGTTTGGTTTCTGAAGTGGTCATCCCATTGAAATTTAAGATCCCTGCTTTTGCCAAGTGTGATGGGGTCTCTTGTCCTAATATGCATCTGAGATCTTATGTCCACAAGATTCAGCCACACACCACTGATCAAAAGCTCTGGGTTCATTTCTACCAAGAGAGTCTAGCTGGGACTTAACTTGAATGGTTCTATCAATTGTAAGGTTCTTGCATCCACACCTGGGAGGATCTAGCTGCTGCTTTCTACAAGCAGTACCAATACAATGCTGATCTTGCACCAACTCGTGTGCAGTTGCAGAATATGACCATGGGTTCCAACGAGGGCTTCAAAGAATACGCCCAAAAATGGAGAGACCTGGATGGCAGGGTGCAGCCACCCTTAACTGACAGGGAGCTGATTGATATCTTTATGGGAACTTTGACAGGACCATTTTTCAACCATCTGATCGGAAGCTCTTCAGCTGGGTTCACCGAGCTAATACTGGCAGACGGAAGAGTAGAAGCTGGCATCAAGAGCGGTAAAATCCAAAACGGTGCATCTTCAAGTGCAGGGAAGCATCCTTTCAATGGGAAGAAAGAGTTTGATGATGTGTACGGCCAAAAGGGTCGTAACCAGAGTAACCACGACCAACACGTGGGGGCAGTCCTGATCTCTAATTCTGCATTAGTGCAACAACATCAACAGGGGAATCAACGTAAGAAGATCGTTCCTAAAAGACAATTCACCAAGATCAACATGTCACTAGCTCAAGCATTACAACACATGTTAAAGGAAGAGCTGATTACGTTAAAGGCTCCTTTCAGGAATCCCAATACCTCTGCTCCTAGTTACCATCCTAATGAAAGGTGTGCATACCATTCCCACAGTCCTGGACATGATACGAACGGTTGTTGGGCTCCGAAGAACAAAATTCAAGACATGTTTGACGCCAAGGAGATTTAATATGATCCACCTGCTACTCCCAACGTGATCACTGCTCCCATGCCAAATCATTGAGAGTATCCAATTCATTTTGAACTTTCAATTGTAATTTCTTTTGTTTGTTCAAACACTTATCTGTATGTCAGACTTTGGTTACTTTCATTAATGAATTACATATGTTTGTGTTGAATTAATCCATTTGTTTTCATTATATTTAAACTATGATTTTTACTCCCTTTATGATATTCAACTCTTGTTTTAAAAGTTGCAAGCCTTTAGAGGGAGTATGACGAAAACAATGTCATTTCCTCATACAATATGCTTTTGGATAGACCTTACTGACAATGTACAGGTGTTTGTTTCAATTCCTAAACACTAGAGTTATAAGGAAGTCAACCCCTTTTGAGCCAAAGAAGTAGGAGTAATCTTTTTTACACAAAATTGAAACCTTTAATCAAAACCTGGGGCAGAGTAGTCTCTCAGTTAATTCCAATGTGCGTTCAGTCGCAAACTTTCACCTCGTATACAATGAGTGATATAAAAAACGTCCTTCTGAAAAAAAAGATGGTGATGGTTCCTTACCAAATAGGCAGTCGTGATCTCTCAAAAGAAAAATCCCACTAAGTCAAAACCTATGAAGGAGACTTAAGAAAAACTGGGGCATCCCACTGGCTGTAATCTTAAAACAAGAACAGTTAGGAAAAAAATTGGTCACTACAGATCCTTGACAAACATGAAAAATTTTACAAAAAAATGACTGCTTTCACAAATAAACTTCCGGTATCCGAACCATCACCAAAACGTCATTCCAGACTCAATTGGAATTCAAACGCACAATTAACTGAGTTTAGGACAGGACAACCTCATGAAGAACGGGCGGGTACAAATAAACTTTGAGCCTTATCCTTTGTTTCTTAAAACCATGAACCAGGCCACATTACAACCCTCCAAAAGTCCTAATTGAAGCTTGGGTTAGTTCGAAAGCATACTATTACAAAAGGTATCCTGACTCCTGTAAGGCTTACTGTAAATCCTGAGTTGAATTCATGTTTTTACAAAATTATTTTACTTGCTAAAACGCATTTTCAAAACTTCAAGACAAACATAAAATTTTCATTATTTTGAATACCGTTGTTTGCATATAGCTATTTGTTTGACAACAAAGAAATTCGTATGACGAACATCCAATAAATGGAAATTCTCTCAAGAAAACAGAATCATTTCAAATGGAAAGACACTTTCAATGACAAAACTCCTATAAGCAAGGGAGCATGACACGTCATTGTCCAAAATTATCTGGGGGCAGTCAAGTCAAGATTCCAAGAAATCTCTCAAGAAATGCTGAATAACCAGGGGCAGGTCTGTATCTGAATCACTTAGGGCATTGAACATGAATTCCAGCAAAGGGTTACGTACGACCAAGAAAACATTTCCTGGTAGTACTACAACACTTAATACTAGGGGCAGTGACAAATTTCCACAAAGTCCTTTTTATAGTGTAATCCCCAGTCAAGTCCCCCCAAATTCATCTCTATAAGGTTATCCCCACAGAATAATCTTCACGAATAAGGGTACAAACCCCTCAAGGCCAAATTCATGGATATCCCCACAAGGTTGGATCCAGGAAATCCCCAGCCAGAGTTTCAATCTCTGGAAAACCCTCTTCCCAGCTAAGTTGGTCTCAAGAAGAATCCTTGAGGAGTTCTGCCAAAAGAAAGCACCTCCACAATAATTTGTCAAATATCCTCTTCAACAGGGTTTATTTCCCCAACAAACTACAGATTCCCCAGCAGATTTTTCCTCAAACAACAAAACAGGAATCCCCAATGGAAACATTCTAAACAAGGTTTGAAGATGTGCATACTCTTCATCTTCAACAACATTCCGGGATTTAACTTCCCAAAGCTCCTCAGCGCTTGTCAAGGATTTATTTTCCGAAGAAAGATACATTTCAACAAATATTTCACATATTACATACATGATAAATGCATACAGCATAATCTCATTTATTTTGAGAACATCATCAAGCCATGCATACATCTGCATACAACTAACCCTCTTCTTTGCAAGGAAAAGTCAATCAACAAAAGTCCTCTTTGGCAAATACCACAACCATTTCTCAATAGGTCAGAGATTAATTCCTGAAACAAGCCAGGGAAACTATCTCTACGACCAACAAAAAGCAAGTTCTAGATTAATTCCTGAAACCAGACAGGAAAACTATCTGTGAGCGATTGATTATAGATTAATACTTGAAGCAAGACAAGACAACTATCTACATGAGCAGATTGAATATTAACTCCCGAAACAAGACAGGGAAACTATCTTTATTTTTCAAAAAGGTCAGAGATTAATTCCTGAAACAAGCCATGGAAACTATCTATACGATCATCTTGAAGCAGTCCTACACGGGTTCCTTCTCATACACTCTTCTAGAAACGGTTCATACACGATCCAAATATGGATGTCATTCTAATACTTATTCTAGATTCCCTCCAGAAACGGTTCAGATACGATCCAAATAGGGATGTCATTCTGATATTTATTCCAGAAACGGTTCAGATACGATCCAGATACGGATGGCATTCTGATACTTATTCCAGATTCCCTCCAGAAATGGTTCAGAAACGAATGTAATTATGATACTTATTTCAGTTTCTTTCAAATACAGTACAAATATGATCCAGATATGGATGTCATTCTGACACTCATTCAACATATTTCTCAAACACAATCCAGATCCGATCCAGATACAGATGTCATTCTGACACTCATTCAACACATTTCTCAAATACAGTTTAGATACGATCCAAATACGGATGTCATTCAGATACTAATTCCAGAATTTCTCCTAGAAACGGTTCAGATACGATCTAGATACGGATGTCATTCTGACACTCATTCAGCATATTTCTCAAATACAGTTCAGACACGATCCAGATATGGATGTCATTCTGATACTTATTCAAGATTCCCTCCAGAAATGGTTCAGATACGATCCAAGTACGGATGTCATTCTGATACTTATTCCAGAATTTCTCCAGAAATGGTTCAGATACGATCCAGATACGGATGTCATTCTGATACTTATTCCAGATTCCCTCCAGAAACGATTCAGATATGATCTAGATACAGATGTAATTCTGATACTTATTTCAGTTTGTTTCAAATACAATACAGATATGATCCATATAAGAATGTCATTCTGACACTCATTCAACATATTTCTCAAATACAGTCCAGATACGGATGTCATTCTGACACTCATTCAGCACATTTCTCAAATATAGCCCAGATACGATCCAAAGACGGATGACATTCTGATACTCATTCAATACATCTTTCAAAGGCGGTTCATATACGATCCAGATACGAATGTCATTCTGACACTCATTTAGTATATCTTTCAGATATGAGTCAGATACAATCCATTTATGGATATTATTCTGATACT
Source organism: Vicia faba (assembly GCA_948472305.1). NCBI lineage: Eukaryota > Viridiplantae > Streptophyta > Magnoliopsida > Fabales > Fabaceae > Vicia > Vicia faba. The sequence continues at coordinate 1,256,044,518 of OX451740.1, forward strand.
CATCCCATTACTTCTACTGTCTCAGTGTAAATCGACCAGAGATTTATTCTGATACTTCTTCTAATTTCTACCAACAATCACCTTTGGATGGCATCTTAAGCCCATCTCGGACAAATATCCATCACCTCTCCAAACAGAATCTTTAAGCCCATTCCTGACACAATCAACCACCACATCATCGAGTGCAAATTTCTAGGCACTCTAGTGTTCAATCATCTTCCACCTTCAAGTCACGAATGACGGACTTGCCAATCTAACTCTTCAGGTTTAAGAAGATTGAACAGGGGCAGCTGTTGTACCCCAAAATTTTCCCTCTCATTTCTCAAGATATTTCCTACAAATATCTTCAATGCCTCAAGTTTGCGCAAGTATCAACTAGGTCAAACAATTTCCTCAACACTGATACCTCAAATTAGGGTTTGAGTTTGTACAAAGGCAGTCGTGTTGTACCCCAAAATTTTCCCTCTCATTTCTCAAGAAATCATCCTGGATTCTCAAGTTTTCTCTTATACAAATCCAAGCCTTGAATTATCATTTCTTTCCAAGCAAGCCATTCACAAGGGCAAAATGGTCATTTACACGCTGAGAAGTCAAACTTTGACTTTTGGATCAAAATCAAATCTCAAAAGTCATATTTCATCAAGACATGTTAGAATATGAAGTTTGTTTCATCAAAAAGTTCAAAAGTCAAATTTTACCTTGGAAAAGTCAAATTCTAAATACTTAGAATTTTTCTAAAGAATTTAAGAAAAATGACACTTCAGAACTTCTGAGCCAGCCTCCAGGCAGGAGCAGTCAGAAGTTGTAAACGTAGTTTAGCACATAATCTTTAGTCAGAACATGGCTTTTCAGCATCTACGTAAGTTCAGTCAGAGTTTGTTGGAGTAATGCAAAGAAAGCAATAAAGTGTAATACGAAGCCTGAAAGCTCCTTCAGAACATGCTGGAACCAGAAGGTAAGAGGGTAAGAAGATTGGGTCTACACTGAAGCAGAATCTCTAAGTTCAGAGTTTTCATAGGCAAATCAAATAAATTGACTGGAAAGCCTATGGATCCTTCAGAGCTTGCTGAGGCAAAAAAGTACAAAGATCAGAAGCTGGATGTTTGTCCTAAATGGAACTTCTGATCCAGAGTTAAGCAATGATGCAAAATCTCACATTACAGGATTTCTGATTTTGACAAATCTCATCACCATTTAATGCTCATTAATGCTCACAACCACTTTTGAGTCTTTGTCCAAAGGGTCTCTCCACGTGTAGCATAGAAATACCTTTGTACAGATTTAGGTATGGGTCCATGCGCTACTTTTCACTTACGGGTGTCACTTTTCCTTAATCCTTGCTTACTAATCCAGCCTAGGCTAAAAGCTGTCAATCATCACAACCTTTTTTGAACTTTCTTCAAGAGTAAGTCAGCATCTAGTGCATGATATTGGTGCCACTTGACATTTTAAAACCCACAAAGCATTGCCTATAAATAGAATGACATTGGTCACTGAGAAGGGGCCAGAAAAAATTGCTTAAAAGAGACAGAAAGTTTGAGCAAGAAAAAAAAACCTTGAATCTTTACCCAAAATTCCTAGAGTTTCAAAAACTGTAAACACAACATACAAACCATTAACTTTGGATCCCTTGCTTTCAAACTCCATTTGTTCTCAAAATATTTCTTGACTAAAAAACACCCATACAGTTTCTGACCCACACGTTGGAAACTGCCATAACTTCTGGATTCATACTAATATATACACTCCATCCATCCATTCAAAGAAGCTGTTCAGAACATCATCAGAGTTGAGGCTAAATCCAGTTCACAGAACTTCTTCCAGCTGCAAGGTAAGCATCTGCTGACTCTCACCACATTGCTTAAGCATCACCAGATTTGCATGCTCAAAAACACAATGTAGATACCATGCTTCTGATGTTATACATGTTCTGAGATTTTCACGCATCTGTATGCTTAAGTAGAGAATGAATAAGTTCAGAACATTCCTAAAGAAACTGAAACTCAGAGTTAAGATTAGCAAAGGCATGCTTGCCTCTGATTTATGGTTCTGATTCTCCTTATTTCTGAAGCGCTATGACACCTGCTGAAACTGTCCTAGGCATGTCTTCTGTGTTGTGGAGAAATAACCGAATTGTAGATGTTCTGACTAGCATAGAGAGAGACCAAGTTCTGACATTGGCACCAGCGCTTCTGGAGCCTGTTTTGTTATCAGTAATATCAGAACTTCTGAAAATTACTGTGTTCCCAACAGGGTCAGAACCTCGACCTTATACATTTTCACTAACAGGTCTCTGTTTTGCAGCGTGCCAGGGTTAGAACCTCTGAACTATACATTTTCACTAACATGTTTCTGTTCTGCATCACGCCAGGGTCAGAACCTCTGACTTCCTTTTAGCAGCACGCTGATCCTCCTTTTTTCTTCCCCTTGTTATTTTCTTTTTCTTTGTTTTTCTCGCTGACACTCTCCATTTCATTAATCAGTAAAACACCAAAAATATTTTGTTCACACTTTATTTTATTCCTTAAAACAAAAGAATTTTTTTTTTCTTAAAACAAAACAAGTTCATTTAATATTTTCTTGCATGTATTTCAATATGGTTGTAATAGTAATTTAGGGCTTTATTTTCATTTGCAATCCCCATTCATAAATTTGTACCCCCACCCCCTAAATATTGTAATAGCGTAGGACTTTACATTTCTGCAATATATCGCTTTCAAATGTAATTGCTAAAAATAAGGAAAGGTATGGCAAGATAAAGATCAACCAAATAGAAAACCATAATTCCAGATAAAATCAAGCATGCAATCAAACACACTTTGCATACAAACACCCTTAGGGTTTCTCCACTTGGTTGCCTTATACAAAAATAGCCATATTACGCATGCGAAGTATCTTGGTAAAACAAACAAAATCAAAAGATCACAGTCCCTCGATGACGCTATTCTAAGTTGCCTTATAAAATGATCTTAGTCCCTCAAAAAATGCTAAGATGCTTTGCAACATTGCTAATCATGGTTATACGATGACCCACGCTCGTCCCGTTTACATCCAAAGATAGGGTTGTTTATCAAATCAATGGTAAGACAACAATGTCAAAGGAATAGAAAATGCATAAGAAAGACATTTGAGTAGGTAGATTACTTCTAGTTACTTGCTCTATTGTCAAAACAAACACGCACATTTCCAAACATCTTACAAACATTAAAAACATTTTCAAAAATACAAACATCTTTGTATACATTCTTACAAACGAGAATCATTACAAAGATTTCCTAAACAATGGCCTCTTTTACAAAATACTTTCAAACCCACACAAAGCACAATTTCAAAACAAAAAGCAAGTGATCTAGCAAGTAACTAAGAGCCCATGGAAAACCATGGATGAAAAGGGTGCTAATACCTTCCCTTTTCATAATCTACCCCCCGAACTCAAGAAACAATCTAAAAGGTCTTTCCTGTGCTTTTTCACCTTTCCTTTTGGATAAAAGAAAAGTCGGTGGCGACTCTTTCTAACCGCAGCATTTGCAAACACAAACGCAAAAACCTCAAGTCAATTCTCCCACCGTATCACAGGTCGGATTTCTAATGTTCATATGACTTTCATGGATCGTTATGGACCCTCAGGATTACTTCTGTCAAGCTTCAAGTCTTGGATCATAATTTTTCAAGAAAGTCTTTCAAATTGTCAAAAGGTCAAAATGGATAAAATTAGAATTTTGGCTGAAAATGACCGAACTTTGATTTTTGACCTAATACCTGTCTTATTGGTTGAAAGCATGATCCCAGGGATCTGAGCGCGTCATTTTGACCTAATCTCATATTTCAATTCATCCCCTGTGATCAGTGAATTGATAGACAAAATTTAATCAACTGGTGGAAAAAGTCAACTGTACACTAAAAAGTCAAACTTTACTTTTTGACCAAATTTGAGTCCCAAAAATCACATTTCATTAAGATATCCAAAATATGAAATTTGATCATCAAAAATCAAGAGAGTCAAAAATCCAACTTTGCAAGACTTGGAAATTTTTCTAAGTATTTTCTATACTTGTTAATTTCATTGCTTCATGACATCTTTTCACTACAATTCAAAACAATTCAAGATGTTACAAATAATTCAAGATGTTACAAATAATTCAAGTTATTACAAAGTGGCATTTTTGCAAGATTACAAATTCTAAAACTTTATCTTGTTTGAACTTTTTTCTTTGACTCAAAATCTTGCCACAATGCTTTGTCTTTGATACAATCTTCATAAATTGGTCCATAAAACAGACTTGTATGATGCTACAAGTGTTGCTCATTACAAGCTCAAAACCATGTTTAGAAGACAATCTGTTGTCCTAAGAAAAACAGCCCTGCTATGCTATCTCTAAACACTGCAACAACACTCTAAAACTGCTGTAAAACAGTCCTGCTATGCTGCTCTTAAACCAGTCCAAGCCTGCATTTCTCAGCCCCATATTAGCACATAAGTGCTGTGTGATACGGTGGCAGAACCGACTGTTAATACTGGTTTGTGTTTTTTGTTTGCAAATATCGCGGTAAGTAAGAGTCACCACTAACTTTTATTTCATCCAACTAAGGAAAAGGAAAAAGAACAGAAAAAATCTTTTTCGAGATGTTTCTGAGTATGGGGGGTAGATTATATAAATGGAAGGTGTTAGCACCCTTTCTATATGTAGTTTTCCAAGGGCTCTTAGGTACTTGCTCATTTTGAAATTGCTCGTGTGTGTTTTGAAAATTTTTTGTTTAACTTCGTGATAACCCTTGTATCTGTCCTCAAGAGTGTGACGAAGTTGTTTTTGAAAATTGTTTTGAAAGTGTTTGTGAAAAAGAGTTTTATTATTTTGAGCAAGTACTTAAGAGTTTCAACCTACTCAAAAAAGATTGTTCATTTTCTCGTTTCCTTTAGACAGCGCTATCCTACTATTAGTGAGTAGGTAGCCCTATTGTTGGATGTTGAGGGACTATCGAAAGGGACGCTATGGTCATCGAAGGTAACATGTAAAGATATCTTAGCATTCAAAGAGACTGTCATCATATAGGCAACATCAAGGGACAAGATCATTTCTCGTAGGCAACTCGAGGGACGTTATGGACCATGATCTTTATGATGACTTTAGAATTAAGGGTATTTTCTAAGACATCCCTACATTCGAGGGACATGGCCATTATTTTCCGAGGCAACCAAGTGAGGTATACCCTAAGGGTGCATATGTGCAAGGTGTGTTATGTTCAGTTATTTTAGTCTTGTGTTAAGTTTACTAATGTTTGATTATTCTTGCCATACAATCCTATTAGTCATACATCTAACAGTTAATAATTGTAGTAATTTAAAAGTGCGGAGATATAAAACCTAGCTATTACAAGGCTTCGGGGAGGGGGATTATGTACATATCCAAAACTAGGGGGAAAAATAAATAAAAGCGGTAAAGGTCCTACTAATCATCTATTACATCCCAATATACAGTTACAATAATAAAAGGAAGTGCGAAAGAATAATAACGCACAAATTTGAAAAGACGTCTAAAAATCCTAAGATATAAAAAATCTTTTTGTTGTTTTTTGTTTTAATTTATGAAAATGGTTTAAGTTAAAACATAATTGATCTAGATCTATATTTAAAAAAAAGTTAATTATTAAAGAAACATGAAATTTAAATAAAAGAAATTAATTCTATGTTTTTTTGGTATTTTTGTTACGACAAAATGAATTAAAATAAAATTAAACCTAAGTTCTATTAATTTTAATCTAATAAAAAAAGTTAAAGTGATTAGTTAATTAATTTACAAAAATTAAAATTTAATTAAGAAAAATCCTAAATCTATTTTTATGTGATTTTTATATTTTTTATTGATTAAAATAAATAAAAAAGATTAAAAGAAATAAATGAAATGAATAAAACAAGAAAATAAAGATGGGCCTAGTAGCAAAAGTAAACAGGGGGTGCAATCATCAAAAATTCCTAGGCCCGAATCTTCGAAAGCTTCATGCCCTAATCATGGTGTTTTCAGATTCTCGCATGGAACCTCTGATTCAACCATCCATAATTATTCTATATAAACTCAAACAAACATTAGCATGCCATGAAATGTGATTAAAATTAGAGATTCAAAGTTTAAAATTTTATCAAACCGGTGTTGTCAAATGGGGGCGTGTTAGGCGTCTGATGGATTTCTCTTGGGCCTTGTAAGACACCTGAGGACTTCAAGAGGATTGTTTGAGGCTTAATGTCAATCGAGAGAGACCGGAACCTCGATATATGACTTGTATCAATTCTTTGATTTCTGGAGAGCTTTTTGAAGAGCTTTTAGAGAGCTTTTTGAAGAGCTTTTTAGAGAGGAATTTCGTGTGTTTCAAGCTTGTATGACTCTATATTTATAGATGAGAATGAGGAGACAATAAAGCATGGAAAGAATCTCCCTCATAATGTTGTGTTTTAAGACCATGATCAAAATTTGAAAAAATGTCATATTTGATGATTTTATGCCATTTTCACATGTGGATGAACCTGGACGTATTTGGAGGGTTATATCACGAAATCAATTGACATAAATCAGCATAAAACTTGCCCAAAATGGAATCACATCAAAATTTACATTATTTCTATTATTTATTTATTTAATTCTGAATTTTAATGAATAAAATATCAAAATAAATAGCATAAATAGTAGAAAAATGTATGGGTGGGCTTAGAGGTCGTGGACCATGTTAGGAATGAGTTTCAAACTTGAAAAGATAGGCCCATTTGGAAAAAAAAATCCAAGTTTGGTCAATATTTGCTTCATGCATTTTTTTCAAAAATTGGCCAACTTTGACAATGCATTTCTCTCTCAATTTTAACCCTATGAGGGTGTTCTTGGACGTTTTAGAAAGATTATGATGTCCCCTAAGCAACCTCTTTGGTTTCATATCAATTGGATCTTCCATGTTCCTGTAAGAAGCTTTGATCCAAAAGGTGTTTTGTGGACTTTAGAAAATGACCTAGAATGTCTGAATTTATATCTTTTCATGAGTGTATTTCTTGAACTTGAGGGATGAAGATAAGTTGTAGGGAATTGGATTTTATTTAAAATGAGCCTTTGATGAGAAATTTCTAATAAAGTATGAGAAAGTTATGCCTGGTCAAAGTTTGGTTGACTTTTCCTATAAGAACCCTAATTTAGTAACTTTTGAGTTTTGATGAATTAGGAGCATTCCTTGAGGAATCATGATCAACCCTTGATCAAATGATGGATATCACTTCAAAATATTGATGTTGACCAAAAATCTTGAAGTTTGACTCTAGTAAAGTTGATTTTCAGGCATTTGAGCAGTTGACTGAGCAAACTTCTTGTGCAAGGCATGAAACTTGGCATGGATGATCTTGAGGAAATATTATGGAAATTGAAACCACTTAGGACCCTTGGAAACTCAAACATCTTGATGAGGAGTGAAACCTTAGTTTGAGGCTCATTGTCTTAGGAGGAGGATTTGTCTGGCCAATCCTTAGTCAACTTGAGCAATTGAGGACCTCTAGGAGTTTATCTGGTGTGAAAATTGGAGGCTAAATTTTGGGGTGCAACAACTGCTCCTGTTAAATCTTCTTAAACCTGAGGATGTAGGTTGGCTGGTCTGCCTTTCCTGATCTGAAGGTGGAAGATGATTGAACACTAGAGTGCCCCGAAATTTGCACTCGCATGAAGTAATACGTATCGATAATATCGGGAATAGGCTTACAGATGCCATTTGGAAGTCGACAGAGAATCGTCGGAGATGGGCTTAAATATGCCATCCAGAAAAGATATCAGTTGCATAAGAGATTCCTTTGCGAGAATTCCTGTACCTGCCGTTCAGGAGGACTTCGCCGGGGAATGTTGATTTATGTCCTGGGAAATAGAGTATATGAGCTTCAATTGTCCATTACCTCTAATGGGGAATTAACTCCTAATTAAGGAGACGGAAGTGAACTGTTTATCTAGTCAGGATATAGGCTTCACAGTGACTAGTTGAGGATGATAAGGCTGACTGCTATCTGGTTGTATTCCAGGCTTCACAACTACTTACTGGGGAAATGTGAAATTGACCGTATCTGGTCGGGTCCAGGTTTTATAGTGTTGTAAACTGTTGTCCGGAGATAAAAGAGAAGGAACCTGGATAGTAGGGTTACTTCGAGATGAAAGCCTGGATAGTAAGGATGTGAGAAGGAACCTGGATAGTAGGGTCACTTCAAAATGAAAGCCTGGATAGTAAGGCTGTGAGAAGGAACCTGGATAGTAGGGTTACTTCGAAATGAAACCTGGATAGTAGGGCTATGAGAAGGAACCTGAATAGTAGGGTTACTTCGAAATGGAAGCTTGGATAGTAGGGCTATGAGAAGGAAACTGTATAGTAGGGTTACTTCGAAATGAAAGCCTGAATAGTAGGGCTATAAGAAGGAACCTGGATAGTAGGGTTACTTCGAAATGAAAGTCTGGATAGTAGGGCTATGAGAAGTAACCTGGGTAGTAGGGTTACTTAGAAATGAAAGTATGGATAGTAGGGCTATGAGAAGGAACCTGGTTAGTAGAGTTACTTCGAAATGAAAGCCTAGATAGTAGGGCTATAAGAAGGAACCTGGATAGTAGGGTTACTTCGAAATGAAAGCCTGGATAGTAGGGCTATGAGAAGGAACTTGGATAGTAGGGTTACTTCGAAATGAAAACCTGGATAGTAGGGCTATGAGAAGGAACCTGGATAGTAGGGTTACTTCGAAATGAAAGCTTGGATAGTAGGGCTATAAGAAGGAACCTGGATAGTAGGGTTACTTCGAAATGAAAGCTTGGATAGTAGGACTATGAGAAGGAACCTGGATAGTAGGGTTACTTAGAAATGAAATCCTGGATAGTAAGGCTATGAGAAGGAACATGGGTCGTAGGGTTACTTCAAAATGAAAGCCTGCATAGTAGGGCTATGAGAAGGAACCTGGGTCGTAGGGTTACTTTGAGATGAAAGCCTGGATAGTAGGGCTTATGGGAAGGAACTTGGATAGTAGGGTTACTTCAAGATGAAAGCCTGTATGGTAGGGCTTATGGAAGGGAACCTTGATAGTATGGTTACTTCGCGATGAAAGCCTAGATAGTAGGGCTTATGGGAAGGAACTTGGATAGTAAGGTTACTTCGAAATGAAAGCCTGGATAGTAGGGTTATGCGAAGGAACCTGGGTCGTATGGTTACTTCAAAATGAAAGCCTGGATAGTAGGGCTATGAGAAGGAACTTGGGTCGTAGGGTTACTTCGAAATGAAAGCCTGGATAGTAGGGCTATGAGAAGGAACCTGGGTCGTAGGGTTACTTCGAGATGAAAGCCTGGATAGTAGGGCTTATGGGAAGGAACCTGGATAGTAGGGTTACTTCAAGATGAAAGCCTCGATGGTAGGGCTTATGGGAGGGAACCTGGATAGTAGGGTTACTTCGGGATGAGTTTGGGTAAAATCGCATCTGAACCAAGAAGGAACCTAGGCAAGGTTGCTTCGTGGGGAGTTTGGGTAAAACTGCATCTAAACCGAGAACGAACCTAGGTAAGGTTTCTTCGTAGGGAGTTTGGGTAAAACCACATCGTAACCGAGAAGGAACCTAGGTAAGGTTGCTTCGTGGGGAGTTTGGGTAAAACTGCATCTGAACCGAGAATGAACCTAGGTAAGGTTGCTTCGTAGGGAGTTTGGGTATAACTACATCAGAACCAAGAAGGAACCTAGGTAAGGTTGCTTCATGGGGAGTTTGGGTAAAACTGCATCGGAACTGAGAAGGAACCTAGGTAAGGTTGATTCGTGAGGAGTTTGGGTAAAACTACATCAGAACCGAGAAGGAACCTAGGTAAGGTTACTTTGTGATAAGTTCGTGTGAAACTTTATTTGGAGATGTATGAGAATGGACCCGTGTAAGATTTTTCAGGATAAACTCGTGTGAAGCTGCATTTAGGAGAAACCCGTGTAAGATTGCTTTATGATGAACCCGTGTAAAGTTGCCTTTGGTTGCACAGAAATTACTCTGTTTAGTTTCAGGAGCTAATCTTGGACCTGCTGGAAATTGTTGATGATAACCATCTTTCCTAAAAAAGGTACATGATTATTTATATCTGATGCATGAAATGCATTGTATGATGATGTTCTCAAAATAAATGAGATTATGTTGTATGCGATATGTGTGTGCACGTCATGATGTATGAACATGAAATGCTATTGTGAAATTTCCGAGTCTGGGAAAATAAATCCCTGACTGCTGCTGGAAAGTACCGGAAATTGAATTCCTGCCCGTTGTAGAAAAAGTGGTTCTTCTACTTCCGCTAGAAATGACGAACGGAGATGACTATGCTGAAGATTTGCTCCTTATTTACGGATATTTTGTCGGGGGGAGAGACTCTACTTGAGAATAAATCTGCGGGAGAATGACTCTGTTGGAGGATGAACTTCCATAGATGAAACTCTGTTGGGGATTGAGTTTCTGTATTCAGAGAAATAAACTCTGCTCGGGAGAAAACTATATGAACCGCTTGCGATTAAAAAATTTGGATGGGGAACATAGATGTCGGTTTTCTGAAGGGACTTGGCTGGGGATAGTAACTCCTGTTTGGGGAAGCCGATGTCAAAGCTTTCGTTGCCTCTACTTTGTGGAGAGTGTAGACTTTACAGGGTCGTATGCTGAGGATATGAAAATGACTTTGAATCAGGACTTTTCTGCCCCCTGTACCTGCTGGAGAAAGTGCCCGCTGAGGCTTTGTGGATTGAGTGTTATCCTGACTCTTGGGGTGCTTGGTAACTGCCGATTAGAATGATAAGTCTTCTACTGATAGGCTAGTGACAAGATGACAAGACATGGTCGTACGCTTTGATCCCTAACTTTTGCCTGGACTAACTTTTCAGATTTTCAGTCCACCGGGATACCCTCTTTTGCCCAAGCCGCCTTTTCAGGTTTTCAACTTTCCAGGTGTACAATTTTTTCATATGTATATTCCTAACTTTTTCACGAACCTTTTTTGGTTCACCGAGATGCCCTTATTTTTGCCTAGCCAGTCAACCTAGTGGGTCTTTTTCATGCATGGTCTTTTCTGACTATGTCCATGGTCTCAGGATGTAGGGAGTTGCCACTGTCCATAGTGTTATGTTGTAGTACTGTCAAGATGTTTTCTTGATGGCACATGATTCGTTGCTAGAATGCGTGTGTAATGCCCCAAGTGATTCAAATGGAGATCTGCCTCTGGCTATTTGGCATTTTTGAGAGATTCCTTAAATCTTGACTTGACTGCCCCAGATGATGGACAATGATCCTGCCGTGCCCCTTGGTTGGAAGTGTTTTTCCACTTGAGGTGATCCTTTTTATTGAGAAGGTTTTTGTTCACTAGATATTCGTCATGTGAATTTCTCTATTGTTGAGCGAATAATCATATGCAAACAATGGTATTTTAAGAATGCAAAGCTTATGTCTGTCTTGAAGTTTGAAAATTCATTTTTTTAGTAAAACAAATAAATTTTGTAGAAGTGTGATATCAACTCGGGATTTATAGCGAACTCTACAGGAGTCAGGATACCTTTTGTAACAATATGCTTTTGAACTAACCCATACTTCTGCTAGGACTTTTAAGGGTTATAACGTGGCCTGGTTCACAGTGTAAGAAACAAAGGATAAAGGCTCAAATTTTATTTATACCCACCCGCTCTTCGTGACGTCCTTCAGTCTTATGGTCGGTTAATCTCGTGTTTATAATCCCAGTTGAGTTCTGGAATATTGTCCTTGATGTTTCGGTGATGGTTCAGATACTGAGAGTTCATTTTGAATAGGTAGACGTTTTTTTTGTCAAGGATTTATAGGACCTCTTTCTTTTTAATTTTACTATCCCTGTTGAAACAACCGGCTGAAAATCATCAAAACAATGAAGTCGCCATCGAACGTCTTTTATCCCACATGTAGGGAAAGGTAAACATCGAGAAAACCTGAGAAGGGAGAAGTCAAGGTCTGGCGACCGAGAGATCGAGTAAGGGAGTCTGTTACGCGAGGGGAAGGTATTAGCACCCCACACGTCTATAGTACTCTACGGTATCCACTCTTGTTATCTATCTTATGGGTGTGTTTAATCTATGCTTACTATTTACTATACTACTGAAAGGAATGCATGTAAAAGAAAGGAGAAAAAGAATGTAGGGAAAATAAAATTATGCTCGCCTGGGCCCTACCCCACTGCCTACGTATCCTTTTTGAGGAATCAGAGCTACCGTAGTTCGGCTCATATGTTTTTGTTTGTTTATGTTTTTTATGGACAATGTTAATTCCGCCTTCTGCCGCAACTCGACCTTTGGAGACTTATGCATTGGCACAGAAGTAAATTAATCATGTCCTTACCTGAAAAGGGTTTTAGAGAGAAGGTGCTCGAACGCACAAAATGATTTGAATTTGTTTTGTATTTTTGTTACCTTGAAAAAGGGTTTAAGTGAGATTAGCATGTTTTTGATTTGCTAAGAAAAGAAGTTTTTGTTTTGAATGCAAGGATGCAAAGAGGGGAAGAAAAGAGTCTAAGGGAGGCTATCCTATTTCTAACCTAATGTTATCATACAATGGTAGTCCTATGTCAAGGATGAAAGGGGAAGTTTCTACCTAATGTCAGCATGCATGGTTTACAACCTAAGGTCTAACTTGCGTCCGAACGGAGCGAGCGCGTCCTAAGGGAACATGGTATGTACAGGGATAAAGCAAACAAGCCAGCAAAAAGGAAGCACACCTAAAGGGATCCTGCCTAGGTTAGCATGTCGAAGAAAAGTCTAAAAAATATCCTATAGGGAGCATGCAATGAGAGCGAAGTCGTGATCTCAATTGCTAAATTGAGTGACTCATCGATCAACAAGAAAGAATGGAAAGTGATAAAGTCCTATAGGGAGCATGCACTGAGAGCGAAGTCGTGATCTCAATTGCTAAATTGAGTGACTCATCGATCGACAAGAAAGTAAACAAACACAAGCACAACACATATAGCAAATGAAGTGCGGAATGCCTACTACAGGTCTTTAAACAGCGACTTCGAGCGCACGCTCTTTATTTCCTACTTCACATGATATCTAGAAAGTGGTAAATGTAATATTACAACAAATGGCCCGAAACCATACTAAATGGATAATAAAAATCCGCAAAACCAAGTCAAAGCATGGAGAAAGCTCGGAGGGCACCACAAACTAGCATCAACAACAAATAGCGTCAGAAGCGTGAACAACATATGCAAGCAAAGCGTATCCGTCACCAAAGAGAATGGTATCCCAATTGTTTCTCAAAGTATGCACATCTCACAGAATTTGTTACTAGATAACAACAAAATCAAATGTGATAATGACAATTAACAATATGCACAAAAATGAAGTATGAATATGTACAACACAAAGCAAACAAGTCAAAGGGAGCATAAAATAGCATTCCGGACAGCAACCTCGTACTCATGAAAATAGGTGCAAAAACCGATTTAGAAACATCCAAACTTGCTATCGATATCGAAGAAATGCTCAAATAAGTATAACAATGCATATTCACAAATAAAAACCCAATGCACATGTGAAATACAAGTTCCGGACAACATTACACATATTTTGAAATTCATCATGAATCGATTTGGAAATCAAAGTTTTAGTACATTAATCTTGATAATTAGCATGAGAGGGTTATCCGGAACTTGCACATGAACATGTAACCTCAAGATTGATCTAAAAATCAAGAATTAAAGTCTTAAAACCACATGAATTTAATGTATCGGAATTTAATCAACAAATTGCAAATTAACTCCAATTCATGAGTTTATGTATTTATGCCAAAAGTGTGATGAATAGGAATCAACTCACAATTTGCCAAACACAAAAGTTGTGAATCAAAATGTATTCCGATACGCTAAATTCACAAAGTTCTCAAACAATTAGTTAAAACCAAATGATATTACTTGACATCAAAGTAAGAGTTAACACACAAAAAGTATCACAATTCAACAATGAAATACAAGATAATGTGCAAAAAACTTGAATCGAAAAGTTAGAAAATTAATCGAAAAGTATCCGAAATCAATCGCAAAAATTAAGGCGACATAGAAACATGCTAACGGTTCCAAAAATTAACTCGGTTCGGCCAAATTCCGTTCCGAAATGTGATTTTCGAAACTGCTACAGTAGCAAAAAAAACAGAACGAAATTTGTCCGAATCAAAAAAATACTCACGTGAGAGATTCCGGATGGCTCAAGAAAATCGGTTTTCATTAAAGAAAGTTGGAAAAACTCAATATGAATCAAAAGTTAGAGCAAAAACACCAATTATGTCAAACTTTGCCATTTACCAAGTATTGAGATATTTTCTATCAAACTCAATCAAACTTACTTCAAAAATATTTAGCAATGACATTTGAGTCTATTAGAAATCATCTCAATTTATTGAAATGGAAAGCAACAAGTAATCAACCAAAAATTGGTAAAAGATTAGATTATGTCAAGAATTAGTAACTTGAGATCATATGTAAAAAATGCATTTTAAATGCATAAAAATATCAATGATCATCAACCAAAAATAATTGAAAACATGTAGTAAATATTGAAAATCAAAGATTAGGCCTAAACTAAACTAATTGTTAGTTTATGTTACAACACCTAAATCAAAGTTAGTGTTAGAATCTACCTAACCTAAACTATTAACAAATTCTACATCAAAAATTAGAAACTAGTATTAATCTAATAAAAAGTTCAAAATCTCCAACTAATATTAGTACTAACTAGTTTTCTATAGCTAGTTCAACTTAAACACTAGTGTAACTATACCTAGGACTAAAAATCAACACAACAACACTATGTCAACTTCAAGTTACAACCAAAATCAATTTATCAAGTTTAATTAATCACTTATTTCAATAAGTAATTTAATAAAATGGTATTAAATTCTCAATTCAAATCAATTCTCAACAATTAAGCCTCAATTATACAATTAAAACCTCAATCAACACAAAACTAAGAAAAAACACTTATTCCAAAAAATCACTTATTTCAAAAAGCGTTTAATTTAAGAAAACTCACCGATAGAAGTGAAGAGGAGGCTTAGGTATAGAGATCGCAACGAACGGATCGACAATCGGAGGATAATTGCTCTTGATCTTGACTTTTGGATCTTGATGAAGTTGTTGTTGTGTTCTTGATGAAAAAGTGTAGAACCTTGATTTGATCTTTGAGAGAATTGAGAGAAAAGTTTTGATTGTTTGTGGAGATTTTTATATTATGAGAGAAATTGGAGTAAAAAGAATATATAGTATGGGCTTATGTGAGTGAATCTGGTTAATGGGTCTCAAATATTCATAAATATTAATGCAGAATTTTAATTCACTTGAGTGCGATACGTTTCAGGCAAATTCGTAGGAATCTCGGTGCGACTTTAGAAGTTGAAATGTGAAACTAAAATGTAGCCAAAGTCGAGAACAACATCGTGTCCGAAGATGAGCTCGATCGGATAAACGGTGATTTAGTTATGATTTTTTGAAGTTTCGTCTCAGATGAAAATATTTCTCGGTTCAGGATTTTCAACCACGTTGCGCGCGCTTCAGACCAAAAACGAAGGCCTTCGGGATACCGCTCGAATTGGAAAAATGAAAGAAATATTTAACCAACTCAATTTGTGAACCAATGCCACTCGAACCGGCTCGATACGATAAGAATCAACCGAGTTATGATTTTCTGAAGATGAAGCCGGTGAATATTTGTCACTATTTTCTCGTGCGAATATATTCGATAAATTCATATATTCGAAGACTCTCTGGGTAGAACTGGCTTCCGGCCGTGAGATACGAAATGTAGATGACATCAAGACGGAAATTTAGCCACCGGAACGGGTTCAAAACGATAAACGGTCTTCGAGTTACGAATTTTTTAGTGTGCGAAAACTGCACTTTCAGCACCTTTTTCTTTGTATTTTTCACCATATAACTTCCAAAAGAACCGCGTATCTGGAGACTTTCCTTTGAGAATTAGCTTTTGGTCCAAACACAAAAATTGAATAGAACATCGAGACGGTTTCAAATCCTCATGAATCAACCCAAAACACCATTCCAAGCTGGAGATGCGAATTTTCAAACTCTGATAAGTAAAAACACTGTTTCCAATTCGCATTGTTTTAAATTCACCGAAAACAACCAAATCTTCCACAACTCAAACATGCGTTGAAAAATTACGATAGCTTTGTTGTGTTGATCAAATACCTTGATCCCATGAATACCGAAACAATGAGATGCATGCATGTGTTAGATGACCTAATGAAGGTTATGTACATGAGGAAAGTTCGAGAATGCGTAAACCAGACAAAAGTAAAAGGGTAGGACAAATTTGGGGTATTACACCTGTCTTTTGCCTGAATTGTTTCTTTTGTGATTACAGTCAGCGAGATGCCCTAGTTTTTTTCCTTAAGTCTCCTTCATAGGTTTTGACTTAATGGGCTTTTATTTTGAGAGATAATGACTTCATGTTCTTAATGATTACGTGGAACCATCACCATCTTTTGGAGAGCATCTTCTACACTATTTGTCGTGTATGAAGGGAAAGTTGGCGATTGAATGCGCGTCTGAATTGACTGAGAAAACTACCCTGCCCCAGGTTATGATTAAGGGTTTTAATTAGTGTGAAAAGAAAAAATCCTACTTCTTTGGCTCAAAGGGGTTGACTAGGGATTATCTTCCTTATAACTCCACTGTTTGGGATTTGAAACAACGCATGTACATCAACAGCAGGGTCTGTTCAAAAGTATACTGTAGAGATTATGGTATCATTTTTGTCATCCTCCCTCTAAAGGCTTTGGGCTTTTAATCAAGAGTTGAATATCACAAAAGGAAGTAAGAAAGCAGTTTTGAAATAGTGAATATGAATGAATTGATTCAAGACAAACATATGCAATGCAATGATGAAATAACAAGGTTTGATATGAATAAATGTTCAAACAATCGAAAGAAAATTACAAATTGAAAATTCTAATGAACAAAAGCCTCCTTGTCTGATCTTGTCACTTCAGATGGTGTGCCTTGGAGGGATGGCCGAAGACTTTTGTCTGATCACCTTGTGTGAACTCCAGAACTTCTTCATTGATCAGGTCCTGGATCTTATTTTTCAATGCCCAACAGTCATTCGTATCATGTCCAGGACTATCAGAATGGTATGAACACCTTTCGTCGGGGTGGTAACTAGGAGAAGAAGTATTGGGATTTCACAAAGGATCCCTTAATGTAATCAATTCTGCCTTCAACATATGTTGTAATGCTTGGGCTAGTGACATATTGATTCTGGTGAATTATCTCTTGGGCTTGTATTGCTTTTGCTGATTACCCCGTTGTGGTTAGTGAGATTGTTGTTGGGCTTGCGACATAGTAGAAATTTGGAAAGGTCCACTCTTCACCAAACCAACCTTTTGTCTTCTTGGAGGTTGATCAATGACTTGGTCCCCGACCTCGACTGTTTGCTTCATACTATTGTATCCGTCTTGATGAAGTTGGTTGATGATGGCTCTCAGCTCTTCTTGTCCCCTAGATAGGCATTGGATAAGAGCCATCTTCCCCAGCATCTGGGTTCTCATTGCATCTACCTCAGCTTGCAGTTGTTCCATCCGTTCGTCCTTATTGTCTTCAGGACTTTTCTTGACCAAGTTCCCAACGAGGAGTGTTTTCAACTCTTCCTTCCCCTTGGATAGGTTTAGGAACATCTCCCTGAACCGAGCTTCTTGAGTTTGAAGATCTTTGTTGTCTTGTTTGAAAGCCATTGCTGAAATAAACAACGAGAACATGAGAGACATGTACTG
This sequence comes from Vicia faba, assembly GCA_948472305.1. Taxonomy (NCBI): domain Eukaryota; kingdom Viridiplantae; phylum Streptophyta; class Magnoliopsida; order Fabales; family Fabaceae; genus Vicia; species Vicia faba. Next base: position 1,256,062,318 of record OX451740.1, read on the forward strand.
GAAGACCTGTTATGCAATGATATGTATGATATATGTATGCAATGTTTTCAAGGATCTCGCGAGGTAAACAAGAAAATGTCAGAAGTTTAAATTTTGCTGTTTTTATTGAAGCACTTCATATCATTGAAGGTCCTTCTACAAGAGTAAAGCTCACCATATCACGTGGATCATAGCCCCTGACTCAAGTTATCGTGTGTTGGTCTTTTGACGGCACTGGCTAGAGGAACATAAATCCCCTTGCCCCTTGCTAGACCTCTGGTTCATCATAACCTGCATCACAAACCCTTGAGATCCTTGAAATGGTTAAGGAAATGCTAGGGCATGATGTTATGATGCATATGCTATGCATTAAGAAAAGATGTAAGGTGACAAACACAACCCTGCAAAGAATTCAAGTTGTTAGACAATGAAGGCAAACAAGTCACACAAGCAGCCTTAGGTTTAGGATTGCATGAGGTTTGTAGGTAATACCCTCTTGAAGCTGGATTGGTTCAACCTGTCCTATAAATAGTAACCGGGTTCTAAGGGATCTCAATATCACTGATCTTTCCCCCAAGCTTTGTTCAATAGGCAATTGACTCGCAACCAAACAAAACTCAGGAGTCAAACCTCAATGAGTGTAGCATCGAGTATCTGTTGACCTTGGGAATACACCAAAGTCGACCATCTCACTACGTCCTACTGGCCAAGTTGTGAAATTAAAGGTTCTAAGGTCAGTTGATGCTTTATGACACCATACAATGGCCCCGTACTCTCCTTGATTGACTCAAGGGTTATCGGTACCAACCAAAGTGTCACATCAATGTAGCTACTGCTTCAACCGTGTCGGTATACCCTGCACAGTTCCCTCATAGTTTATTGCTACTTACCTAAAAGGTGTCCCCAGATCCGGGTCTAGGATCTACATAACCCCAACAAAACCCTTGAATATAAAGCAGGCAAAGCAAAACAAGAAAGCAATTTTAGAAATGACCTAGATCCTAAGGTATACCCCACTTATTAAGTCCCCAGCAGATTCGCCAGTTCTGTGATACGATGGTAGAACCGACTGTTAATATTGGTTTGTGTTTTTTGTTCGCAAATTTCACGATAAGCAAGAGTCACCATAGACTTTTATTTCATCCAACTAAGGAAAAGGAAAAAGAACAGAAGAAACCTTTTTTCGAGAAATTTCTGAGTACGAGGGGTAGATTATAGAAAGGGAAGGTGTTAGCACCCTTTCTATCTGTGGTTTTCTATGAGCTCTTAGGTACTTGCTCATTTTGAAATTGCTTGTGTGTGTTTTGAAAAGTTTTTGTTTAACTTCGTGACAACCCTTGTATCTGTCCTTAAGAGTATGACGAAGTTGTTTTTGAAAATTATTTTGAAAGTGTTGGTGAAAAAGAGTTTTTATTGTTTTGAGCAAGTACTTAAGAGTTTCTACCTACTCGAAAAAAGACTGTTCATTTTCTCGTTTACTTTAGACAGCGCTATCCTACTATTAGTGAGTAGGTAGCCCTATTGTTGGATGTTGAGGGACTATCGAAAGGGATGCTATGGTCATCGAAGGAAACATGTAAAGATATCTTAGCATTCGAAGGGACTGTCATCATATAGGCAACATCGAGGGACAAGATCATTTCTTGTAGGCAACTCGAGGGACGTTAGAGACCATGATCTTTATGATAACTTTAGAATTAAGGGTCTTTGCTAAGACATCCCTATGTTCGAGGGACATGACCATTATTTTCCGAGGCAACCAAGTGAGGTATACCCTAAGGGTGCATATGTGCAAGGTGTGTTATGTTCAGTTATTTTAGTCTTGTGTTAAGTTTGCTAATGTTTGATTATTCTTGCCATACAATCCTATTAGTCATACATCTAGCAGTTAATAATTGCAGTAATTTAAAAGTGCGGAGATATAAAACCTAGCTATTACAAGGCTTTGGGGAGGGGGATTATGTACATATCCAAAACTGGGAAAAAAATAAATAAAAGCGGTAAATGTCATACTAATCATCTATTACATCTCAATATACAGTTACAATAATAAAAGGAAGTGCGAAAGAATAATAATACACAAATTTGAAAAGACGTCTAAAAATCCTAAGATATAAAAAATCTTTTTTTTTTGTTTTAATTTATGAAAATGGTTTAAGTTAAAAAATAAAGTATCTAGATCTATATTTAAAAAAAAGTTAATTATTAAAGAAACATGAAATTTAAATAAAAGAAATTAATTCTATGTTTTTTTTGGTATTTTTGTTACAAAAAGGAAAATGAGTTAAAAGGAAATTAAACCTAAGTTCTATTAATTTTAATCTAAAAAAAAGTTAAAGTGATTAGTTAATTAATTTACCAAAATTAAAATTTAATTATGAAAAATCCTAAATCTATTTTTATGTGATTTTTATATTTGTTTATTAATTAAAATATTAAAAAAATGGATTAAAAGAAATAAATGAAATGAATAAAATAAGAAAATAAAGATGGGCCTAGTAGCAAAAGTAAACAGGGGGTGCAATCATCAGAAATCCCTAGGCCCGAATCTTCGAAAGCTTCATGCCCTAACCATGGTGTTTTCATATTTTTGCGTGGAACCTCTGATTCAACCATCCATAACTATTCTATATAAACTCAAACAAACGTTAGCATGCCATGAAATGTGATTAAAATTAGAGATTCGATGTTTAAAATTTTACCAAACCGATGTTGTCAAATGGGGGCGTGCTAGGCGTGTGATGGATTGCTCTTGGGCCTTGTAAGACTCCTGAGGACTTCAAGAGGATGGTTTGAGGTTTGATGTCAATCGAGAGAGACCGGAACCTCGAGATATGACTTGCACCAATTCTTTGATTTCTGGAGAGCTTTTTGAAGAGCTTTTGGAGAGCTTTTGAAGAGCTTTTTGAGAGCTTTTTAGAGAGGAATTTCGCGTGTTTCAAGCTTGTATGGATCTTTATTTATAGAGGAGAATGAGGAGACAAGAAAGCATGGAAAGAATCTCCCTCATAATGTTGTGTTTTAAGACCATGATCAAAATTTGAAAAAATGCCATATTTGATGATTTTATGCCATTTTCGCATGTGGATGAACCTGGACATATTTGAAGAGTTATTGCACGAAATCAATTGACATAAAACAGCATAAAACTTGCCCAAAATGGATTCACATCAAAATTTACATTATTTCTATTATTTATTTATTTAATTCTGAATTTTAATGAATGAAATATCAAAATAAATATCATAAATAGTAGAAAAATGTATGGGTGGGCTTAGAGTCGTGGACCATGTTAGGAATGAGTTTCAAACTTGAAAATATAGGCCCATTTGGAAAAAAAATCCAAGTTTGGTCAATATTTGCTTCATGCATTTTTTTCAAAAATTGGCCAACTTTGACAATGCATATCTCTCTCAATTTTAACCCTATGAGGGTGTTCTTAGACTTTTAGAAATCTTAGGATGTACCCTAAGCAACCTCTTTGGTTTCATCTCAATTGGATCTTCTATGTTCTTGTAAGAAGCTTTAACCCAAAAGATGTTTTTGTTGACTTTTGAAAAGGACCTAGAATGTCTGAATTTATATCTTTTCATGAGTGCATTTATTGAACTTGAGGGATGAAGATGAATTGTAGGGAATTGGATTCTCTTTAAAATGAGCCTTGGATGAGAAATTTATGATAAAGTATGAGAAAGTTATGCCTGGTCAAAGTTTGGTTGACTTTTCCTATAGCAATCCTAATTTAGCAACTTTTGAGTTTGAATGAATTAGGAGCATTCCTTGAGGAATCATGATCAACCCTTGATCAAATTATGGATATCACTTCAAAATGTTGATGTTGACCAAAAATCTTGAAGTTTGACTGTATGTGGGTCACAGTTGACTTTTGACCTAGTATAGTTGATTTTCAAGCATTTGAGCAGTTGACTGAGCAAACTTCTTGTGCAAGGCATGAAACTTGGCATGGATGATCTTGAGGATATATTAGGGCAATGGAAACCACTTAGGACCCATGGTAACTCAAACATCTTGATGAGGAATGAAACCCTAGTTTGAGGCTCATTGTCTTAGGAGGAGGATTTGTTTGGCCAATCCTTAGTCAACTTGAGCAATTGAGGACCTCTAGGAGTTTATCTGGTGTGAAAATTGGAGGGAAAATTTTAGGGTGCAACAAGATGCATCAAAAAAGCTAATAAGATAGCATACCCAAAAAGTTCAAATTGTTATTTGTTTCCCTCCCAAAATCCCAACAAACTTCCTCTATAAATAGACTATTTTCACAATACACAAGGGGTGAACTTCTGGAGAGAGAGAATAGAGAGTTTTGAGAAGAAAAAATAGTATTCTTTGTAAAATCTACTCATTAACAAAATACCTTTGCTCATTCAAAAAACTAGCTCTACTCTCATTCAAAACAGAAACCCTCAATCCATTATTCCATCTTACAAACTCTCCCATAAACCAAACACCTTATCACATAGAGATTGTTGAAACACAAAAACAGTTTCTGTAGTGCCGTTATCCTCACCCTCCAAACACAAAAACAATACTGTACAACTTGACTGAGTTAGTTTGATTCAAAAGTTTGGGATAGCTTCCTGGAGATTCATTGTAGCCATCACAGTAGCTGAAAAGTATTCAGACTTAAAACACCAAGTGCAGTCCCAAGGTAAGTCTTCTTAACTTTGAGATTTTCATTTTTCATACATGATTCATTTTCGAAGATAAAATATAGTAATCATTGCCCCTTTGATGCTACACATTTGCTTGCTGTTTATGTTTATCAATCATATATTGTAAACTGACTTGTACAGACAATAAAATAATGTTTAAGGCAAAAAACTACAGCATGAGTCGACACATACCCACATGCGTCGACTCATTCTAAGTGAAAAAACAGAGTATGAGTAGACATATGGCCGTATGCATCGACTCATACTGTTATCCAGGTCCCAAAACAGAAGGATGAAAGGTGCATGAGTCGACACAAAACGTGTATGTGTCGACACAAGCATGAAATGAGTCGACGCATCCCATTATGCGTCGACCCATACTGAGTCGTCACATCCCATTATGTGTCGACACATAATAGTTCAAAATGCATTTTTCCCTAATGACGTAATAACTTAGGATTTTAATTTCTGCAATTTACCGCTTTAATATAAATTATTAGTAATTAGGGTGTGTATGGAAAAATAAAATCAACTGCTATAAAACCCTAATATCAAAGACTAAATGCATGCAATTACACACACTATTCACACACATGCACCTCTAGGGTAATCTCACTTGTTTCCTCGGAAAAATAGTCATGTCCCTCGAATATGGGAGATTTAGCAAAGACCCTCGATAAAAAGATCGTAGTCCCTCGATGTCCCTTGATGTTGCCTTTCAGTAAACGATCTAGTCCTGAAACGAAAATTGCTAAAACGTCTCATAGGTTGCCTTCTATGACTATACAAACGATCCACACCCGTCCCTTCACATCCAATGATGGGGCTTCTTATCAATCAATGGTAATATAGCAACATCTAAAGGAGGAGGAGGAGAACAAAGACCTTTTGAGTAGGTAGGACGCTCGTAGTTGTTTTGCTTGCTCACGACAAAAAATCATTTTCACACCAACACTTTCAATTGAAACATTTTCAAAAGTCAAAACTCTTTGTACGCGTTCTTGTAGAGACGAGAATTATTACAAAGGCACTTTTCAAAATCACTTTCAAAAACATCTTCCACAAACACCTCTTTGAACTATTTTCAAAACCAACACTTTATACGCATTTTTATAGAAACAAGAATCATTACAAAGACATTTTCAAAATATTTTCAAACCCACATCATAAAAGCACATTTTCAAACAAAGCAAGTTGGTATGTCAAGCAACTAAGAGCCCGTCAATAACTACGGATGAAAAGGATGCTAACACCTTCCCTTTTCATAACCTTCCCCCCGAACTCAAGAAAACATCTCTAAAGGTCTTTCCTGTTCTTTTCACCCTTTTCTTATTGGAAAAAAGAAAAGTCGGTAGCGACTCTTGCTACCCGCACAATTGCGATCAAACGCAAAATACCAAATCAATTCTCCCACCATATTACACATAACATTTGTGTAAATATTCAATTTCATTAAGCGGTTTGACAAACCCGAAATTTTCAAACAGCTAAAGAGTTCTAGTGTCAGTTTCTTGAAAGTATCATTATCATTTTCTTATGATCTATCAATAGAAATATATCTATAGATTCTATTTAAGTTTTAGTTTTCCCTGACTCTAATAAACGATCAAGATCTAATTCGCTTAAATTTTTTTGTAACCAGAAAAAATTATTTTTGAAGAAATTTGAATTTTGTATTAGAAAAATAAATTTTTATTACTTAAGAGACATCTCATAGAAAAGTGATAGTATCTTAAATTAAATATTGTATATTACTCGAGAATAAATTTTCTAATTCACGTGTTATAAATGAATGAAAGTTTAATTTTAAACTCTAGTATGATCTTCTGCTTTGGTTTGGAAATAAGGAGTGTATTTAAAACTACTTAAATATTCAAATTAATGATAGTCGTAAGTGTTAACTTTCAAAATAAATTATATATATTTGAGATTGACGCGTATTTCATCTTTTATAATAAGCTATTAGGGTTTGAAGCCCTATAAACTTTTTCGAGAGACAACGATCTCAAAGGACATGAATAAGTAGATTGTATGGCTTTTGTTAGTTGGTTAATTTTTGTTAGTTTTTATTTGGGTTTTATCTTGTATTTGGGCCTGGGCATTTTGCCTATATAAAGGGCCATTACTTTGTAATAAACTGCAGTAACAATAATAAAAATTTCAGTTTTAAGAGTTAGTTACACTAACTAACTCGACAATCTCTCTCTGCTTCTCTCTTCTTCTTCTTCTTCTTCTTGTTTTTCACAATATTCATCTTTCTTGAATCCTTTGTTCCAAAAAATTGATATCAGAGCTTGTTTGCGATTCAGAGAGAATCTAATGTCAAACGGATCAACAACCTCAACATAATTTCCAATAAATCTTCCGGTTTTCAAAGGTGAAAACTATCAAAGATGGGTGGCACAAATGAAGGTTACTTTCAGATTTCAAGATGTTGTAGAAATCGTGAATAATGGAATGTCACAACTGGAGGAAGATGCTACGGAAGCCCAGAAAGATGCACACAAAGATCAGAGGAAGAAAGACGGCAAAGCATTGTTCTTGATTAACCAGTGTGTGGATTGTGATATGTTTGAGAAGATAATCAAAGAAGAAACAACAAAAGGAGCTTGGGAAAAGCTGAAGTCGTTGTATGGTGGATATGAGAAACTGAAGAAGGTGAAGTTGCAGACTCTGAGAAAGCAGTATGAGATGTTGCAGATGAAAGAGAATGAATTTGTCTTAGCATATTTCTCAAGAGTGGTGATGCTAACAAACTAGATGAAGGCGTGTGATGAAGCACTAACGGATCTGCAGAAGATAGAAAAGGTATTAAGATCTCTAATTGCAGATTTTGATTACTTTGTTGTAACAATCGAAGAGGCAAATAATCTATCTGAGATAAAGTTGGAATAACTTCAAGCTTCTTTGGAGGCTCGTGAAATGAGGCTGTAGCAAAGAAACTCAGAAAGGGAGAAGACAGCTGAACAAGCATTGCAATCAAGATTCAGCAAGAAAGCTGGAAAAGAGAAATCGAAGCAACGTAAGAATCTTACTGGTGATGAGAAGTCAAGCAAGAATACTGATTCGAAAGGAGTGGGCAACAAGTATCTTGGGAAGAAAGTTGACACGAAAGGGGTGCAATGTTATAATTGTCAAGGTTTTGGTCACTATGCTAGAGATTGTCGAAGCAAGAAAGCTGCAAGGTCGAAAGATAATGATGAAGCTCAATATGCGCGAGCTGGAAGTAGTGATTCCGATGATGTGTTGTTGCTGGTGAACACTCAATCGAACACTGAGAAAAACAACACGTGGTATCTGGATTCAGGATGTAGCAACCACATGACTGGAAATAAAAACTGGTTTACCAAGTTAGATGAGTCAGTCGAAAAGGTGATAAAGTTTACAGATGGCAGGCATATCAAATCAGGTGGTAAAGGAGACATTTCAATTATCAGGAAGGATGGTCGAAAGGCTATTATCACTGAAGTTCTGTATGTACCTTCGATGACAAGTAACTTGATAAGTGTAGGTCAATTACTTGCAAAAGGCTTCAATATGAAGTTGGAGAATAATCAGATGAATGTATATAGGGCTGATGAGAGGATAATCATGAAAGCACCATTGGCGGAGAACAAAACCTTCAAAGTCGAACTCAACACATTAGATGACAAATGTCTTGCTTCAATTGTAGAAGAAGACAAGAACTGGCTATGGCATCACAGGTATTGACATCTAAACTTTAAAATTTTATGTATGCTCAATCAGAAGAAAATGGTGCTTGGGTTGCCGTATGTGAAGGAACCAAAGCAGATATGTGAAGGATGCTGCAAAGCTAAGCAGGCAAGGAAGGCATTCAAAGGTGATTTTCCTATAAGGTCAAGGCAAAAATTGGAGCCGGTTCATTCAGATGTGTGTGGAACTTTCGAAGTAAAGTCCAATGGAGGTAACAGGTATTTCCTTACTTTCATTGATGAATTCACCAGACATATGTGGATTTACCTCATTGAAAGGAAGAGTGAGGTATTCACACAGTTCAAGAAGTTCAAGTTGCATGCTGAGAAACAAAGTGGCTGCAAATTGAAAAAGTTAAGAACTGATGGTGGTGGTGAATATACTTCAGCAAAATTTTCCAGATTTTGAAATGCGGAAGGTATAGAGCATGAGGTTGTTGCACCCTATACGCCTCAGCATAATGGCACCACTTAGAGAAAGAATATAAGTGTACTGAACATGACCATATGTATGTTGAAAGCTAAGAATATGCCTAAGAGATTTTGGGCTGAAGCAGCTTCGACAGCAATATACATTCTAAACAGATGCCCAACGAAGAAGATGGTCGAAAAGACACCACACGAGACTTGGACAGGGTCGAAGCCAAATGTAAGTCATCTTAGAATTTTTAGATCAATGTGTTTCAGGCATGTATCTGAACAATTGAGAAAGAAGTTGGATGATCGAAGTGAAGTTATGGTGCTCATAGGTTATCATTCGGCTGGTGCATACAAGTTGTATTCACCAATCAAAGATAAACTAGTGATCAGTAGAGATGTTCTTGTAGACGAAAGCAAAGGATGGGATTGGAGTCGAAGTGCATTTCGACAAGAATCAGACATAGTTACAACTATGTTCGAAGAAGATGAAGCTTCAACAAGTCAAAATGAACAAGGTGATACTTTGACTGGTCGAAATGAAGAACCACCTGTGCAGAATGAAAGAAGATCCACAAGAACGAGAACTGAGTCAACTAGGCTGACTGGATATGAGAGGTTTCCAGATCAAGCAATAGATGGTGATGGTGACTTAATCGAAGAAGCCATGATGATGGCTGAAGCAGAACCAATTGACTTGGGTGAAGCCTTGAGCAATTCAAATTGGTGTGAAGCCATGAAAGAAGAACTTAGAGCCATTGAGAAGAACAACACTTGGGAACTTATCGAAAGAACCAACAAGAAACCAATTGATGTGAAATGGATCTACAAGGTGAAACTAAGGCCAGATGGTGAGATTGCAAAGTACAAGGCAAGACTGGTGGCTAAAGGTTTTCTACAACGACCGGGTATTGACTTCGATGAAGTGTATGCGCCTGTTGCTAGGATCGAAACAATCAGGATTGTTGTTTCGATAGCTGCATATAAAGGATGAAAATGCACCAACTTGATGTGAAGTCAGCATTTTTGAATGGGCCTCTGGAAGAAGAAGTCTATGTCACTCAACCACCAGGCTTCGACGTCAAAGGGTAGGAGTCGAAGGTTTATAGATTGAGGAAGGCTCTTTATGGCTTGAAGCAAGCTCCTAGAGCTTGGAATAAAAGGATATATAACTTCCTAATTGAAGCAGGGTTCACAAAGTGTGTCTTTGAACATGAAGTGTATGTAAATGATGTCGAAAATGCCAATCGAATCATTTTATGCCTCTATGTTGATGACTTACTTATTACAGGAGCAGATGAAGCTGAGATAATGAAGGTAAAGTCAAAGTTAATGCAGGAATTCGAAATTTCCGATTTAGGGAATCTTTCCTACTTCCTGGGAATGGAATTCAAAGACATCGAAGGAGGAGTTTTCTTGCATTAAACGGAGTATGCTCAAGATATATTGAAGATGTTCAATATGAGAAACTGTAAGTCAGTTGTTACTCCATTAGAGACTGGATCAAAGCTGAAGAAGGAATCAAATGATGAGTTTGTAAGTCCGACCCTTTACAAACAAATCATTGGATCATTGAGGTATCTTTGCAATACTAAACCAGATATATGCCAAAGTGTAGGATTATTGAGCAGATTTATGGAGAAGCCTCAGGAATGTCATCTCATTGCAGTAAAGAGGGTGTTGAGATACATCAAGGGAACTGTTGATCATGGTGTGCTGTTGCCAAAAGGATCGAAGAACAGTACAGAGGTCGAAGTGCATGGATACACTGACTCAGATTTCAGTGGAGATCAAGATGAAAAAAAGAGTACTGCATGATACATTTTCATGATCGAAGGAGCTCCAATCTCCTGGAGTTCGATGAAGCAAAGCATTGTGGCTTTGTCTTCATGCAAAGCAGAATATGTGGCTGCATCATATGCTGCATGCCAAGCAGCATGGATCGAAATGCTACTTGAAGAGCTCAGAATAATGGAATCGAAGATGAAGCTGTTTGTTGATAACAAGTCAACAATAAATCTTGTGAATCACCCAATGTATCATGGTCGAAGTAAGCACATTGAATAAAGGTATCATTTTCTGAGAGACCAAGTAAACAAAGGGAAGCTTGAAATAGAACATTGCAAGACAGAAGTGCAAATAGCTGACATATTCACCAAATCTCTGAAGAAAGTGAGATTCGAAGAGTTAAAGAAAGACATTGGGATGAGAAGTCTTGATAACATAAATTAAGGAGGTGTGTTAGTTGGTTAATTCTTGTTAGTTGTTATTTGGGCTTTAGCTTGTATTTGGGCTTGAGCATGTTGCCTATATAAAGGTCAATTACTTTGTAATAAAAACTGCAGTAACAATAATAACAGTTTCAATTTTAAGAGTTAGTTACACTAACTAACTCAACAATCTCTCTCTCTTCTTCTCTATTCTTCTTTTTGTTTTTTTACAATATTCATCTTTTTTGAATCCTTATTCCAACATCCTTGTTATTATTGTTGATGGTTTGACAACATTGATCAAGTGTTTCTCTAAGACAAACGTATCTTTTAAATGGTCTTTTTATCTATTGATTTTAGGTTGCTCGAGCCTAAGGGGGCAGACATTGGCCCAAATCAAAAGAGTTATGTAAAAGAGCCAAATATTTTAGTAACTTACCCGATACTGATTAGTCATTTTATTTGGTTGTGGAGCACAAGTTTAAAAGTGATGATGGCCTTTTAAAATACATTTGATATTTTGTTAATAAAGAAATGTTCCATATCATCATTGATTAAGATGACTAAATTGAACACTGAAATCTTCAAATAATTGTCCTCGAGTGTACCTGTATTATATTATATGAAAGGAATGCTTTTTCAAAAACAGATATGACATATTTAATCAACATATTTAATCATTCTTTATGTGGTGGGTCATAGAATAAGGATAAAGTTACAAATTTATATAAAACCTTTAAACTATTGCTAAAAGTGAAAACCTTTTTGGGATTAATATTTTCATTTGAGAAGTTTTATTGAATGATTTGAGTTATCGAATAGTGTAGCACAAGCAAGATGATTAGAGTCATAGAAGTTTTGTTAAGGTGAAAAATGTTTTCCTTTTGTTGATTTATTCTTTGTACTCAAACTTAGAGCTAGCTAGTACAATGATTGTTTGAATGTTGAGCTACATGACTTTTTTAAGTTGTGGCTATATTCAACTTTAAAACCTGCTCATTTCCTTAATTAGTTAGTTCATAAAAATTAATTTTTGATTGAATTTTTAGTTTATAAAGTTAACTTTTTATTGATTTTTTTTTTTGTCAATCGACGAAAATCACACACCTTAAATGTGGAGTGTTAAATTTTGTAATCCTAAAAACTAATCAAATCGATCATGTAGTTAGACTAACAAGCTTTTGTTATTTGGTTGCCCATATTGTTAGAAGTTAGTTACTTATATATAACTTTGTGAAGATAGTTCCTGATTTATTTGATTAAAAAATAAATTAATTAAAGTGGTTATTAATCACAAGATTGGTGACTCTCACCAACCAAATGAAGAATTATTGAGGTGGTAATATAGAAGGTACCAAAAATACTAACCACAAAATTTTGTCATATTATGGTAGCAATTGAAAAAACAAAACAACTGAGTGACATTAAGATTGAAGACTTGAAGAACACTCTTGAAGCTTATGAATTGTATGGAGTTATTTGCTTACAGATATAGTCATTTGCACATGATTTTAGTAACATATGACTCTTGGTTGTTTTGATGATGACAACAACAAATGTCAAACACCATTCGATGAAGTCTTGGAGGATCTTCGGTCAAGCAACCTTTGATGATGGTGTTTATCAAAGAAGTCATATTAAGTCTCATCGGATAGAAGAAGTTAAGTCCCAAATGAAGTGATGAATAATTGGTGACTCTGCCAAGGAATCTTAAAGCTTCAAGATTGTGAAAGCGAAAAAGTGTAAAAGATCATCTAGTCATATGTTTGAGTGATCAGTGTACTATAAAAGTATAAGAGTATCTCCTAAGATATGAAGGAAACTCTCAAGAACAAACTAAAATTCCTTTGAAGTCTCTCTCCTTTTGTAAAATCACCTGAAAATGATTAACACAAGTAACTTTGATAATAGCTTGAATTAACCTTTAGGAATATGATTTATAGTAGATAATAGACAAGCACACTAAGGTTAATCGATTATCTCTTTTGTAGCGTCGCCTAATTACTTAAGAGGGTTTTTAACGATTAGTGACAGAGAAATTTAAAACCTCCCATATTTAGCCTACATAATCGATTAGACCTATCATTTTCCTTTTGAGATATATTTTTTTCCTATATAAAGGATACTTCTCTTCATTTCATATTACACCAAAATTCAGATTTCTACTATCCTTTTCTTATTTTTATCTTCTCTCCTTTTTATATTCTTTCACTAAGGTTGTCCTAGTGCCTTGTGAGTGAAAAATACTTCATAGAGATTTTGATTGTACTAGTGTTCGTGCTTAAGTGTTATTCATCAAGAGTGTGACTCTTTTGTTTGATATATTTTTTCGTGACATTGTCTTGGTAAAATATTTGTTTCTTTATTGATATTGTCTTGGTAAAATCTTAGTTTGGTTCTTGAGATTAGACGGTAAAACCTTGGTTTGGTTTGTGAGCTCAACCGTCAAAATCCCTTTTTGGTTTGGCAATCATCCTATATAAAATATCTCATCTATTGTAATAAGGTTTGTGGTCATACCCATAAAAGCTCAAGACATTTTAGTAGAACTCTAAAGAACAAATACTTTGGGAAATGAGTAAGCCAAGTGGTTAGGTCAAACCTCTTTAATTCTCAGTGTAATCTCTTTATTCATATCTCTTTTAATTTTTTGTTTTATTTTCTTTCCTCTTTAATTCTTTCTTTGAAATTTTCTTTTCTTTAGTTGTTCACTAACATAAAGACTTTTTTGATTTTTTGTTTTATTTTCTTTCCTCTCTAATTCCTTCTCGGAATTTTTTTTGAAAATGAGTACTTGGCTGTAAAAGTATTTAGACGCCTAAACTGTGATTGACAATCCAAAGTCAATGTGATTTATGAATCTAGGGATTTCTCATCAATGAACTTAGCTACTCTCTTTGGTAAATTGCAGGAACATGGTATGGAATTGAAGAGACTTGTTGAAGATGAAAAAGTTGACAAGAAAAATAATACCTTGGATCTTAAAACTGAAGAAAAATACTCAAAATCTAATGACAAGAAAACAACATTAATCGTTTATGATTTCAAAAGGTTCATTAAACATAAAAAAACTACAAGAGGAGCAAAATAATGAAGGAATGTCATCCTTCACTTTGATATTCTTCTAGCATGAAAATAAAGGGCATATAATATTAAACTGTCCTTGGAATTATAATAAGTATAAGAAACCTCATGAGGAATAAAAGAAAGCTTACATTTCTTGGGATGAGATCGACATGGACTCCTCAGATGATGAAGAAGTCAACATATGTCTCATGGAAGATCAGGAAGATGACAAGGAAGGATTTATAGTACAAAACACTAATTGGTATCTTGATAGTGGTTGTTCAAAGCACATGACAAGAGACAAGACTTTGTTCTCCTCTTTCTCTCCCAATAAAGGAGGCTTTGTCTCCTATGGTGACAACAACAATGATATAATCATTGGAATTGGTACCATTGGGTTATCAAATCAAAATCTAATCAAACCATTTTACCAGCTCTAGAAGTGGAAACACCTACACCATGCATCTAAATAATATTTCATTAAATGGTGTTTGTCTTCTGAGTAATGAGGATGAATCTTGGTTGTGGCATAAGAGAATAACTCATGTCCACATGGACCACTTAAACAAGTTGGTTTGTGATGATTTAGTAATTATCCTACCAAACTTACATTTTGAGAAAAGTCGGTTATGTGATGTGTGCTAAAAGGTATACAAGTAAGAGCCTCTTTTAAAACTAAAAATATTGTTTCTTCAAATCTTCCCTTACAACTTTTTCACATGGATCTTTTTGGCCCATCCAGAACCAAAGTTTTTGGCTGTAATCTCTATGCCCTTGAGAAAAGTCGGTTATGTGATGTGTGCCAAAACTTTTTGTCAAGCCTGTCCAAAAGGCTTATTCACAGAGGTAGCAGATAAATCCTTCCTAAATCTTGTAAGATAATTCCATTTGGAAGAATCGTTGAGCTACCTTTTGTAGGAGACTCTTATACCCTCGATAAACCCTTAAGATTCATATACTTAAAAGACTTCACACCCCTAAGTGGTATTGTTATCAATCTCATGGAGAAAAGGAAAGTCCCTCTCAAATCAACCCACCTAAAACAAAGGTTTGAATCCTTCACTAACTTATAACTAGAATTCTCTTTTCAAGGAATGTGAACCATATTATGTTCTTGGAGAAGATGTTGTACCCCTATGCGTGTTAACCCAATAAATTTCAACAAATTTGGTAGAAGGAGTTTTTAACCACATGATTCACTCCAAAGAAATCCATGCAGCAGGACTCCCTTATGGGAATGATCACCAAGCTCTAAGCAACCTTTAACATTAACACCATGGATGAACGATCTCACCTATCTTGCTCTTAGAGAAATAAAAGTTCTCGTCAAGCATGGAGAGATACATGATAACTCAACAATCAAGGAAGAATAATAAGATCCATAAGACGTAGAAGACATAGAGGATCAAGAAAGTAGCTCCAATGGATGATGATGCTTATGGAAATGAATGATCTCATCTATGTTTTTTAGAATATTCAATTTTTTTGTCTTATTTCCTGTTTTCCGTAATATTTCAATTCCATAATTTCCCTTTTGTACTTTGAATTCCTACTAATTTCTTTTAATAAAAAGAGTGATGTTTCTTAATGCTTTTTTGTCAAAAAAATTTCATGTTTAAATTATCGCAATGTATATTTATTCGTCTTTTTTATTTAGACAAAGGGGGAGAAGTATACTCTTAGGAAGAACAGAGTATATTTTCTCTTAACTAAGGGAGAGTTTAATTACTCCAAACAAATATTTGTATTTCTTTTACCACCTCCCTAAGAGATATGTTATAATCATCAAAAAGGGGGAGAATGTAGAACTTTATTTTGAAGGTCATTGATCAAAGAAGCTCTCTTGAAGGTGAATATTATTTTGATTATGACAACTAGGTTTTGATGACAACAATTAAAGTAAAGTATAAAGAGGTTAAAGATGCAAGCAAATTAATAGGGTGTGATAAACCTGATTCTCTGATGATGGAACCTAAATATATAACTCAATCCTCATCTTAAAGTAAAGGTCAAACAAGTGTCTACAAGATGGAAATATCATACAAGTATGTCAAAGCTCGCACAAATGCGTCTGAGTTAATATACATTATAAAAGCATAAGGGTTTTCTCGTAAAGTATACGGATAATCACACACACATACACACATCAACAAGTTTTTAAACTTATTTTTCTCAATAAAATATTTCTTAAAATGCCTTAGTGTTGGGCCAGATGAGTTAGGAACTATCATAAAAGCTATGGGTAAATTTTGGTTTTGCCAATCGATTGACACTTCACTCAGTCGATTGGGTTAGTGCAAAAGTGCACCCTAAGCGATTAGGAGAGCATCTTAATGATAGGAAACAACTATATATCTTTTCTTGCCTTTTTAAACTTATTAATTAATGATTCTTAGGCCAACCAATAGATTGGAGCATTATGCCAATTGATTGAATAATCAATTTTGGCCACAAAAAATCTCCTTTTTTGTGTCAACCTCTAGCTTATAAATATAGGTCTCTTCACACGTATTTGTAAGAATAAGAAGTGTTTCTACATCTGGCCTTAAGATTTTGATGATGACTTTACATGATATCATAAAGAATAATTGTATACTCTAATTGTTATGTTCTAGTGTGTAATTGTTGATGTAATGTTATAACTCTTGTATCAAGGTGTGAGACGTCACCAAGCTCTGAACATAAACAATATTGGAAGAAAACATGTGGTTACGTGTTACAGTTGAAGTCAAGATTCTAGAACTCGTCTTATGCAATGGTTCTTATGAACGTTAGTACAAGAGGTTTTGATTGCGACTTTGTGGTTAAGCTTTGAAGGCCTTCTAAAGCTTTGCTTCTCTGTGTTCCAAGTTCTGAAGATTATGAAGACGAGGTTCTGTTGAATAAGTTATGATGATCTGGAGAAAAAAAAGTTCTTATGACCAAGTGCTGAAGACTCTGAAGACAAGGTTCTGATAGGACATGTTCTAAATACTCCAAGGCTTAGGTTCTAAGACTTAAAAGTGATTCTTATACAATAAGCTTCAAACATTAAAATTATTTGAAGCCTCTAAAGATTAGAAGAAGTTCAAAATGGTTAACGTGTGATGGTGTACAAAAGGTACAAAAAATACTTTGTGACCTCTACCCTCTAGGGTGGCGTAAGGATAGTCCTTTCATATTTTATTGTAAACCACTCTCATTATGACTGTTGGGAATAAACATATGTTCTCCATATTATCTTTCTACCCTTAACGAATCTATGTCTACAAGCTAAGTAGAAAAACATCTATTAAAGATAAGGTTAAAGTTAAACATTGTAAAGTGACAGTCAATGAATAGTATCACTTTGTACTGTCCAAAATCTTACACCTTATTCTATCCATTTTGTTGTACTCCAAAATTTTCCCTCCCATGTTTCTCAAAAACATTGCAAGAAAAATCTCCAAGTGGCTCAAGATTGCTCAAGAGTTGGACAGTCAAGCTATCTCCTAAGGCAGTCAACCTCAAAATTAGGTTTTTGTGTTACACCAAGGTCCTTGCATCCAAATAACCTCAAATGCTCCCCAATGTCCTAATATGCTCTCAAGATCATCCATGTCAAATTTCAAGCCTTGCAGAGGAAGTTTGGTCAGTCAATTGCTCAAGAGGTCCAAAAATCGACTGTGCTAGGGAAAAAGTCAACTGTGACCCAAATACAGTCAAACTTCAATATTTTTTGTCAAAATTCTAATTTTGAAGGATAATTCATCATTTGATCAAGGGTTGATCATGATTCATCAAGGATTGTTCAAGATTCATCAAGATTCAAAAGTTGCTAAATTAGGGTTTTGCAGGAAAAGTTAACTCAACTTTGACCAAGCATAACTTTCTCATACCTTATGAGAAATGACCCATACAAAGCTCATTTTGTAGAGGATGCAATTTCCTACAATCCATCTTCATACCCTAAGATCAGAAAATGCACTCACAAGAAGTTACAAATTTGGACATTATAGGTCATTTTTGAAAGTCAACAAAAACACCTTTTTTGCCAAAGCTAATAACTTGATCATGGAATATCAAAATGAGATGAGAACAAAATGGTTGGTTAGAGGACATATCAAGGTTTCTAAAAAGTCCAATAACACTTCCAAAAGTTCAAAATTGAAGAAGTTAGGCATTGTTGAAGTTGGGCATTTTTCCAAAATTGTCAAAAGTCAACTATCCCCAAAACATCAAATTTTGTCAAATAGGCCCACTTTTTTCCACTTGATTTGATCTTGTCACACTACACACGTGTCCTATCTTCAGTATTGTGTCCAATTATTAATTTTTCTATTTTATTTGATTTTTATTGAATTAATTCATTTTTAATCAATTTAAATCCAAATAAAATCCAAATCTTGATCACTTGGAATCTTTTTGATTGATACAGGTCTTTATTATCATCATGGACATGATCAAACTCGTATCAAGCCATATCATGCACAAAATATTGGTTTTTGGACAAATTTGGAAGCTTTTTAATGGTGAATCAAATCACATCTTCAAACATCAATGCATAAAGATTCAAGTCCAAATTCTTGACCTAATCCAATGCTTGATACATATACAAGCTAAAGAGGCACGAGTAAGAGGTTACAGGCGGCACAATCAGAAGAACAAAACTTGAGAAAATTGCAAAAAAGTATGGAATCGAAATCACTCTTAGAGGCTGATTCAAAGCAAAAACTCAATGCTATTCAATTGCTAGACATCCACTGAGTGAGAAGGAATCAAAAGCAAGCTCTCTCCCTCCCTGAATTGCGCTGTAAGTCTCTCTAAACCTCGCCCTGTATTTGAAATCGCAACTTCAAATTTCTGCATCTTTTGAACAAAATCTTTGCATATTCATGTTTTCGTTCGATTTAGAAACTTTTGGCATTATTTGATTGCATTTTCATTGCCTGTAACCCCCTAGCCGATTCTAGGGTTCTTGGATTGTTTTTTTGGGCGTTTTCTCTACAGGTAAAATCAGGGCAAATAATGGACAAGGATGAAATCAGGAGATGAAGACGAACATGTCCATGGTCTTGGTTTGCATTTTTATGGCCTAGAACTAGTTTTAGGATGAACCTATGGATTTAGCTGCGGATATAAATCCGCAGGTAAATGTCCAGGTTCCAGCGAAGAAGATGAAGATGTGGCTCTTCCTGGTTCGTTGGTTCAAATCTCGCGTGTTTTTGTTTTTAATTCCAGCACATTATTTGTTTTTTCCTTATAATAATTGTTATCCATTATAATAACAATTGAAGGCGTTGGCTCAGTGGCAAGGTGTATGCTTGGTAACTAACAGGACCTGGGTTCGAATCCCAGGTCCCCATATTTGCATATTATTGTTTTTCTTCAGGAAATCCAACGCGCCTCAGCAATCATGGTCCATCATACACTATCATCAAGATGCTTGCCAGATGGCCCTAGACCAGATCTGGTGGTCAGGAATGAAAGTCCACCATATGCTCTAGTCAACAGGCACACGTGGGATCCAGAAAAGTCATGCAGGCCTGCTTGCATTGGGCCACAAACTTGCCAATCTTACTGTTGGCTCCTAAATTCGACACCCTTGTTTTATTAATATCAGCCATTAAAGCTGAAGGATGTTTTCGACCAGCTGGGTTTGTCGAAATGCCCATCGAAAGATGGCAATGTACTTAGAGGATTTCTTCTAAGGGAGAAGTTGGTTGCCTTCGACGTCGAAGGTGTTCCTCGTCGAAGATACTTCTCGACGAAGGTGTTCGATGGTTCAGAGTGGAACGGTTTGAAATTCAAACGTTTGGAGGGAAAACGGTTTCCAGCGGTTACCAAGTGTAACGTGCAAAGATCTGGAGCGTCGAACGCTGAGAACGTGCCAAGTGGAGTCATCTCGAAGCAGTGTAACTGCCCGACGGTTACTTGGGATGTTTTAGTATAAGTAGTAGTAGGTCACGCAGTTTTTCGCGTGTGTTCACAATTATATACAAAGTCACTCATATAGATTCGAGTACCCAGCGTGTGAGAAAGAATTGTTGAGAATGTATGTGTGAAACACCACTTTTATTAATCAAAGTCATTTACTTTCCAGAAACTTTACTTGTTTTCTTCTTTACTTTTCCTATCGAAGCCCTTTATTTCAAGCCTTCATTTATTTTTATCAAGCCCATTTCTTCATGCACTTTACTTAAAGCCTCTTTATTTTCTTGTCATTTAACCATTATCCAACTTAACCAAAACCTCAAAATCAACCATGTCTTAGGATCAATCTGATCGATCCTGCGAGTAACCAAATAAGTAACCATTTGGAGGATCAGCGGTTGTTTACCAATAACCACGGTAAACAAATTGGCACACCCGGTGGGACAGTGTGTTGATTTTTGAAGTTTAACCTTTTTAAACATAATCTCATCTTTTTCGAGGAGTGTTGCATGTTATTGAGAAGTGGTAGAATATACACTAACGATACCAATACTGCCAGAAGAAGGGAAGAGATGGCGAATCCGCCAAACAATAACGAAATCCCACAAACGAATGTGGGAGCAACGGTTATCCCGACTGTAAGTGAAGCGATAACCGCTGGTTCAACACCAGCAGTAACGGTCACAACAACGGGGCCATTACCTCCGTTCACAGGCCCCAGAGTGCCTTTGGGAACCCCCCCACCAAGGGGAAATTTAGGCACAAGGCCTTATGTTCCCCCTGGATTTATGACAGGCGGTCATAATCGAGAACCACTCTATGGCATGCCAACTTCTGAATTGGCTAGCCTGACGAACGCTGCGTCCACTTTTTCAGACCCTTTAGTGAGTGCCTCTTCGCCACTCCAAGGTTCTGGAGTAGGTATGGCGAATAGAAATAGGACCCAAATCTTAGGAGGAACGTCCCAAGTAGCACATGGCCTTACAAATGCCTCGACAGCAATCTTGAGGCAACAAATGGACGAAAGCAACCATGATATGGTTCAAATGTTGGCACAAACTTTAAGTACAGTGCTGAACCCTCTAATACAAAACACTACTCAATCGAATAAGCAGATGACAGCGTAAATGACGCGTTTGGCTGATTTCTTTGGAGTACCCCAACCTATTCGACAGCCCCAAAGGGCGCAAATAAGGGGAAACCAGGGTGTATTCTTAGAGGAAGAAACCACTATCAACCAAGTCCAACAGCCTGTTGAAGAAAACCTTAGGGCACGATTGGAGCAACCTGTCGAGGAACCTAGGGTAATAACCCCAGAGGTAAGGTTAGTTAACAGAAACCAAAATGCTGACGAAGTAGTTCAGCATATCCAATACCAAAACATGGGTTTGGAAAATAATCTGGCAACCATGATCGAAAGGATCATGACTCAAAATGGGATGAACATGGGCTTTCGAAGGCCCAACTTTACATCCCCGCTGTCAGAATACGTGTTACAAACAGACTTACCTCCTAGATGTAAAGTCCCCAAATTCACTAAGTTCTCTGGGGACACGACAGAATCTACTGTCGAACATGTGGCGAGATACTTGATTGAAGCAGGAGATATTTCGAACAATGAAAACCTGAGGATTAAGTACTTCCCAAGTTCTCTAACAAAGAACGCTTTTACTTGGTTTACAACTCTCCCCCCAATTCGATCCATCATTGGACCCAGTTGGAAAGATTGTTTCACGAGCAATTCTACATGGGGCAAACCAAGATAAGCCTGAAAGAATTGGCCAGTGTAAAGAGACGTTTCACTGAACCTATAGACGAATATCTAAATAGGTTTAGGTTGCTCAAAGCAAGATGTTTTACACAAGTGCCGGAACATGAGTTAGTCGAAATAGCCGCAGGCGGTTTAGATTATTCCATTAGGAAGAAGTTAGACACTAAATACCTGAGAGACATGGCCCAACTGGCCGATAGAGTTCGACAGGTAGAACGCCTCAAAGCTGAAAAAGCAAAGGCAACGAAAACTCATAAGAGAGAGAGGATAGCGTATGTTGAGATGGATGACGAAGATCCAGAATCCTTCGACGATACTATAACTGTCGAAGAAGGAGAAGTCGATTTAGCGGAACTAAAACAAGGGCCACCATACTCTTGCAAACTATTAGTCCCCTCAAGTGGGAAAAATCCCACTGGTCCAGAAAGGACCAACGATAGGTTCCCCAAAAAGACTTATAGTTTTGATATTACAAAATGTGATGAGATCTTTGACTTGCTTGTAAAAGATGGCCAAATGATAGTACCCCCAGGGGTAAAAGTGCCTCCTCTTGATCAAAGAAAGAAGAGAGGCTTTTGTAAATATCATAATTTTCTGGGCCATAAAACGTCTCAATGTTTTCTTTTCAGGAATCTTGTGCAAGACGCTATCGAAGAAGGGAGGTTGAAGTTTGCTGACAAGACCCCCATGGATGTGGACTCTAATCCGTTGCAGGCTGAAGCCCACTATGCTGAACCTTCAGAGGTGAACGTGATCGAGGCATCCAGAAGCCAGTCGAAGAGGCCAGGAATCACAATGGTCGAAGTCTCAAAGGACCATGTCAACATGCCAATCTTTGGCAGTTTTTCTGGGAATTTATCCAGAAAGACAATTGAAGCGGTTCAGAAAGCGGTCGAAAGCCCAAAGCTGGAGACAGTTGGAGCCCAAAAATCTGGACCAAAACCCAGTTCTCACTTGGCCACAGTTCAAGGCCAGACAGAGGACTTGGAGATTCAAATGAAGCAGTTGACTCTTGCCAACAAAGATACCATGAATGTCAACATGGTCGAAGTCTCTGAGCCAAAAGCATCAGAAGAGGCCATGAGGCAAGAATAAGCTAACAAGAATGCTTTCCCTCGGGAGAATGAAAATCTGGCAGATTTCCTGCAAAGATGCCAGAAGAAGAAGTCAGAAGTGATGCTGTGTCCAAGATGCAGTTCGATCTTTGACAAAAAAACTGCTGAACATATTCAAGGCGTAAGAGCAGCAAACAAGAGAAGGGAAAATGTTGATCTTCGACATGATCCCAGAAGAGCCTCCCAAAGAGGTTCAAACCAAGAAAAGAGGCCATTGACTTTCAGGCCTCCAACTAATGTGCCAGTAGATACATGGTACAAAACATCTGGTCGAAAGAGGCCAAGCGAGGAAAGATGGCACTCTTTCGATGTGCCAAGGGGTTCATCTTTAACATAAAAGAAAGAGCCTCAAGTTGCTGCCCCTAAAGTTACACAGGTGTCAAGCAACTACAAAGGAAAAAATCCCATGTCTCGATCTCAGTGGAGGAGATACCAGAGGCGACGAAAAGCTGAGAGGGAGGCTGCCAATGAACCAAAGGCAGAAACCAGTTCAAATGTTCCTCTAAGGAAGCAAAGGAAACCTCTGGAAAGAGAGCCAGTAACCAACAGGCTAGTTTGGCCTAACCAAGGTGAAATTGAAGACGAAGATGGTTCTGAGTCTGATGATACTTTGGACATCATGGTGAATAAAGTCTCAGTGCTGCCCAGAGAGTTCAACCGACAGGTGGAGGTCGAAACAAGTGATTGGGAAGTGGAGCAAGAAATGGCCAAACATAGGCCAGTGTGCTATTTCGTCATGGACAATGGCACTACTGAGGAACAAAATGGGTTCTTCGAACCACCTACAGAGGCGATGAAAAATCACCTCAAGCCTTTATTTATAAGGGCTAAACTCGAAGAAACTACAGTGAATAAAATCTTGGTGGATTGTGGGGCAACCATCAACATTATTCCTCACTTTATGCTAAGGAAAATAGGCAAAAGGGATGAGGACATCAAGCCTCACAACATGGTCCTGTCGAATTATGAGGGCGGCATAGGGACCACTATGGGAGTGATCCAACTGGATATCAAGGTGGGATCTATCCTTCGACCAACAATGTTTATGGTCATATCGGCCAAACCTAACTACAATCTTTTGTTGGGCCGTGAATGGATTCATGGTCTTGGAGCTGTGCCATCATCAATGCATCAGAGGTTGCTGCTATGGCGTCCAGATGGAATGGTCGAAAACATAGAAGCAGATCAAAGCTATTACCTGGGCGAAGTGAATCACCTAGGGTTGGCAGATTTCGACAAGAACTTGGCTCATATAGGGCCATGTCCAACACCTGACTTCGACTTGGCGCCAGCGCCAAATACTTTTTGTTCCCTATACCTGCACCCTGAGCATGGTTTTCAATGGGACAAAGAAGACTTGTCCCACATAGACTTCAGTGGGTTAACTGATATCCAACCAACTGGTTGGGGAAGTGAATTCAGTGATAATGACTGAGTCATAATCATTGAAGCGAATTTCGGCTTATGTAGCCGAAACAAAGATGATAACGGCTCTCGAAGCCGAAGTAAAGTACATGGCCACACAGGCCAATGATCAACAGTTATCTGCTGCAGGTCCGGGAAAGGATTTCGATCCAGAACCCCCTGATATCATGCCAGAAGGAATGCAGGAACAGAGGCTCGACGCCATCTATGACGATGAGCCTTTGGGCTTCGAAAAGGACCCCTTGGCGAACAACATTAAAATGTTAGCGCAAGATCCTTTAGAAGAAATCAACTTAGGCGAAGGGTCAGAGAAAAAGCCAACTTACATCAGCGCCAAAATTGACCCAGAACTTAGGTTGGAAGTAATCCAATTGTTGAAAGAGTTCAAGGACTGTTTTGCATGGGATTACGACGAAATGCCTGGTCTCGATAGAGGATTGGTAGAACTTCAGTTGCCAATCAAACCTGGGAAGAAGCCAATCAAGCAAAGTCCAAGACGCTTCGCTCCAGAAATACTGTCGAAGATCAAAACGGAAGTCGAAAGACTGCTGAAGTGCAAATTCATACGCGTTACGAGGTATGTCGAATGGATTGCAAACATTGTGCCAGTAATTAAGAAAAATGGTACATTAAGGGTGTGCATAGATTTCAGAGATTTGAATGCTGCTACGCCCAAAGATGAATATCCTATGCCTGTGGCGGAAATGCTAGTCGATTCTGCCGCTGGCTATGAATACCTGAGTATGCTCGATGGTTATTCAGGATATAATCAAATATTCATTGCTGAAGAGGATGTGTCGAAAATAGCTTTTCGATGCCCTGGGGCTCTAGGCACTTACGAATGGGTAGTGATGCCTTTTGGCCTAAAGAACGCTGGGGCAACATACCAGCGAGCAATGAATTCTATCTTCCATGATTTTATTAACACTTTTATGCAAGTTTATATTGATGACATTGTTATAAAATCTGTTTCCAGGAAGAATCATATTGACCACCTTCGACAATCATTCGAAAGAATGAGAGAACATGGTCTAAAGATGAACCCTTTGAAGTGTGCATTCTGTGTGAAAGCTGGAGATTTCTTGGGCTTCGTTGTCCACAAGAAAGGAATCGAAATCAACCAGAACAAGACGAAGGCTATTCTGGAAGCGAAAGCGCCATCGAATAAGAAGGAACTGCAATCTCTGTTAGGTAAGATAAATTTCTTAAGGAGATTTATATCTAACTTAAGTGGGAAAACTCAAGCCTTTTCACCCTTACTTCGACTGAATAAAGAAGGATTCGAATGGGGGCAAGAGAAACAAGAAGCCTTCGACAAAATCAAAGGGTACCTCACCAAGCCACCTATTTTGGTGCCTCCTTGTAGCAATAGGAGTATGAGATTGTACATAGCTGCATCCGACAAAACTTTGGGAAGCATGTTAGCCCAAGAAGATGAGAATGGAGTCGAAAGACCCATTTACTATCTTAGTAGAGTTTTGAACGATGCAGAAACTAGATATAGCGAAGTTGAAAAATTGTGTCTATGTCTGTATTTCTCTTGTACAAAACTCAAGCAATATATAAAACCAGTTGATGTGTATGTTTCGTCTCATTTTTATGTTTTTAAGTACATGTTGTCGAAACCCATCTTGCACAGTCGAATTGGCAAGTGGGCACTAGCATTAACTGAATACTCCTTGACCTTTATGCCTCTTAAGGCAGTAAAAGGACAAGTGGTTGCAGACTTTATAGTCGACCACTCAATTCAAGTTGAGAATGTTAATTATGTGGAGATAGAACCTTGGAAATTCTACTTCGATGGTTCCAGCCATAAAGATGGAACAGGAGTAGGAGTCTTGATCATTTCTCCAGAAAAAATTCCAACAACATTCAAGTACAAGATATCAGGTTCTTGTTCGAACAATGAGGCTGAGTATGAAGCTCTAATTACTGGCCTTGAGATATTGTTGGAATTGGGGGCAACTCGAGTCAAAATAATGGGAGACTCAGAGTTAGTCATTAAGCAAGTCACAAAAGAATATAAATGCATAAGAGAAAATCTCATTATGTACTTTGTGATAGCAAATCGTTTATTGAAAAAATTTGAAATGGTCAATATTCGACACATACCCAGATTGGAAAATCAAATAGCCAACGACTTGGCACAAATTGCATCTGGGTACAAGATTTCAAAAACGAGATTACAAAGAGCAATCGAAGTTCGAGAAAAGATAAAAGTAACTTGTCTATCACCAACAGACTTGGAATCGACAAGACTAGGATATGCTGATCAAAGTAACTTCGAAATTTCGTTCATAGATAATTTGTCAGAGCAAGATTGGAGGAAGCCCATTGTGGATTATCTTCAAAATCCAGTAGCTTCGACAGAACGAAAAACAAAGTACAGGGCGTTGAGTTATGTACTCATGGGTAATGAGTTATTTAAAAAGACGCCTGAAGGGGTATTGCTAAAATGTTTAAGTGAAACTGAGGCATACATAGCCCTTTCGACTACGCACGCTGGAGCATGTGGGGCTCACCAAGTAGGCCATAAGATGAAATGGTTGTTGTTTCGACAAGGACTATACTGGCCCACCATGTTGAAAGATTGTGTCGAGTTCGCTAAAGGTTGCCAAGAATGTCAAGTCCATACAGGCATCCAACATGTACCAGCAAGCGAACTTCACTCGATAGTGAAACCTTGGCCTTTTAGAGGATGGGCGTTGGACCTCATTGGAGAGATTCGACCAGCATCATCCAAGAGTCAGAAGTATATATTGGTAGGCATTGATTATTTTACTAAGTAGATCGAAGCTATCCCTTTAGTCAATGTGGACCAAGAAAATGTCATTGAATTTATTCAAAAGAACATTATTTTTAGATATGGAATCCCTGAGACTATAACTACTGATCAAGGATCAGTTTTCACCGGTCGAAAGATGCAGGAATTCGCTCAGGAAACGGGCTTTAAACTCCTAACATCAATGCCTTATTATGCACAGGAAAATGGTCAAGTCGAAGCAGCGAACAAAGTAGTGATTGGCTTGATAAAAAAGCATGTTGGGAAGAAGCCAAAAAATTGGCATAATTTTGTGGGCCTGTCGAACGTCCCCAAAAGAAGCCATAGGTACAACACCATATAGGCTAACTTTTGGCCATGACGCAGTGTTGCCAGCAGAAATTTGTCTTCAATCTGCAAGGGTTCAGAGACATTATGATATTCCCTCTGAAATTTATTGGGATATGATGTTAGACGAACTAGTGGATTTAGACGAAGAAAGAGTGCGCGCTCTTGACCTACTCAGGCTTCAGAAGAAAAGAGTAGAAGACTCTTATAATAAAAAGGTGAAACCTAAGGCATTTTTGCCTGGAGAACTAGTTTGGAAGGTGATTCTTCCCATGGATCGAAGGGATCGAAGCATGGGAAAATGGTCACCCAAATGGGAAGGACCATTCAGAGTTATCCAGACTTTTTCTGGTGGAGCTTATGAAGTCGAAGAGTTAGGTGAAGATAAAAGGCTCTTGAGAGTAAATGGTAAATATTTGAAAAAGTATAAACCTATACTCCAAGAGATAAAAATAAATAACAAGTAACGACTAAATTAACCATAAATAAGCCAAAATGGAAATTTTTTATAAATTAGCCAAAATGGCAATATTGTCGAATACATATTACAATATATGGTTAAAGGGATGAATCAATCAGAAGGGGATGGAGTCCTTGAGTCGAAGGTATTTAGTTTGCTGTAACTCCAATCTTTTGTTGCACAAGGCATTCGCCTGCGCAAGCTTGGCAATTTGATCGTCGAAGGCTTGAGCTTTCTCAGCAAATTCTAGGCCTTGTGTGATTTCAGCTTGACTTTCGGTGTCTGGAACAGTCGAGAGAAGTTCCTCCTTGCGCTTAGTATTGGCATTCATCTTAGCCTCTAGTTCTTCGATTTGCGCCTTGATGGAAGCATTCTCTCGATCGATGGCATCAACTTCTTCTTGTTTAGATGCTTTTTGCTTCGACAACTCCGCAATTCGAGAAGTTGTCTCTGCTACAGCAGTCCATGCAGAAGAGCTTTTGCCATATAACACTTCAAGCTGGCTATTAAAGCCCCTTTGTCACTGATAATCTGCTGAGACTTGATCAATAATGGAGTGTAACTCCATGATAAAGCCTGAAACCTCCAGAGGTACAGCTAGCAAGTCTACGGCATTCAAAACAGTCCCCAAATATGATGGAGCAGTAGGGTCCCCCTCCAAAGCTTTCATCAAATCCTTCTTGAAGAACTGAGCCTTAACCTTCGTCAAAGCCTCATCGAGAGGAGAAGTTTCAGTGGACTTCCCCGACAGAGTAGAAGCCTCCTGACTAACATCAGACGAACTTCCCTTGCTTTCGATGATGGCATTCAGATAGCCAACAGGATCATTTTGCTTCAAGAGTTCTAAGTCTTCTTTCGACCTATGCTTTATTGAGGTGACAACCTTTGCAACAGCGTTGTCTTGGGGTTGAGGCTGTTGAATAGCATTTGCCTCGACTTGACTCTCTTCGACTCGGACTGCGGCAGTACCAGCGTCATCATGGTCCCCTTCGCCAGCGTCACCTTGATCCTCTTCGCCAGCGTCACCGCGGTCCCCTTCGTCGCGATTTTCTTCCGACAGATCAACCACCTGAATCTCTTTTGGTTGTTGCTCTTCTGTTTGTGGATCTTCTGTTGGTTGTTCTGCTGTCTCAGCATTGGCTTCATTTGTTTCAGTATTGGCTTCATCGTTCGCCAAGTCTTTTTCTTGTGGCCTGCTGAGTTCAGCAGAATCCAATGTTTCAGAAGTCCTTGGCGCTGAGCTTTCAGTGGTGTCCTGAAAAGAGAAGAAGAAGAATCTTCTAAATTCGAAAGAGACATAATCGAACGTGGGTATCGACACCTGAGTTACAAAGGGATCAAAGAGATTACCTGCAAAGGATCTTCATCCCCAGGGCTGGAATTGTCACTTTCGACAGGTTTATTGAGAAGAACATTTAGTTCCTCCTCCGTTGGCTCTTCAATGATTACTGGAGGTGGCCTGGGCTTTCTCCCAGCAACCTTTATCCTGATTGTTCGAGCCTCAGGAAGAGGAACGTCCTTCTTCAGCTTTCGCCTTTTAAGAGGAGCAGGGGGAGAATCGTCTTCTTCGTCACTCCCATATTCGACCGTCAGTGCTGGCCGTTTCTTGGGTGAAGGTGCCTAAAAAACCAATTGGAGTTCGATTTAGAAGTTGCATCGAAAGTCAGAAAGTTAAAGCCAGAAGAAAATAATAAAAGTCTGGTTACCGATGCAGAAGGCTTTTTCGAAGGGCCTTCCCCCTGTTGGTTTGTTGTGGTCTTCGCCGGCGCTATAGTCTTCGCCGGTGGTGGAGGTTTTGTTAATGGGCCTCCTCCCTGTTGGCCTTCTGCAGCCTTCTTGGCTGCAGGCTTTCGAACAACTGAAAGTAGACAAAATAATTAACAGGCTACCAGTCGAAAGGGAAAGACAAAGTAATTCAGAAGGATGAACTTACATTTCTTTATTTTGTCCAAGACAAGGACAAAAGACTTCTGAAGTTCGTCCACGAAGTCCTTCTCGTCGAAAAACTCCTCAGTGTAGTAACTTTTCCACCACTCCTCGAAGGATGGTGAGCAGAGAAAGTTAAGCTGATAGTCAAACAATGAAAGAACTGTTCGACCAGCATATCTGCCGATATGCTTAGTGGCAGCGTCTTCAGTGTAGTCGTTGCAGAAGTATAACATAGACTTCTCCCTGGGAAAAATCAGAGAAGGTAGTGTTTGAATAATACCAAACTGGCGAGACACCAAGTTTGGTTGATACGCGATTAGACTCAAGTGAGTCTTGGAGCTCTTGAATCGTAGGGGCATTATTCTTGGCGTGAGAAATGCCTCCCACACAGTTGTATGCTCTTCGACCTGAGGACCACTTGACGCCTTAGGATGTGGCCTCGTGAACCACTCTGGGCCAACCTTTCATCGAGCAAACGGAGCCATGGTCGAAGCAAACTCTTTCCTTTTAGCAAACATCAAGACGAAGTTTGTAAAAGTTTGTTGAAGCTCCAGCCCATCTTCCGTTGGAGTCAACAGAGCCAATTTGGTGCCTTCGATGCACCTATTTGCTATTTCTGGAGCCTGCTCATTTATTTGAGTCTTCTGAGGCAAGAAAGACTCGAAGGTGGCATTGAGCCACAGCTGAAGCAGCCAAAAAGGTCCAGCAAGCAGCAGACTGGCTCTGTTCTCGATGATCTTCAGAAGAGTCGCTCCGTTGCTAATCGACTCGTACAGACTCGCCAAAATCAATTCTGCCAAACAGATATTTTGGCCGTGGTGGAGTTGAGTGGCGAGAGTGACCATCTTCTTGGTCACCTGTAAAGACTTGGTGCAAAACACAAAGCGTGTCAGCCATAGGGCTAGAAACGCGATATGTTCTACGTCCGACACAGCGTCCATCGACTTATCGTGGTAGTGATTGATGAAGGTGGTGTAGGTTGGTTTTGTGGCAGAGAATCCAATCTGATCCTCCGACATTTCCTCTGGGTCGAAGTAGTCCCCAGTGGGTCGAAGGCCAGTGATGGCGGCCACGTCGAAGAGCGTGGGAGTCAGCATTCCACAGGGAAGATGGAAGGTGAAATGGGTGTAATCCCAGAAGAGTAGGGAAGCTATCAACATTTCTGGGGAATAGTTAAGACCTGTCTTCGACAACATAACCAGGTCGAATATCCCCATGTCTTTCCAGATCGAAGCCTGGCGTTTCTCCACTTTTTCCAGCCAAGCACTATAGTCAGGAGTAAGACTAGGGCTAGACCTGAAAGCCCTAACACCTCTGTTGAAAAAACGAAGGTCGATTTTCTCCTTAGCAGGATCTTCATTATCTTCTGCATCTTTCTTGGAGCATCCAACCGGTTTGAGTTTTTCAAGTACCGGAAAGTAGCTTTTAATCTTCATGGCTTCAGCAATGCTTGGGTATAGTGGGCCAGACATGGCAAAGATTTGGTTGGAATATCCAACCGGAATCATGAGGTGGCGTGAATAAGCATCACGTACAGCAATGTCCAAAGGCTCAGGGACCCTTCGTTGGCCCGTGGGAGTCACTACGGGAGCAGTGGAGAAAATCCTGGGTTTGACATTTCCAGAGGGAGTGTTGGCGCTAGGAGCGTTGGAAGAACCAGATGCCATTGTTGATACTAAGGTTGAAGATGAAGCGAAAAACAGGTGGTTTGCAAAGGAGGCAAGAGTTTGTATGCAATGAGGAATATCTGAAGGCAAGGTAGCGTGAAAAAGTCCCACAATGGGTACTTAGCGCTATTTATAGTAGTTGGGGAAATCCCCAAATTCGAGGACATTTAATGCCATTTAATGTTGCAGAAGGTAGTGGGACACGTGGCGTCTCCCCGTTGTTGTAGCCGTTCTGCAGAAATGAAAGGGTGCAGCGTGCGCCCTCGTTTTTGGGAATTGTCATGATGATAATTTGTGAAAAGACGTTTGGCACGCTGCACGCCGTACTGAAGTGACGTCTTAGGTACGGATGAAATGATGGCTTTTCCTTGGGATTGTCAGTGGTTGGTAGAAGACAAAAAAGTGCACAATTTAATTTGTGACTAAGAATGAAAAGGCAGGTGTCGAATGGCATTTCAAAGAATGCCTTTTTCTTTCAGAGTCGAAATAAGGCATTCTTGGGGGGAAATTTGTTGGCTCCTAAATTAGACACCCTTGTTTTATTAATATCAGCCATTAAAGTTGAAGGATGTTTTCGACCAGTTGGGTCTGTCGAAATGCCCATCGAAAGATGGCAATGTACTTAGAGGATTTCTTCTAAGGGAGAAGTTGGTTGCCTTCGACGTCGAAGGTGTTCCTCGTCGAAGATACTTCTCGACGAAGGTGTTCGATGGTTCAGAGTGGAACGGTTTGAAATTCAAACGTTTGGAGGGAAAACGGTTTCCAGCGGTTACCAAGTGCAACGTGCAAAGATCTGGAGCGTCGAACACTGAGAACGTGCCAAGTGGAGTCATCTCGAAGCAGTGTAACTGCCCGACGGTTACTTGGGATGTTTTAGTATAAGTAGTAGTAGGTCACGCAGTTTTTCGCGTGTGTTCACAATTATATACAAAGTCACTCATATAGATTCGAGTACCCAGCGTGTGAGAAAGAATTGTTGAGAATGTATGTGTGAAACACCACTTTTATTAATCAAAGTCATTTACTTTCCAGAAACTTTACTTGTTTTCTTCTTTACTTTTCCTGTCGAAGCCCTTTATTTCAAGCCTTCATTTATTTTATCAAGCCCATTTCTTCATGCACTTTACTTAAAGCCTCTTTATTTTCTTGTCATTTAACTATTATCCAACTTAACCAAAACCTCAAAATCAACCATGTCTTAGGATCAATCTGATCGATCCTGCGAGTAACCAAATAAGTAACCATTTGAAGGATCAGCGGTTGTTTACCAATAACCACGGTAAACACTTACCCCCTGATCTGGGCCCAAACCCCCTTGAGTATTATATTTCTTTCTTTTCATTTTATTCATTTATTTGTTTTATTAATTATTTTTATTATCACTAACCAATTAAAATCTTTTTCTCATAAAATCAAAAACCAAAAAATATATTTTATTTATTAAAATTAAATTCAGCATTTTATTTTTGTAAATAAATACTAATTTAATTAATTTAGTTAATTAGGAAATAACTTTAATATTTTTGCAATAATTAAAATTAATTTAGATAATTAGGTTTTTACTAACTTTGATCAAATTTATTTTATTTCCTTAAATACTCAAAAATCCAAAAATATCTTTTTTAAATTAATTAATTAATTAATTTAATTGTTAACTTAATTTATTTTCTTTTAATCCAAAAATAAACCAAAAAAATGCTTTCTTTCAAAAAGGGTCAAAATCCTAAAAAATGCGCCCGATTTAATTTTCCCGCTTGCGATCCATTTATGATATTGATGTAATTGTTTCCCGGAATGTAATAGTTTTAATAGGACCTTTACTATTTTTTATCGCTTTATTTACTTTCCGCATTTTAATTTTAACGTTGTTTTTGGCGATGTAAATACCCGACGCCTTGTAATAGTTAGATTTAATTTCCGCAATTTAATTTCCGTAACTTATAAGCTGTTAGATGTTTGATAAATAGGGAATGCATGACAAGATCGAATCTTTAACCTAAAATCAACATAGATAACCATTGACATGTACAAAGACAAATTAACTGAAAATAACACACTCGCACATGCGCACTCTTAGGGTACACCTCGCTTGGTTGCCTTCGAACGTGGTCATTGAGTATAGGAAGTTTTAGAGGTCGCCCTCTTGTCCAAAGATCATAGTTGCCTCGAAAAAATGATCTAAGACATTAGGGTTACCGCTAAGGCGTCCTAACATTGCTTTAGTGACCACACGTCCCTTAATCGAATTGACCCTAAAACTCCAACGACGTTGTTATCTACTTATTCATAGTGGGATAGCATTGTCTAAAGGACATTAGCACAGATTGATTCCTTTTTCGAGTAGGTAGATGGTTCTTAAGTACTTGCTCTCTTCAAAACAAAACAAAACTTTTCGCACTTACACCTTTCGAATAAAAACTCCTTTCAAACCCACAAACACAAAGAAAAGAAAATTTTGAAAACACTTTGAGCAAGTACCTAAGAGCCCGTGGATAACCACAGATAGAAAGGGTGCTAACACCTTCCCTTTCTATAATCTACCTCCCGAACCCGAGAAACATCTCGAAAAAAGGAATTTTTCTGTGCTTTTTCCTTTCCTGTTGGATAAAATAAAAGACAGTGGCGACTCTTGCTTACCGCAATATTTTGAGAAAACAAACGCAAAACGCGAACCAGCATTCCAAAAAACAGTCAGTTCTCTCCCACCGTATCACAAAACTAGCAACTCTGCTGGGGAAGCTTATAAGTGAGGTATACCTTAGGATTAGATCATTGTGTTTTCAATTGCTTGACTTGTATGATTTATATTTATGGGCTTGTATCAGAGTTTCTATAGATCCTAACCCGGATCTGGGGGATACCCTTTAGGTAAGTAGCAATAAACTGTGAGGGAACTGTACGGCGTAGACCGATACGGTTGAAGCAGTATCTACGTTGGTGTGGCACTTTAGATTGTACCGATATCCCTTGTGTTGGAACGAGGAGAATATGGGTCATCTAAGGGGTCATTAAGCACCAACTGACCTTAGAACCTTTAAATTGACCAACTTGGCCATAGAACAGTATCAGTATGCTACACTCATTGAGACTAAACTCTCGCGATGATTCCGGGCGCAAGAAAAGGTTGCTAAACTGGAATTATGACCGATTGAGGGTAGTCAGTGATATTGAGATCCTCTAGAACCCGGTTACTATTTTTAGGACAGGTTTAAACCAACTGAACTGAAAGAGGGTCGTACCTAAGCTCCTTGCCAGCCTGAAATCTAAGGGCTCTCTGTGTGACTTGTGTGCCTTTATCATGTTCGTCATTTGTGGATACTTGTGGTGTGCTTTCTATCATGACATCATGACATCATAACATTGCATACATCTTGCATTGGACTAACCTATTTCAAAGACAGGAGGGATTCATCTTTGTTCTGTTTTGTAGGCCATGATACCCATGCGTAAGAACACCATCCATATCAACTTTGTCCAGCCTCCTACTATGCTTAAAGAGCTGATTGCCAAGATGCCTGATACTACTTCCTTCATCAGGAGGCATGGTTACCTTTTGGGTTTGGTCACTTCCAAATTTGACAAGCATATGATGAGTGTCCTAGTCCAGTTCTATGATCCCTTGTACCACTTCTTTACTTTCCAGGACTATCAGTTGGTTCCCACCTTAGAAGAGTTCTCCGAGTTGCTTGGTATCCCTATCCGGGAAAAGACCCCGTTTACTGGTTGGGAGAAGATCCTTAGGCCGGAAGAGATTGTTGCATCCCTTCATATGACCAAAGATGAGGTAATGGCTAATTGGGAGACTAGAAGTGGAGCAAAGGGCTTTCTGTCAAAGTTCTTGATTGGTAAGGCTAATTATTTCTGGGATAGTCTAGACTTCAAAGCATTCGAGGATATTCTGGCTCTTCTGATATATGGCTTGGTATTGTTTCCGAATCCTGACTCTTTTGTTGATGTGAATGTGGTGAAAATCTTCATCTCTCGTAATCTTGTACCCACTCTCTTGGGTGACATCCTTCATCAGCTTTATGCTCGTACCGTCTGAAAGCGGGGAACCTTGATGTGCTATGTTCCATTATGGGCGAGGTGGTTTATTTCGCACCTCCCTAAATCAGTGCTGAAGAACAATGAAGGAACGGGTTGGGCTTATAGGATTATGTCTCTCTCGCATTATGACATCATCTGGACTCTCAAGGGTATGGACGAGGTGGCTATTATTGATCGATGTGGGGAATACTGTAATGTTCCCCTGATAGGGACCTGCGGAGGAATTTCTTACAATCCATGCTTGGCCCTACGTCAATTTGGGCGTGCCAGAAGAGAAGGACCTCACGAGCTGCTAATGCCTAGTATCATCTTTGATTTTCAAGGGGATAGCGACGAGCAACGTCGCAGGTTCATAAGGGCATGGGATAGAGTTCACAGATCTGATCCACATGAGTTGGGTCCAAAGACTTCACTTCTGATGGAGCCATATCTCAGATGGATTCGTATCCGTGCCCAAAGGATAGGTATGCCATATGAAGCTGTCCTGCCTAGGATCATTGAAGTTGCTGATGAAGAGGGGGTTCCTCCTACTATTCTCCATCCTCATATGTCCACTGACATTGGGGCACTGAAGAGATCATGGATGCAGCTGAGAGAAGAACGGGATTCTTACCAGGAAATGTTTAACGAACAAGAGCAGAAGATCCAGAGGTTGACTAGGAAGCTGGAGAACGAGCGGATTCTCAATGACTATGTCCGCACCGACAAGAAGCGACCATGGGAGCACTGATTGTCCTTAGATGATTTCCTTTCCAGTTTTTATTTTTCAGTATTTCCATTCTTGCAACGCCTTAAGGGCAATTTGTTGAACAATTTGAATTTCAAGTTTATCTAATAAAGTGTGTTTCCTTTCTGGTTTACAAATTTGAATCTCTCAATTGTCTTTGAAATCATATCATACGCATATCATCCCATGCACTTCATAACAGGTACCCATTACAGGTCTCTTATCTTCTTCGCTGTTTATTTCAGCACTCATCATGTCTGCTGAACCATCGACTAAGCAAGCCATTAAGGCCCAAAATGCCCAATTTCAAGAGTTGTTCATGAATCTAGCTAAGGGTCAGCAAGATCTGAAGACCCTGATTCTGAAGGAGAAGAAGAAGAAGAGGAGGAGGACAGTCCTGTTTAACACCGGTCACAGGTTTGGAAACAGGCTACAGAATGAAGTTGATCTGACTACCTCATCTAGAGGGAAAAATAGTCAAGAAGAAAGGAGGGCTCCTAGCCCTGTGGTCTCCGACAACGAGACGGACTACGACGAAGACCAGTATCCTCCAGCCGAGGATAGATACAAGCAACTGGAAGACCGGTTGAGTGCGATGGAAGTTCAGAAAGCGCCTGCTCTGGAGTTTGGTGATCTAGGTCTATCATCTGGGGTGGTGATTCCCCAAAAATTCAAAGCACCTGCCTTTGCTAGGTATGACAGAGTTTCTTGTCCGAAGTTGCACCTCCGGTCATATGTAAGGAAGATTCAATCGTACACTGCTGATAAGAACTTATGGATCCACTTCTTTCAAGACAGTCTCTCAGGGACTCAGCTTGAATGGTTTTATCAGTTGGACGGAGCCAGTATCCGCAGTTGGGAGGATTTGGCTACTGCTTTCTACAGGCAGTACCAATACAATTCCG
Source organism: Vicia faba (assembly GCA_948472305.1). NCBI lineage: Eukaryota > Viridiplantae > Streptophyta > Magnoliopsida > Fabales > Fabaceae > Vicia > Vicia faba. The sequence continues at coordinate 1,256,099,423 of OX451740.1, forward strand.
ACCTTGCTCCCACGTGTACCCAACTCCAGGGTATGTCGATGGGAACGGGCGAAGGTTTCAAAGATTATGCTCAGAAGTGGAGGGATATCGACGGAAGAGTACAACCACCCTTGGCTGATCGGGAGCTTATGGATATGTTTCTGGGGACCTTGTTTGGTCCATTTTTCAACCATCTGATCGAAAGCTCTTCGGCTGGGTTTACAGAGCTTATTATGACTGGGGAAAGGATTGAGGCTGGTATAAAGGCCGGTAAGATACAAAAGGGTGCTTCATCAAGCACCGAGAAGAAGCCCTTTAAGAAAGAGTCCAGTGTTGTCTACAGTTCGAAATGACAGAATAGACCTGAACACCGCCAAGCTGTTAATGCGGTTGTTATTTCAAAACCTACTGGTTCTCCTCAGCATAACAATCAGCAAAAGGACGAGAGACCTCGAAGGCAATTCACCCGTCTCAGCATGACTTTGTCTCAGATTCTGCCGCAGTTACTGAAAACCAATCTGGTGATTCCAAGGGAGGCCCCGAAGAATCCAAATATAACATCACCAAAGTACAACCCTAATACCCGTTGTGCTTTTCACTCTGATAGCCCGGGGCATGATACGAATGATTGTTGGGTCTTGAAGAACAAAGTACAGGACTTGATTGATGCTAAGGAGATCGAGTTCGGGGAACCAGAAAAGCCTAAACATGATGTGGGAGTGAATGTTGTCGGGGGTGACGATGATGAAGAGTTTGACATTGACAATTGGATCTACTCGACTGCCAACGGTGGATTAAGCAACTGGACAGCGAAGGATTCTATGCCCGTTTCTGTTATCACCCAGTAATGAGACTTTTTGTTTTGAATTTGTAAAAGACAATGTTTTAGACTCTACGGCCCGGTGTCTTACCCGGGGCACTGTGGCTTCATTTGTAAGGGCTTTACGTGTGTCATTTTCATATATCATTAATAAAAGCATTGGATGTTTCTCGCATTTCGAATTTTGCGTTCCTTGTTTTTCTTTTATTATATATTGCAAAACAGTTATTTTACACACACTCACTATACAGGTGTACATCCACTCTGGATCTCACTGGTAACGACTCTGCTACTGCCAGTTATGACTTCGAAAATCCAATCAACTTAGCCGAAGACAAAGGTGAAGATGATTGCAAAGTGCCTGGTGAACTTGCTAGACTGCTACTCCAAGAAGAGAGGGTTATACATCCACATGAAGAGCCGGTGGAATCTGTGAATCTGGGTACCGAGACAGACAAGAAAGAGGTCAAGATCGGTGCAAATCTGCAGCTTAGTGTGAAGCAACGGTTGATTCAGATGCTGCATGACTACGTCGAGATCTTTGCCTGGTCTTACGAAGATATGTCTGGGTTGGATACTGGTATCGTGGTTCATCACTTACCTACCAAGGAAGACTGTCCTCCAGTGAAACAGAAGGTTCGCCGAATGCGCCCAGAGATGTCTGAGAAAATCAAGGCTGAAGTTATGAAACAGTTTGACACCGGTTTTCTAGCAGTTACTTCTTACCCTCAGTGGGTGGCCAACGTGGTTCCTGTGCCGAAGAAGGATGGTAAAGTTCGAATGTGTGTTGACTATAGGGATCTGAATAGGGAAAGCCCCAAGGATGACTTCCCTCTGCCTCACATCGACGTTCTGGTTGACAACACCGCTCAGCACAAGGTATTCTCCTTTATGGATGGTTTCTCCGGTTATAATCAGATTAAAATGGCTCCCAAAGACATAGAGAAGACAACCTTTGTTACTCAGTGGGGCACCTTTTGCTACAAGGTCATGCCTTTTGGATTGAAGAATGTTGGGGCAACGTATCAGCGTGCCATGGTTGCTTTGTTTCATGACATGATCCACCATGAGATTGAAGTATACGTCGACGACATGATTGCAAGGTCCCAAACTGAAGAAGAACACCTTGACCATCTGCAGAAGCTATTTGACAGGCTGAAGTTGTACAAGCTGAGGTTAAATCCGAACAAGTGCACCTTCAGAGTGAGATCTGGTAAACTGATGGGTTTCATCCTAAGCGACAAAGGTATTCAAGTGGACCCTGCAAAGGTGAAGGCCATACAGGAGATGCCAGCTCCCAAAATAGAAAAAGAACTCAAAGGCTTTCTGGGACGACTGAATTACATTGCCCGATTCATCTCGCACCTGACTGCTACTTGTGAACCAATCTTCAAGCTGCTCAAGAAAGATCAAGTAGTACGTTGGAACGATGAATGTCAGGCCTCTTTCGAAAGGATCAAAGAGTATCTCCAAGAGCCACATATTCTGATGCCACCAGTTGAAGGGAGACCTCTGATCTTATACTTGACAGTACTCGACAACTCAATGGGGTGTGTGCTGGGTCAACATGACGAGTATGGCCGAAAAGAGCATGCTATTTATTACCTTAGCAAAAGGTTTACCGACTGTGAGACCCGATACTCACTGCTCGAGAAAACTTGCTGCACTTTGGCATGGGCTGCTCGCCGGCTGAGACAGTATATGTTGACTCACACTACTCTGTTGATATCAAAGATGGATCCAATCAAGTATATCTTCGAAAAGCCTGCCTTGTCCGGAAGAATAGCAAGATGGCAGATGATCTTGACTGAGTATGACATCCAATATACGACCCAAAAGGTAATCAAGGGAAGTGTGTTGGCAGACTATTTGGCACACCAGGCAGTGGATGATTACCAGTCTATGAACTTTGAATTTCCGGACGAGAATATCATGTTGGTAACTGATTATGAGACACCTGGACCGGATGAAGGACCTGAGGAAGGATCCCGATGGTCTATGTACTTTGATGGAGCTTCAAACGCTTTGGGTAATGGCATTGGCGACGTAATCATATCTCCTAAAGGCTCTTATACTCCGTTCACCGCCCGACTGTGTTTCAACTGCACCAACAATATGGCTGAGTATGAAGCATGTATCATGGGTCTTCGAGCAGCAATTGACCTAAGGATTAAGTTTCTAAGTGTCTTCGGAGATTCCGCTCTCGTGATCAGTCAGATCAAAGGCGAGTGGGATACGAAACACCCAAATCTTATTCCTTACAAGGATTATGTGTTGACATTGCTTCCCCACTTTGAGGAGATGACCTTTGAACACTTCCCTAGAGAGGAGAATCAGTTGGCGGACACGCTAGCTACGATGTCTTCTATGTTCAAGTTCAATTGGGACAACGAAGCTCCCCGGATCATCATTGAAAGATTGCACGAACCTGCACATTGCTTTGACCTTGAGACTGAAAAGGTAACAAAAAAGCCCTGGTTTCATGAGGTGAAGAGGTATCTTGAAGCTCAGGAATACCCCGAGGGTGCATATGTTAATGACAAGAAGTTTTTGAGAAGGTTCGCGGCAAAGTTCTTCATCAGCAATGACATCCTTTACAAGCGCAACCATGATTCGACCTTACTGCGTTGTGTGGATAAGAATGAAGCAGAAAGAATCATGGCGGAGTTACATGAAGGTACCTTCGGAACTCATTCCAGTGGACACACCATGGCAAAGAAAATCCTTCGGGCAGGATACTATTGGTCCACAATGGAAGCCAACTGTTATCAACATTCTCGGACATGTCACAAGTGTCAAGTCTATGCTGATAAGGTGCACATACCTCCAGTTCCTCTGAACTTCTTAACGGCACCTTGGCCTTTTGCAATGTGGGGCATTGATATGATCGGCGAGATCATACCTACGGCACCTAACGGGCATCGTTTCATCCTGGTAGCAATTGATTACTTTACGAAGTGGGTTGAAGTAGCTTCCTTTGCTACTGTAACCAAGAACGTCGTGGCACGGTTCATTCGGCACAACCTGATTTGTCGATATGGTGTACCAGAGAGGATCATTACGGACAATGGTACCAATCTCAACAAGATGATCACCGAGCTCTGCATGCAATTCAAAATACAGCATCATAACTCTTCTCCCTACCGTCCGAAGATGAATGGGGCTGTCGAAGCGGCTAATAAGAACATTAAGAAGATTGTGCAGAAGATGATAGTGACATACAAAGACTGGCACGAGATGTTACCGTTTGCTCTTCATGGGTACCGTACCTCGGCACGGACGTCAACAGGGGCAACACCTTATTCCTTGGTATATGGCATGGAAGATACCCTCTCTCCGAATCATGAAGCATGCAGGCTTGAGTGAAGAAGATTGGATTCATACCCAGCTTGATCAGCTGAACCTAATCAACGAAAAGAGACTCACTGCTATTTGTCATGGTCAGACGTATCAGAAACGGATGATCAAGGCATTTAACAAGAAAGTTAGACGACAAGAGTATCAAGTTGGGGACCTGGTCATCAAGCGCATCATATTACCTCAAAGTGATCCCAGGGGCAAATGGACCCCTACTTACGAAGGGCCATTTGTGGTTAAGAACATTTGCTCAGGAGGAGCTATGATTCTAACTACCATGGATGGTGACGACCTTCCTCACCCCGTCAATGCAGACATAGTGAAAAGATACTACGCATAATCAAAAACCCGCTAGGTTGACTGGCATAGGCAAAAATAAGGGCTTCCCGGCGAACCAAAAGGGTTCGGGAAAAAATAAGGGATAAAAATGAAAATAATTTGTACACCCGGCAAGTCGAAAACCCGAAAAGGCGGCTTGGGAAAAAAAGGGTATCCCGGTGGACTGAAAACCCGAAAGGGCGGTCCAGGAAAAAATTAGGGATCAAAGCGTAACATTATGTCTCATTGGATCACCTTGCATCCAGACTCCGGTATCAACTATCGAGCTCGGACGGCACTGATCAATTTGATTCATCTTCAACCAAGCAGCAAAGTGATGAGATGCTCGAGGACATAAAGGCAATAGCAGAGATGGAACCCAGTGGGATCATTCAGATAGCTGCTTTGTTTAGTTTTTTCACAAATTGTGTAAATTCTATTTGTTCGGAGGTGTTCTCTTACTAGAACGCCAGCCTCTTGTACAAAAGTGCCTATTTACAGGCCAAACTTCAAAATCAATACAAATTCATTTTCAAATTTCAAACTGTTTTTCCTTATATGTTTTGTTTTGCAAAGAACGTCCAATGTTCATTTTTGATATATGCATTTGACATTAATTGATGCTCATAAATATTTACATGCGAAACAAAAGAGGAATTACTGGTAATATCAAAAACAGGGGCAATAAGAAGTGTCCAAGATGTGTAGCTGCTTTGTTCACCAGGTACCAGGTAAATTCATCTGAAGAATATGGCTAAGGTACTTTCACTCCCCGCAGAGTAAGACAGTAACGGTAGCTCTCCCCCAGCCGAGACTTGCAACCGTGAATGAATCAGCAACGCTCTCCCCAAGCAGAGTTGATCTACCATCAGCATTAAAAAGGATTGATATCCCTGGCAGTCTTAATATTCCCCAACGGAGTATAAGAATGTTTCCCGGCAGAATACAAGATACACCCTAATGGAGTCAATATTTCCTCAGTGCAGTCTGAAAAGCTTCCCCAACAGAGTTGAAGCATCATCCCCAGTAGACTCTAGAAGTTTATCCCCAGTGGAGTACAAAAATAAATCTCCCCAGCCAAGTTCAAAGGATCATTCCCAGCCGAATTTAGAGGATTGTCCCAGCAAAAGTCTAACAGGTTATCCCCAGCAAGTTGCAACTGAGAGATCATCCCCAGCGAAGTTCTTTCTTTCCCCAAACAGGAATTCAATCCTCAACAAACTCAATATCACCAACATCGGTAATTCATCCCCAATAGAGTTTATCAGTGGAAGCCTCAACAGAGCATCTCTTCCCCATAGAGTAATCTCCTCATCAGTATATTCCCCAATGAAATTATCCTCCCCTGCAGGTCTATTCTCGCACTTCTCTTTGTTCATCATCCCCAGCGGAAACGAAGAATTCAACTCTATTCTCCAGCAGCTGTCCAGGATTTATTTTCCCCAGCTAAAGCATTACACTTCCATACATCATGATACATGCATATACGCATCATACCACACAATCTCACTTATTTTGAGAACATCATTGCTTGATCCATATCATGCATTGCATATGACTGACCTTTACCTTTCAGGAAAGATGCAGTTAAGTTCTCAGCTATGTTATTAGACCTTATCTGGTCCAGTTAAATCGATTCCTAAAGATTTTTCTGATGTCGATCCAGTCAAAGTTGATCCAAGACCTCCTCTGGTCCAGTTAAATCGATTCCTAAAGATTTTTCTGATGCCGATCCAGTTGAAGTTATTCCAAGACCTTGTCTGGTCCAGTTAAATCAATTCCTAAAGATTTTTCTGATGTCGATCCAGCCAAAGGCACCAAGACCTCCTCTGGTCCAGTTAAATCGATTCCTAAAGATTTTTCTGATGCCGATCCAGTTGAAGTTAATCCAAGACTCTTGTCTGGTCCAGTTAAATCGATTCCTAAAGATTTTTCTAATGCCAATCCAGTTAAAGTTAATCCAAGACCTTGTCTGGTCCAGTTAAATCGATTCCTAAAGATTTTTCTGATGCCGATCCAGCCAAAGGCATCAAGACCTCCTCTGGTCCAGTTAAATCGATTCCTAAAGATTTTTCTGATGCCGATCCAGCCAAAGGCACCAAGACCTCCTCTGGTCCAGTTAAATCGATTCCTAAAGATTTTTCTGATGTCGATCCAGTTGAAGTTATCCCAAGACCTCCTCTGGTCCAGTTAAATCGATTCCTAAAGATTTTTCTGATGCCGATCCAGTTGAAGTTATTAGACCTTGTCTGGTCCAGTTAAATCAATTCCTAAATATTTTTCTGATGTCGATCCATTTAAAGTTAGTCCAAGACCTTGTTTTGTCCAGTTAAATCGATTCCTAAAGATTTTTCTGATGTCGATCGAGTCAAAGTTAATTCAAGACCTCCTCTGGTTCAGTCAGATCGACGCGAAGATCTCCCTGATTCTTATTCCAGTAGAAGTTCAGACCACATGTCAACAATCTCCCAATGGCATCTGTAAGCCCATTCCCGACATCACAAGGCTGATACCAGTTCATGCGAGTGCAAATTTCTGGGCACCCTAGTGTTCAATCATCTTCCACCTTCGGATAACAAAAGGCCTGAAAGCCAATCTATATCCTCAAGTTTAAGAAGATTGAACAGGGGCAGCTGTTGTACCCCAAAATTTTCCCTCCCATGTTTCTCAAAAACATTGCAAGAAAAATCTCCAAGTGGCTCAAGATTTCTCAAGAGTTGGACAGTCAAGCTATCTCCTAAGGCAGTCAACCTCAAAATTAGGTTTTTGTGTTACACCAAGGTCCTTGCATCCAAATGACCTCAAATTCTCCCCAATGTCCTAATATTCTCTCAAGATCATCCATGTCAAATTTCAAGCCTTGCAGAGGAAGTTTGGTCAGTCAATTGCTCAAGAGGTCCAAAAATCGACTGTGCTAGGGAAAAAGTCAACTGTGACCCAAATACAGTCAAACTTCAATATTTTTTGTCAAAATTCTCATTTTGAAGGATAATTCATCATTTGATCAAGGGTTGATCATGATTCATCAAGGATTGTTCAAGATTCATCAAGATTCAAAAGTTGCTAAATTAGGGTTTTGCAGGAAAAGTTAACTCAACTTTGACCAAGCATAACTTTCTCATACCTTATGAGAAATGACCCATACAAAGCTCATTTTGAAGAGGATGCAATTTCCTACAATCCATCTTCATACCCTAAGATCAGAAAATGAACTCACAAGAAGTTACAAATTTGGACATTATAGGTCATTTTTGAAAGTCAACAAAAACACCTTTTTTGCCAAAGCTAATAACTTGATCATGGAATATCAAAATGAGATGAGAACAAAACGGTTGGTTAGAGGACATCTCAAGGTTTCTAAAAAGTCCAAGAATACTTCCAAAAGTTCAAAATTGAAGAAGTTAGGCATTGTTGAAGTTGGGCATTTTTCCAAAATTGTCAAAAGTCAACTATCCCCAAAACATCAAATTTTATCAAATGGGCCCACTTTTTTCCACTTGATTTGATCTTGTCACACTACACACGTGTCCTATCTTCAGTCTTGTGTCCAATTATTAATTTTTCTATTTTATTTGATTTTTATTGAATTAATTCATTTTTAATCAATTTAAATCCAAATAAAATCCAAATCTTGATCACTTGGAATCTTTTTGATTGATATAGGTCTTTATTATCATCATGGACATGATCAAACTCGTATCAAGCCATATCATGCACAAAATATTGGTTTTTGGACAAATTTGGAAGCTTTTTAATTGTGAATCAAATCACATCTTCAAACATCAATGCATAAAGATTCAAGTCCAAATTCTTGACCTAATCCAATGCTTGATACATATACAAGCTAAAGAGGCACGAGTAAGAGGTTACAGGCGGCACAATCAGAAGAACAAAACTTGAGAAAATTGCAAAAAAAGTGTAGAATCGAAATCACTCTTAGAGGCCGATTCAAAGCAAAAACTCAACGCTATTCAATTGCTAGACATCCACTGAGTGAGAAGGAATCAAAAGCAAGCTCTCTCCCTCCCTGAATCGTGTTGTAAGTCTCTCTAAACCTCGCCCTGTATTTGAAATCGCAACTTCAAATTTCTGCATCTTTTGAACAAAATCTTTGCATATTCATGTTTGTCGTTCAATTTAGAAGCTTTTGGCATTATTTGATTTCATTTTCATAGCCTGTAACCCCCTAGCCAATTCTAGGGTTCTTGGATTGTTTTTTTGGGCGTTTTCTCTACAGGTAAAATCAGGGCAAACAATGGACAAGGATGAAATCAGGAGATGAAGACGAACATGTCCATGGTCTTGGTTTGCATTTTTATGGCCTAGAACTAGTTTTAGGATGAACCTATGGATTTAGCTGCGGATATAAATCCGCAGGTAAATGTCCAGGTTCCAGCAAAGAAGATGAAGATGTGGCTCTTCCTGGTTCGTTGGTTCAAATCTCGCGCGTTTTTGTTTTTAATTCCAGCACATTATTTGTTTTTTCCTTATAATAATTGTTATCCATTATAATAACAATTGAAGGCGTTGGCTCAGTGGCAAGGTGTATGCTTGGTAACTAACAGGACCTGGGTTCGAATCCCAGGTCCCCATATTTGCATATTATTGTTTTTCTTCAGGAAATCCAACGCGCCTCAGCAATCATGGTCCATCATACACTATCATCCAGATGCTTGCCAGATGGCCCTAGGCCAGATCTGGTGGTCAGGAATGAAAGTCCACCATATGCTCTAGTCAACAAGCACACGTGGGATCCAGAAAAGTCATGCAGGCCTGCTTGCATTGGGCCACAAACTTGCCAATCTTACCCCCTGATCTGGGCCCAAACCCCCTTGAGTATTATATTTCTTTCTTTTCATTTTATTCATTTATTTGTTTTATTAATTATTTTTATTATCACCAACCAATTAAAATCTTTTTCTCATAAAATCAAAAACCAAAAAATATATTTTATTTATTAAAATTAAATTCAGCATTTTATTTTTGTAAATAAATACTAATTTAATTAATTTAGTTAATTAGGAAATAACTTTAATATTTTTGCAATAATTAAAATTAATTTAGATAATTAGGTTTTTACTAACTTTGATCAAATTTATTTTATTTCCTTAAATACTCAAAAATCCAAAAATATCTTTTTTAAATTAATTAATTAATTAATTTAATTGTTAACTTAATTTATTTTCTTTTAATCCAAAAATAAACCAAAAAAAATGCTTTCTTTCAAAAAGGGTCAAAATCCTAAAAAATGCGCCCGATTTAATTTTCCCGCTTGCGATCCATTTATGATATTGATGTAATTGTTTCCCGGAATGTAATAGTTTTAATAGGACCTTTACTATTTTTTATCGCTTTATTTACTTTCCGCATTTTAATTTTAAGGGTTGTTTTTGGCGATGTAAATACTCGACACCTTGTAATAGTTAGATTTAATTTCCGCAATTTAATTTCCGTAACTTATAAGCTGTTAGATGTTTGATAAATAGGGAATGCATGACAAGATCGAATCTTTAACCTAAAATCAACATAGATAACCATTGACATGTACAAAGACAAATTAACTGAAAATAACACACTCGCACATGCGCACTCTTAGGGTATACCTCGCTTGGTTGCCTTCGAACGTGGTCATTGAGTATAGGAAGTTTTAGAGGTCGCCCTCTTGTCCAAAGATCATAGTTGCCTCGAAACGGTTGCCTCAGAAAAATGATCTAAGACATTAGGGTTACCGCTAAGGCGTCCTAACATTGCTTTAGTGACCACACGTCCCTTAATCGAATTGACCCTAAAACTCCAATGACGTTGCTACCTACTCATTCATAGTGGGATAGCATTGTCTAAAGGACATTAGCACAGATTGATTCCTTTTTCGAGTAGGTAGATGGTTCTTAAGTACTTGCTCTCTTCAAAACAAAACAAAACTTTTCACACTTACACCTTTCGAACAAATAACTCCTTTCAAACCCACAAACACAAAGAAAAGCAAATTTTGAAAACACTTTGAGCAAGTACCTAAGAGCCTGTGGATAACCACGGATGGAAAGGGTGCTAACACCTTCCCTTTCTATAATCTACCTCCCGAACCCGAGAAACATCTCGAAAAAAGGAATTTTTTTGTGCTTTTTTCCTTTCCTGTTGGATAAAATAAAAGACGGTGGCGACTCTTGCTTACCGCGACATTTTGCAAAAACAAACACAAAACGCGAACCAGCATTCCAAAAAACAGTCAGTTCTCTCCCACCGTATCACACATTGGGTACTAACTGTTGACGCAGGAAATGATTTTTCAATCCTCACAATGTCTCTCTCTCTCTCTCTCTCTCTCTCTCTATCAAGGCTATAAAATAAGATCAAATATTTAAATTAAAGTTCTCTTGGCCATCAAGCTGAAAAGTCATAGATGCTGAAACTATCAAAACTACATTGCTAAACATGTTGAAGACCAGTACACAGAAATGAGAGAAAAGAAAGAAAGATAAAGAAGAAGAAATCTACAAGATGCTACACAAACTATCATCATATACATCTTGGTAGATCTTAGAAGAAGCAAGAAGTTGTTACTCGTAACTTGCTCAACAAGAAGATGAAGAATAAGAACACTACAAGATGTTACCCAACTTCTGATCAAATACATCTTGATAGAACATTGTAATATACACAAGAGTTGTTGCTCGTATTGTGTTTTGGTTCTAATCTCTTCATGTAAATTATTTTAACACAAGAGTTGTTGCTCAAAATTATGTTAAATAATATGTGCTTAAATCACTTGTGTAATTTTCCTAGAAGAAGCAATCATGTAAACACAAAACATTATCAACCGTGTTGATTGATTCCTTGAGTGACCAAGTGAAGGTATAATCTCAAGAAGACAATGGTTGTGGTCATTGTAGAAAATCCTGATAGAAGATCTTAAGTGATCTGATTCTGTTGGGTCAATGATTGTTATATTCGTTAAGTCAGATCACTAAACATATCATTAAAAGGTTCCTTGAGTGACTGAGTGAAGGTCTAATCTCTAAAAGATTGTGGATGTTGGTCATTATGGAAAATCCTAATAGGAGATCTTAAGTGATATTATTATGTTGGGTCAATGATTATATATTTGTTAAATCGGATCACTGAACATATCATTAAAAGGTTCCTTGAGTGACTGAGTGAAGGTATGATATCAAGAAGACAGTGGTTGCTGGTCATTGTAGAAAATCCTGATATGAGATCTTAAGTGATCTGATTCTATTGGGTCAATGAATGTTATATCTGTTAAGTTGGATCACTGAAGGTTTCATTGTCTGTTAGTCACTGGTCGTTGCTCGTGCATTTGTAATCGGTTTGGTTATAGCGGATTAAGTCCTTCTTGAAGGCAAAATCACCTGAGGAAGGTGGACAAGATTAACCTTGTTAAGGTGAACATGGATAAATCACTTATGTTCTTTACTCTTCATTGCCTTTATAGCTTTTATCATTTGAGTGAATAGAATTTCTAAAGGGAAATTTTTTCTATAAACCCAATTCAAACCCCGTTGTGTTTTATCTACCTTTAATTGGTATCATAGCCCAACTCTGTTATTGATTCAAGAATCAAACACTTAACCGTGTAGAGAGATCCAACAAGAGAAAATTCTTTGGATACTATTTACTCAAATGATTGAAAGGATTTCTTATCAAAGTGCTTTCTAAGAAGAACTCAAAATAGATATCAGAAATGAAGACAAAATCTTTGGAAACAAGTTCTCAGAAATCTGAGGAGTAAAGTACCTGATGGAAAAGGAGTTCATCTTCTCGACATCAGAAGTTCTCCATCAGAAGTATAGGTTAATAACCAGTACTACAGATCATCCAAATGACAACTGCTGCAAGCTGCTATGGATCAAATCAACATCATCTTGAGTAGATCTGTCAAAATCTTAGAAGAAAGCAAAAGCTTCTAAAACATAGTTGCTTAAAAAGTCTGAAGAAGAATCTATTGAAAGTTTAGTAGATTTGTCCATAATACTCAGAAGAATATTTTGTCCAGCAAACATGTTCAGGATCACTAGTAAAATTGATGTACATTCAGAATCTATTTCAATCTAAGGAAGTCAATAGAAAAGAAGTCATCTCCTGGGAGTTAAGCCATTATGCCTATTCTTAGAATCAATGGAGTTGTTGCTGAAGTTCAAGAAGTAAGAGAATCCAAAGATGATCTTCAAGAAACTTTTGTTAATCAAACTCCTCTACAGAAGTTCAGGCAAAGGCTAGCATCTCTGAAGAACCATTTTATGTGTATCTCTGACTAAATCTAATTTATCCTTAAATCTTCTGAAGAAATTTTATGAGGCTCAGTGTATGTAATAACATCTACACTGGTTGAAGAATCATTAGGACAAAGAATGAAATGTGAAAAACAAGACGTGCGCAACATAATGGCTGATCAAAAACAAGCTCAATGATGAAGTTAAACTCTTAAAAAGCATGATATTCTAGGTTATGATATGCCAGGTTATAATTTATATGTTTTCTCATAGAGTAATTTTTTTATTCTTCTTTGAAATTTTAGTAAAAATAAATAATAAGTAAAATTACTAAAATCTTTTTACGTCTAGTATAAAGAACTTTTAATTTTTTTCGAATAATTAGAAGTGCTCAAGGAAGAAATTATCTTAGTTTTAAAATCAAGTATATCCCTTAAAACTTGAAAATTCTAAATGCATTAAATTGGTTGTCTTTTAAAACATGCTTGATGATTGATGTGATTCATTGAGAAGTGAGATAATTCTGAGACTAGGTGAAAAATTGGTTTGCCTTACCTCTTGTTAGATTTTTGCTCTACTCAATGTTTTAATAATTATTACAAATTCAAAAACTCAATCACTTCACCTCTCACAAAAATCTCATTCCACTTCCTACTCTCTCGCTACTTTTAGCCCCAAATCCTCAAAACTCTAAAAATTTCTTCGTTTGGGTTCAAGTGCGTTCATCATCATCAATGGCTTCTCAAAAATCAACCGCTGGCTCATCATCTCATCAAGAGAAAATGGATATCAACTTTCATGAACTTCAATGTTCCATTCCTATATCTTAGCTACTAGTTCTATCTGAATCAGTTGTGAACTTTGAAAATCTCAAGGAAAATGGTTATGATCTTTCATCAGATGTTTCCTTGCAAGGATGGGAAACCTTCTTTGAAATTCTAAAAGGTCCCACCTTTCTTGAATTAGTGAAACAATTTTGGATTATGGAAAATTAACCCAAACAAGAAATCACAACAAACATTGTTGGAATGCCAGTCGTGATTACTAAAAAATTCATCGCTCAGCTACTTAATCATGACGAAACTAGATTAGAGTGTTACAGCTTAAACGGCAAAAACATTAGCAGGAAACATAGAATGAATGTATCCTCAAAAATATTCTTGGAAAATAAGAGCTTCAAACTATTCAAAGATCTTCAACCTTCTCTCAATATCTGGGGCAGAATCATTTTGGAATGCATCTATAAAAAACCCCTCTCAAATGAGCTGCCCATAATCAACAATGATATAAAAGAAATTTTATACAACCTGGCATAAAAAATAAAGTTTATTCTTCCCTTCATTCTCTTCAATCATTTGAGAAATGTTATCAACAACTCCAAAAGTCATGTAGAGAGTCATATGAAATAGACACCTCTAGGAAGACTCATCACCGCTCTCTTAATCAACTATTGATTAGTTGACTCTCTCGCTCATTTGAACATGCATGAGTATTTAAATCCTCTATCTAGAAAATTATTTGATGGAAAATTTTTAAAAACTATGATGCTGATTGTTATTCCTCCATCCAAAGATTTCGTGTCAAACTTTGCAAACAATCATGCACCAGAAACGGAAGGAATTTACGTGTTCACTATTGCAAATGGACCAGAAGTTGTTTTCAATCATCTAAAAGAATGTATGATCATGGATTTACCAACAACTATGTCCCCTGAAGCCTTCATATTAATCCTTCTTGATCCTCCTTCCATTCTCTCCCGAAGAACCATTCAATGCATCCTTAGTATTGCTAAGTGTTATGGATACAAAGAAAAACTTCCATCTGTTTCTGACGTTCATGCCACAATTCGTCGAAAATGTGTGGACCTTAACCAAAATTTTGATAATTTTTCCAGTGAAGAAGATTCATGCTCTACGTCACCAAAACCACATATGCCCTTTTCTATTGAACCTAGTCATCTTTAAACCATTCTTCCTACACTATCTTCTTATACCTTTTAAAATCATCATCAAGTTGTAAACCTTCTTGAAAGTCTTGATAAAGAAATATCCTCTAACTCTTTGATACACTTGAGTTGTCATCTAACTTTGAGAAGGAAATTAAATCACTCCCTGACACTAATTTTTAAAAACTATATCTTCCTATACAAAACCCTAATCCTTTACCTGATCTTGGATCACTTGTCAACTTCCATCATAACCTACCCTACTTATTCTCTCATCCCGACTTTCAATCAGAAACAAGTCGAGTAGATCTTCCATCCATCACATCCTACAACTTGCCTCAAACACCTTTTTACCCTGCCATTTATCCAACTTCAAACAAGCCACTAACCTCATCTGAACTCTTCTAAAAGTTTCAACAACTTTCCTTGATCTCTCTTGATAATATCTTAAGTATCTCTTCATCCATCATGGATCCTATCAAGACTGAAGCTGCATGGATTAACTTCAGAAGATTAATGGATGTTAATTATGACATCATGCAAACCTTCAATTGTTAAGAGGCTGAAAGGAAATATAAGGAACTTCTTGAAACCTTATCAACACTTCCTTTATGTCATCTTACTCCAGAACCTACAAGACAAGTGGTTCTTTGCTTAGAAGTTGTACGCCCTTCCAACACCTCTAATACAGTTTTAGTGACAGCTGAAAACCAACCCTCGTGCTCTGGTGTGAAGTCTTCTATGGATGTTGAAAATTAAATTTATGGGATAAAGGAATCCTTGGAGAAGATGCAAGAATCAAATTGGATTGTTCAAGAGCATATGGAAAGACATGAGGAAACAAGTCTAGCTCGAGCAACCTCCTTCAATCATATGACTGAGACGTTGAAGCAGCTGATGGAAAGACTTAACAAGGAGTCTTAGGATTAGACCTTTGTCTTAGAACTTAAGATTTATTTTCTTCTATTTCTAAAATGATTGTATCTCTTAAACTCTTGTTTTTTTATGAAGTTGTAAATGTTTGTTGGTTACCTTCAAAGTTTATGTTTCTGTCTATTTTTTACCTTTTTAATTTTTGACAAAGAGGGAGAAAGTAAAAATGATTTTGATAATACTTATTCTCGGAATCTCAAACTCAAACATATATCATGCTATTGCTACTAACTGTTTGTTTGATGTTTCAATCCAGAAACTTTGAATAAATTCACTGAGTATTCTAAGACAAGTTGAATATGAAGATCCTGCTGACTAAGGTTGAGAAACTTATGGATAAAATCAACTTTGATTTCATATATAAGAAGTTGTACACTTTATGAATATATGTATATTCAAACAGATGTACCAAACTTAATTCAAAAGTGATAAACTTACTGAAAGTAAGGTAATCTTGCTTGATATCAATTGTTCAGAAGTTATGAACTTTCTGAAAGTATGGAATTCAAACTTAAATCTTTAGAAGTTGTGCTCTCTTAAAAGGAAGTCAAGTCAATATTATGATGCAAGCTCTGATACAGAGATGCCACTCAGAAGATGTTCTCTAATACATGTTCTCTGATACGTGTGCTTCTGCAACGTATACTTCTGCAATGTGTGTTCTATTCAGAAGTTATGAACTGTATGAATAAATGATATATTGGAATATATCATGTCAAATGCTTATGCTTAAGAAGTAGTGGACTTCTCCAGAAGTATAGTGTTTTGATGGTGATATTAGAATCAAGAAATAGAAGTGCTGATACATGATATGTAGCATTATTCAATCACGCTCAAAATCAAGTTTTGATTCTTCATCAAGTTCTGATAGTAATCAGATGAAGACCATGTGTTCTAGTCAGACTCTGATGAGTTATTATATGGAAGTGTTCCTTATCTATGTCTATGTTCTGAAAACTCAAAATTTATTTTATGAGTCTTGGGCTCAGGGGGAGACTCTGAATTAGCATAAATGAAATTTTGGGATTAATAGATTCAGGGGGAGCTGTGAGCTTAAATCTGAATTTGTCGGTTACGGTGATTACCCTGTATAAATTGTTCTATCAAAATACATGGTTTTGTCATCATCAAAAAGGGGGAGATTTGTAAGAACAAGAACTGTTTCTACATTTGGCCTTAATATTTTGATGATAACTTTACATGGTATCATAAATAACAATTGTATACTCTAATGGTTTCGTTCTAGTGTGTAGTTGTTGTTGTAATGTTCTAACTTTGGTATCAAGGCGTGTGACGTCACCAGGTTCTGAACATAAACAGTACTGGAAGAAAACATGTGGTTACATGTTACTGTTGAAGTTAAGATTCTCGAATCTGTCGTATGCAACGGTTCTTAGGAGCATTAGTACAAAAGGTTCTGATCGTGACTTTATGGTTAAGCTTTGGAGGCCTTCTAAATCTTTGCTTCTGTGAGTTCCAAGTTATGAAAATTATGAAGATGAGGTTTTGTTGAATAATTTCTGATGATCTGGAGAAAAAACAAGTTCTTACGACCAAGTGCTGAAGACTCTAAAGACAAGGTTCTGATAGGACAAGTTTTGAAGACTCCAAGACTTAGGTTCTAATACTTAAGAGTGATTCTTCTACAATAATCTTTAAACATTTAAATTATTTGAAGCCTCTAAATATTATAAGAAGTTCAAAATGGTTAACATGTGATGGTGTACAAAAGGTACAAAAAATGCTCTGTGACTTTTACCCTCTAGGGTGGTGTAAGGACAGTCCTTTCATATTGTATTGTCAACCACTCTCATTATGACCGTTGGGAATAAACATATGTTTTCCATATTATCTTTCTACCCTTAAAGGATCTATGTCTATAAGCTAAGTATAAAAACATCTATTGAAGATAAGGTTAAAGTTAAACGTTGTAAAGTGACAGTCCATGAATAGTATCACTCTGTACTGTCCAAACTCTTACACCTTATTATATCCATTGGGAACTAACTGTTGATGCAGGAAAGGAGTTTTCAATCGTCATAATGTATCTCTCTCTCTCTCTCCCAAGGCTATAAAATAATATCAAATATTTAAATTAAAGTGCTCTTGGCCATCAAGATGAAAAGTCATGGATGTTGAAGCTATCAAGGCTGTAATGCTAAACATGTTGAAGACCACTACACAGAAATGAGAGAAAAGAAAGAAATATAAAGAAGAAGAAATCTACCAGATGCTACACAAACTATCATCGTATACATCTTGGTAGATCTTAGATGAAGCAAGGAATTGTTACTCGTAACTTGCTCAACAAGAATATGAAGAAGAAGAACACTACAAGATGCTACCCAACTTATGATTAAATACATCTTGATAGAACATTGTAATATGCACAAGATTTTTTCTCGTATTATGTTATGGTTCTAATCTCTTCATGTAAATTATTTTAACACAAGAGTTGTTGCTCAAAATTGTGTTAAACAATATGTGCTTAAATCACTTGTGTAATTTGCCTAGAAGAAGCAATCATGTAAACACAAAACCTAATCAACCATTGTTGATTGATTCCTTGAGTGACCAAGTGAAGGTATAATCTCAAGAAGACAATGGTTATGGTCATTGTAGAAAATCTTTATAGAAGATCTTAAGTGATCTGATTCTGTTGGGTTAATGCTTGTTATATTCGTCAAATTGTATCACTGAACATATCATTGAAAGGTTCCTTGAGTGATTGAGTGAAGGTTTGATCTCAAGAAGACTATGGTTGCTAGTCATTATGGAAAATTATAATATGAGATCTTAAGTGATCTGATTTCGTTAGGTCATTGATTGTTATATTCATTAAATCGGATCACTGAATATATCATTGAAAGGTTCCTTAAGTGACTGAGTGAAGGTCTGATCTCAAGAAGACAGTGGCTGTTGGTCGTTATAGAAAATCATGATAGGAGATCTTAAGTGATCTGATTCTATTAGGTCAATGAACGTTATATATGTTAAGTTGGATCATTGATGTGTCATTGTCAGTTAGTCACTAGCCATTGCTTGTGCATTTGTAATTAGTTTAGTTATAGTGGATTAAGTCCTTATTGAAGGCAAAATCACCTGAGGAGAATGGACAGGATTAACCTTGTTAAGGTGAACCTGGATAAATCACTTGTGTTCTTTACTCTTCATTTCCTTTATAGCTTTAATCATTTGAGTTATTAGAGCTTCTAAAGGGGAATGTTTTCTATAAACTCAATTCAATCCCCCTTTCTTGTGTTTTCTCTACCTTCATTATTTTCACATCCATATACGTGATATTTCATTCCTCTCTCCTCACTCTCTCTCTCTAAAAACATTTCTTTTACTTTCTCTCACTAAAGTTGGGATGTAGCGCTTTAGACAAAGTCGTTTTGCAAAGTGAGTCAATTGTAATTATAGAAGGGTAGATTTGTAAGTTCAGTAAGGAAGTTTTGTTTTTACCTTGGTTGAACAATTTATTCATTTAGGGATTATGCATTTAGGCTTGAAGCTAGACCTTTAAAAAATCTTGGTTTCGAGGATTTAGTTACTAAGTCATCGATTCAATTCGAAGATTCAACATGTTTAAAAGTTTTCATCCGGCTCAAAGAATCAGCCTATTCAAAAGTATTCATTAAGTTCAAGCTCACCTTGGTATTAAAATCTTATTAATGTTGGAGATTATCCTGGTATAAATCTCCTAGATTCTTGCTTAGCCTGGTATAAAACAACAGTTTGGTTCGTGAGCTTATCCCGATGTTAAAAGCTCTCCCAGGTTCAAAATCAACCCTTGTAAAATCTTGATTTAAAGTTTGAAGACTAACCACTCCAAGTTTTTTTGGAAATAAAACTAATCGGTTCAATCCATCATTTGAAAGAAAGACTCACTGCTTCTCTCTTTGTGTGTTGTTTGGTGTGAAGTTAGCCACAAACTTCATTTTCCTACTATAAGGGGGTTCAAGAGTTCAACCTACTAAAAGCTTTTAAATTTTAATGGATACCCTGAAGATCAAACCTTAGGGACAAAACTAAGTCTTTTTTTACTAAATACGTATAATTCCTTGTGTCTTATTTCTTACCTTAACTTTATTTTCCGCGATTTAAAATTTTCGTTGCTTATTTTTTTTTTTAAATCTCTTTTCAAAATGTTCTTAAACTTAAATTAATTCTAAAAAAATTTTACAAGTTTTTTTCAAACACAAAATTCACCCCCTTATGTGTGAAGTCATATTTCCAATAGTATAATCATGTATTGAATAAGATTAAGGTTAAAATAAATTTTAATGTGATGGAAGAAGAAGCCTGAGACTAGAAGCAAATTGGTGTGTCCAAATGTACCTGCTCAATTGAATGGGATGAAAAGAAAATAAATCATGAAACCATAGATGATTATGATGGTAATATAGGTTAACTTAGATGAACCTTAAAATTAAATCCCAACCATAAAAAAATAGAAAGTTGCAAATAAAATTAGTTGATTTTGATGTAATCCCTCACAATGATATTGGTGATTATGGTTAACTAGTTCACCATGGCATGTTTGCAAATGGTGAGCCATTTGATTTCAAGGTAGCATTTAAAGAAAATATGGAAATATCATATGCTTATTGAATTAAGATCCATAAATAAAAATAGAAAATATTGTTGATTTATGTGATTGCAAGTATGAAGTTGATGATTCTGCTGACAACTTTCCTAGTGTTTTGATGACGACAACACTGATGGATGTTGAAGTTACTGGGTGATATATAAGTTATATTGTATCGTGTCCATAGAGATTGGTTATTGAATTTCCATTCGACAAATCATTCGTTAATGAGTTTGGGGTTTGAATTGGTTTGTAAAGAAATTGTTATCAACAGAAAATAAATGTAAACAAAAGTAAAAACTAAGGACAGACTTATCAAGCTTGCATATAATCTACTCATCATAGACTTAAATCTACCGACCAGTTACATTCAACCTAACAATACTCATCAATGTCACTATGTATCACTCACAATCTAAGTCATTTCTAACCCAGATTGAGAGACTGACTGTATCATAAAGGAAATGATCTCTCTACCTCCTTAACAACACATAAGATAACTATGTAATCGCACTGAAGATCTCTCAGTACAGCACAGCCACACAGAGGCATTAAGCTCTGATACCCAAGTAGATGTCATCTCTAAATGTATCTCTAGAGTTTAGAAACTAACAGATAACCGTCCTAGATAAGAATCTAGGCAGTATATGTCTATAACAACTCAAATCCTTAGCACATAGCAAAAATCCAGGACAACAATCGACAAAGATTTATAAATCAAGTTTAATATAACGCCATGGGCGACAAGTACACATGAGTTCAAAATAAATACATATACAAACTCAACACATAAAGAATACAGAAATAAGAAGAGAAATGAACCACAAACCTACCAGTTTGTCAGTGTCGATTGAAGAGCAATCCATCCTGGATCATTCGTATGCAAGCTTCAATGTTGTTATCTAGGAAAATCCTATCAAAAAATGAAGTTTGATGGAGTTGGGGTCAAAAATACCCAAAACCATCCCAAAAAGTGTGTTTTTACCCCTAAATACGTATTTTTGACTTGTCTGCATCGCCCGACGACCAAAAAGCATCTCCCGGCTCTCAAAACTGCATTTTTCCATGCTTCGGGTCGCCCCAGCATCGCCCGACAACTAAAAAGCATTGCCCGACAACAGTGGACAGTAAGTTGAAAAACCAGCACAGTTTCAGCCATAAGTTGAAAATCGTAACTCTGATTCGCGCATGGTTGAAAGTGTTTCGAAGCTTATTCAATGCTCTTTCTAACAATGCCTAAAAATGCTTAAATACCTAAAAATGAGATAAAATCAATTAAGCTCAAAGATATTTACATGATAACACAATAAATACACTATAACATAAACTATACTGAATATACACTAAAGTTGAGGTTTATTGACAAAAAGCAAACGAATTAAGCCAGTGAGTGTTAATTATTCACACTCAAATTCACAACAATTTAGCACTCATCAGTGAGCCATTTGCTCTCAAGGTAGCATTTAAATAAAATATGGAAATATTATATGCTTATTGAATTAAGATCCATAAATAAAAATAGAACATATTGTTGATTTATGTGATTGCAAGTATGAAGTTGATGATTTTGCTGACAACCTTCCTAGTGTTTTGAAGACAACATCATTGTTGAATGTTGAAGTTAGTGGTGATATATTTCCAATTCTCTGATGATGGTGATTAAATTAAATATATCTCAACTCTTATCCAATAGAATATTAAAGTTTCCAATGAATTTTTATATGATTAAAGCTTCAGAGTTGTGAAAGTGAGGAAGTGTGACAGCTCGTATGGTCATATCTATCTGAGTGACTAGAGTCTTCTGAAAGTAGGAGAGTAACTACTAAGTGTGATACGGTGGCAGAACCGGAACTGTTTTAATGTTGGTTTACGTTTTGCGTTTGTGTTTGCAAAATATCGCGGTAAGCAAGAGTCTCCACTGACTTTTATTTTATCCAACAAGGAAAGGAAAAAGGCACAGAAAAATTCCTTTTTCAAGATTTTCTGAGTACGAGGGGTAGATTATAGAGAGGGAAGGTATTAGCACCCTTTATATCCATGGTTTTCCACGGGCTTTTAAGTACTTGCTCATCATTTTAAAATTTCTTCTGTGTTTGTGTGATTTGAAAAGTTTTTGTTTTACTTCGAGTTAACCCATGCTTCTGTCTTCAAGAGTGTTACGAAGTGTTTTGAAAACTTTGTTTGAAAAGTGTTTGAGTGTGAAAAAGTTTATTTGTTTGAGCAAGTACCTACTAGCATCTATCTACTCGAAAAAAGAATTGTTCTATGTTTCCTTTAGACAACGCTATCCTACTATTGTGAAGTAGGTAACACCGTCATTGGAGTTGTAAGGGTCAATTCGAAAAGGGGCGTACGATCACTAAAGCAATGTTAGGACAACTTAGTAATAACCCTAATGTCTTAAGATCAATATTCGAGGCAACAATTCTGAGGCAACCTTTCTGAACGGGACATTTGACCTTTTAGACAAAAGAGCGACCACTAAAATATCCTATACTCAATGATCGTTTACCGAAGGCAACCGAAGTGGGAGTATACCCTAGGAGTGTGCATGTGCGAGTGATTCAATTCCAAGTTATTATCTTTACACATTTAGGGTTTGCTAACTGTTTTAATTTTAACATACATTCTTGTATGCAACCCTATTATCATACATCTAACAGTTAATATTTGCAGAAATTAAAATGCGGAAAATAAAGCTACGCTATTACAAGGCTTCGGGTGAAATTAACTACATAGCCAAAAAAACCCGTCAAAACGATAAATGAAAAGAATAAGTCCTAATTAATCCATTACATCCGGTGAGCAGTTACATCAATATGGTAAAAATAAGTAAGCGCGCGACGAATATAGAACGAAAGGAAAAATTGGGTTTTGACTCCGTCTAACCTAATTAAAAGAAAAAATTATTATCTTTGGTTGTTTTTGATTATTTTAAGAAAATAAGGGTTTGAATTAAATATGTACAAACTTAATTACTAATTAATTTTAAATCAAGAAAATTAATTACATTTGACCTATTTTTGTATTTTTGTGATTTTTTAAGAAAAAGAAAATAGGAATTAAATTAAACTAAAACCCTAATTTTATAATTGTTTTTAATTTATTTACAAAAAGAGTTAAAGTTATCTAATAAATTAAATTAACCAATTAAATTAATTTTTATAAAAAATAGAACCTAAATCTAATTTTGATGAAAAATTATTTTAATGTTAATTTGATAAAAAAGAATTAATTTGGTGTTAGTAAGAAAATAAATTAAATGAATTAATAAAGAAAATATAAGGAGAAAAAAGAAAAGGAAATTTGGGCCTGAAGAATGATTTTGGGGGTATAAACAGCAGCTTCTGGGCCCAAAAGGGATTGACCCACGTTGACTTGCAAGATCACATGCTTTGCATTGACTATGCTTCATGATGCTCCTTCATTGATGGCCTTTGGATCTGGCCATCTGGCCACTTGGCAGGTTGGATGATGAGGTCATATGATGGACATTGGCCTTTGTGCCCGCACTGGATCATGAAAAAACAAATTATATGAAATAAAGGGGGACCTGGGATTCGAACCCATGCCCCAAAGCACTTTCCACCTGCACCAATGCCAGCTGAGCTACATGTTCTATTTGTATATAGAATAAAAATAATGATAATATATAACATATGCGCGTTAATGGAAAAAGAGCGCCAGATTTCATATAGGCCAATCCTATGGTGCCTGCTAGTCATCTTCTTCCTTTCTCCGTTGGTAAAAATCCCAGACTTTTACCTACGGACGTTTGTCCGTCACTACAAACCTGCATGTTCTCAAAATCTAATACAAACGTGATAAATACAAAATAATGCCATGGATAAGTTCGTCTGGACCTACTGAGCACAATGGTGCCTCTTTCATGGCCCAATTCCACCTGTATGGATAGATCCCAAATCGGAGCAACAAACCCTAACTATGGCAAACTCAAATACAGTGCATGAAAACGAAATTAAATGTTACAGAAAGCTTACAAATGTGATGGTGAACAAGAATATACAATTATTTTGTGTTATAAGTGACAGAATTATGCAATTCGATTTCAAAAATAAATCAATATCGTGGATGACTTACAGTGGTATTTGGCAATGGAAACTCCTTGTTCTTGATTGGTTTTGCTTGCTTACACTCACAGGAAGCGATTGGGATGATCAAGAAGCTCTGGAATTGCTTGGAACTATGAATTCATGTTTGCACTTTTTTGGTGTTTTTTCAAGTTTTGTTCTTGTTCTCACGCCTCTCTCTAGCCTCGTTTTAGGTCTGCACATGCTCAATATATATCAAGGATTGGATTAGGGTTGAAAAGTTCATCTCAATCTTCCTCCATCATTGCTTTTAATTTGGATTTGATACACTTGAAAATATTGCTAAAAATAGAGCAAACTCAACCTTTTTGTGCACACATAGCCTTTACACGAATTCAATCTCATGCTAGCTGGATGTAGGACCTGAAACATGTACAAGATCTTTGGATTTCAATGTTTTGGATTTTTCTATGATTTGTTTTGATTAAAATTGATTTAATTCAAATAAAAATTAAAATAAATAATAAAAACAAGATAATGACAAGTGGCAAGGGCTAGGGCTCGTGGACCATGTTTCCAACTCAAAACAAGTGCAAAAGATTAGGCCCATTTGGCAAAAATTGCAATTTTAGGCATAGTTGACTTTTGACAATTTTACAAAAAGGGTCAACTTCACCAATGCATAACTTCCTCAATTTTGACTCTTTGAAGGTGTTCTTGGAATTTTTAGAAAGCTTGAGATGTCATCTAAGCAACCATTTTGGTCTGATATCAATTTGATATTCCATGCTCATGTATGGAGCTTTGACAAAAAAGGTGTTTTTGTTGACTTTTCAAAATGACCTATAATGTCCAAATTCATAACTTCTTGTGAGTGCATATTTTGAACTTGGGAGATGAAGATGGATTGTAGGGAATTGCATCCTCTTCAAAATGAGCTTTGATGGGTAATTTCTCATAAAGTATTATAAAGTTATGCTTAGTCAAAGTTGAGTTGACCTTTCCTGCAAAACCCTAATTTAGCAACTTTTGGTTCTTGATGAATTGTGAGCAATCCTTGATGAATCATGAGCAAACCTTGATCAAATGATGAAATATACTTCAAAATGAGGATGTTGACCAAAAATCTTGAAGTTTGACTGTATGTAGGCCACAGTTGACTTTTGCCCTAGCACAGTCGATTTTCAGGCCTTTGAGCAATTGACTGAGCAAACTTCCTCTGTAGGGCTTTAAACTTGACATGGGTGATCTTGAGAACATATTAGGACAATGGTGAGCATTTGGGATCCCTTAGACTCAAGTATCTTGATGCAACATGAAACCCTAATTTGAGGTAGACAACCTTAGGAGGGAGCTTGTTTGGTCAACCCTTGGACTTCCTTGAGTAACTTGAGAATCTTTCTTGAAATGTTTTTGAGAAATATGGGAGGGAAAATTTTGTGGTACAACAACTGCCCCTGTTCAATCTTCTTAAACCTGAAGATTTAGATTGACTTGTCTGCCTTTCGTGATCTGAAGGTGGAAGATGATTAAACACTAGAGTGTCCAGAAATTTGCACTCGTATGAAGTGGTACTTGTCTTGTGATGTCGGGAATGGGCTTATAGATGCCATTTGGAGATTGATGACGGGAGATGGGCTTAAATATGCCATCCGAAGGAGTGTCGATCTCATAAGAGATTCCTTAGCGAGAGTTGTATACCTGTTGTTGAGGAAGATTCCGCTGGGGAATGTTGTTCTTTGTCTTAGGAGGAATAGAATTTTAGGAGTTTCGATCGTCCGTTATTCTACTGGGGAATCATCTCTATTTTGAGAAAAGTTGAATTTTAGGAACTTCGGCCGTCCGTTATTCTACTGAGGAATCGTCTTTTAGTTGAAGAGGTGAGAATGAACTACTATCTGGTCGTAATCCAGGCTTCATAGTGATAAGGCCGACTGCTATCTGGTCGTAATCCAGGCTTTACAGTGACTTACTGGGGAGATGAGACTAAACTTGCTATCCGGTCGTAATCCAGGCTTCACAATTTCTCAATTCTTATCTGGTCGTAATCCAGGCTTTAGAAGGAAATGAGTTGTTATCCGGTCACATCCGGGCTTCAACTTGAATTTAGGGCACACTAATATTCGGTCGATCTCCGAGCTTCTTAGTAACTGTCTAGGTAAAACTGATATTTGGTCAAAATACAAGCTTTGCAGTGTCTTGTACCGTTATCTGGTCGTAATCCAGGCTTCACGATGTTTCATACCATTATCTGGTCGAATTCAGGCTTCATGGTGTTCTGTACTGCTATCTGGTCGAATCCAGTCTTCACAATACCTCACTTCTTATCTGGTTGAAATCCAGGCTTCAGAAGAAATCAAGTGGTTATCCAGTCACATCCGGGCTTCCCTTTGACTGTTGGGCCTACTAATATCTGGTCGAATCCGGGCTTCATAGTAATTGGTCGGGTAAACTGTTATCTGGTCGTAATCCAGGCTTCAGTGTTCTTTACCGCTATCTGGTTGTAATCCAAGCTTCACGATGTATTATACCATTATCTGGTTGAATCTAGGCTTCATGGCATTCAGAGAAATCAAGATACTATCCAGTCGAATTCGGGCTTCATAACTTGTATTAAAGATATACCACTATCTGGTCGTAATCTAGGCTTCGTAGTATTCTTGGTTGCTATCTGGTCATAATCCAGGCTTCACAATGTCTTCTACCATTATCTGGTCGTAATCCAGGCTTCATGGTACTTGCTGAGCTGCTATCCGGTCATAATCCGGGTTTCACGGCTTGCTGGGGATTAAACTATTATCCAGTCGAATCTGGGCTTCATAGCTTGATTTTAAGAGATACCACTATCTGGTCGTAATCCAGGCTTCGCGGTAGTCTGATACTGTTATCTGGTCGTAATCCGGGCTTCACAATATGTTGTAGAAATCAAGATATTATCCGGTCGTACCCGGGCTTCATAGCTTGAATTTTGTGAGAATTTGATTGTATCTTTCCTGAAAGGTAAAGGTTAGCTGTATGTAATGCATGATATGTATCAGGCAATGATGTTCTCAAAATAAATGAGATTGTACTGTATGATGCGTATGCATGCATCATGATGTATGGAAAGGTGATGTTTTTGTGATGTTCTATGGCTGGGGAAAAATAAATTTCGGACTGCTGCTGGAGAACATGAAGAGTTTTGCTCACTGGGGATAACGACCGAAGGTGATTGGGAGAATAATCCTGCTGGAGAATATACCGACGAGAGAATGACTTTGTGGGGAAGAGATGCTCTGCTGAGGATTTGCTGATTTTGAGAAATAACCTCGGTTGTGGATGAATTACCGTTGATGGTGATGATAACTCTGTCGGGGATAAAGTTTCTTGTTTGTGGAAAAATAAACTCCACTGGGGATGGTCTTCTAGACTCTACTGGGGATAATCTTCCAGTGCTGGTGATAGATAAACTCTGCTTGGGGAGAATCTTACCGACTCATTCGCGGTTGTGAACCTCAGTTGGGGAGAGTTGATGATACTGTATTCGGGTACTTCCTACTCTGCAGGGAGTGTATGTATTTTTAATCATATTCTTCAGCTAGATCTATCCCTGTACCTTGTGAAATAGAGCAACTGTAAGATCTGGACATTTCTTGTTTGCCCCTGTTTCTGGAATTACAAGTAGTCGTCTTTTGTTTCACATGTAAATATTTATGAGCAGCACTTATTGTCAAATAATTTGAAATTTCTTTGTGAAAATAAATTGTATTGATTTCGAAGTTGGCCTATAAATAGGCAATTTTGTACAAGAGGCTGACGTCCTAGTAAGAGCACGCCGCCCGAAATGATAGAGTTTATACAATTTGTGAAAAATGAAGAAAAACAGTTACGTGAACAATCCCACTGAGTTCCACCTCTGCTATTGCACATATGTCTTTGAGCGTCTCATCACTTTGCTACTTGGTTGAAGGTAGATCAGATTGATTAGTGTCGTCCGAGCTTAATAGTCGATACCGAAGTCTGGTTGCAAGATGATCCAATGAGACATAGTGTTACGCTTCAATCCCTAATTTTTTCCTGGACATCCCTTTCGGGTTTTCAGTCCGCCGAGATACCCTTTTTTGCCCAAGCCACCTTTTCAGGTTTTCGACTTGTCGGGTGTACAGTTTTTTTTTCATTTTCATCCCTTATTTTTGCCCGAATCCTTTTGGTTCGCCGGAAAGCCCTTATTTTTGCCTAGGCCAGTCGACCTAGCGGGTCTTTGATTATGCGTAGTATTTTTTCACTATGTCTGCATTGATGGGGTGAGGGAGGTCGTCACCATCCATGGTGGTTAGAATCATAGCTCCTCCTGAGAAAATGTTCTTAACCACAAATGGCCCTCCGTACGTAGGGGTCCATTTGCCCCTGGGATCACCTTGCGGCAGTATGATGCGCTTGATTACTAGATCCCCGACTTGATACTCTTGTCGTCTAACTTTCTTGTTAAATACCTTGATCATTTGCTTTTGATACGTCTGACCCTGACAAATAGCAGTAAGTCTTTTTTCATTTATTAAGTTCAGCTGATCAAGTCGGGTCTGAATCCAATCGTCCTCACTCAAACCTGTATCCTTCATAATCCGAAGAGAGGGTATCTGGACTTCAATGGGTAAGACTGCCTCCATGCCATATACCAAAGAGTAGGGTGTTGCCCCTGTTGATGTCCGTGCTGAGGTATGGTACCCATGAAGAGCGAATGGTAACATCTCATGCCAGTCTTTATATGTCACCGTCATTTTCTGCACAATCTTCTTGATGTTTTTATTAGCCGCCTCAACAGCCCCATTCATCTTTGGTCGGTAAGGAGAAGAGTTGTGATGCTGTATCTTAAATTGTTTGCAGAGCTCGGTGATCATCGTATTGTTGAGATTTGTACCATTGTCCGTAATGATCCTCTCTGGTACACCATATCGACAGATCAGATTGTGTCGGATGAACCACGCCACGATGTTCTTGGTTACTTTAGCAAAGGAAGCTGCTTCAACCCACTTTGTGAAATAAACAATTGCTACCAGGATGAAACGATGCCCGTTAGACGCAGTAGGTCTGATCTCGCCAATCATATCAATGCCCCACATTGCAAAAGGCCAAGGAGCTGTCAAAACATTCAAAGGTACTGGAGGTACATGCACCTTATCAGCATAGACTTGGCACTTGTTTTGACCTATTTCCTGTCTTCCTCTGTACCAAAATTCACTGATTCCAATGGCTCATCATGAGGCTGTATGGCCCTCTCTTCCTGTAGTAATAGTCTAGCAAGTTCCCCAAGCACTTCACAATCATCCTCACCTTTGTCCTCAGCTTGGTTGATCGGATTTTCGAAGTCATAACTGGCAGTAGCAGAGTCGTTATCAATGGGATCCAGAGTGGATGTGGGTCTTCATTCACAAAATAATTGATTAATTAAATTAATAAAAAAGGTTAATGATGAAAAACCTAAACATTAATTAATTTTAATTAACAAAATAATTGATTAATTAAATTTAAAAAAAGGTTAATGATAAAAAACCTAAAACCTAATTATTTTTAGGGTTTGCAAAAAAAACAATTATTTTAGGTTTGTAAAAAAAAGGTTTGTGGTTTTATGGTTAGGTGAATTTAGGGTTTAAGGGAAAAAAATAGGAAAAAAGAACAAGTTAAAAGCAAAATCACACAAAATGTCAGATAGGGGTGTTGAACCCACGCCCTTAGCCTTCCACGCTGCATTAAGAGAAAAATAGGGAAAAAGAACAAGTTAGAAGCAAAATCACACAAAATGTCAGGGGTGCATGTTGAACCCACACCCTTAGCCTTCCACACTGCATTAAGGGGGGAAATAGGGAAAAAGAACAAGTTAGAAGCAAAATCACACACAATGTCAGGGGTGGATGTTGAACCCACGCCCTTAGCCTTCAACACTGCATGGCTTACCACTGCTCCAGAGCTCACATATTAAGCATCAAACCTGCTCTAATGATGTATATTAACACATGTAAATGTATCAAATTAGTTAACAATGCATAAATCAAAGGTTTGAATTTAAAAAAAAAAACTACCAAAATTGATGAGGATGAACGTGATGTTTTGGGCATGATTTTGACTGCTTGAGGATTAGGATGGATTCCTGAGCACTTTAAGATGATAATGCAATGCTTGGTTTCAATTGAGAAGGGATGGAAACAAGGGTTTTGTGTTGCCCTAGTTTCTTGAATTTTTGAAAGTTTTAGAATAGTTTTCTCTGTAAAGTTTTTCGTGTCATGTTATGTCTGACTGAAGAGCAATATATAGAAAAGAATTAGGTTAAATCATTATGGGCTTGGACCTTGTAAGAAAATCATTGACTTTATCTTTTTTAATTTTGAATTTAAATAAATAAAATAAAAAATAAATGGAATAAAAATCAAAGGGTGTATTAATAGGTTCATAGGTTCACTATGAGGTCTAATACACATTTGGACCTTGAAACACAAGCCCATTAGCCCAAAAATTCGTGTTTGATCAATTTGGGTTTCATGCATTTTCTCGAAATTTCCTAACTTATGCCAATCATAACTCTCTCAATTTTTATCATATGAAGGTGATCTTGGACTTTTTGGAAATCTCAAGATGTCCCCTAGAATCTCTATGTTGATCCTTTTTTCATTTGAAGAATTTATCTTGTTGTAAGTTGCCTTGACAAAAAGTGTCTTTTTGTTAACTTTTGGAATGACCTATAATGTTTTGGCCCATATCTCTCAAATGAAGCATTTTTTGGACTTAAGCTTAGAGACACGAAGTTGTAGAGAATTGAATTTCCTTCAAAAACAAGCTTTAGTTGAGAAAAATATGATGAAGCATGTGAAAGTTATGCTTGGTCAAAGTTCAGTTGACTTATCCTTAAAAAACCATAATTTGGTAACTTTTGACTTTTGATGATTTGAGAGTTTTTCTTGATGAATCATGATCAACCCTTGATCAAATGATAAATATGACTTCAAAATGTTGATGTTTACCAAAAATATTGAAGTTTGACTGTATGTTGACCATAATTAACTCTTTGTTCAATACAATTGATTTTCAGTCATCTGAACAATTGATTGAGCAAACTTGTTATGCAAGGCATGAAACTTGGTATGAGTATTCTTGAAGACCTATAAGAAATCATGGAAACCAATTGAGGCCTTAGAAACCCAAACTTCCTTGATAAAAATGAAACCCTAGTTGTAAGTCCATTGCTTAGGAGGAGAATTTGTCTTATCAATTCTTGAGCAACCTTGAGCATTTGAGAACCCTGGGAGAATGTCTTGAAGAAAAAGGGAGGGAAATTTTAGGGTATAATAGCTTCCCCTATTCAATCTTCTTAAACCTGAGGATTTAGATTGGCATGTCCACCATTCGTGATCTGAAGGTAGAAGAGGATTGAACACTTAAGTGCCCAGAAATTTGCACTCACATGTGCACAGAGTAACATTGTTGGTTGATTGTATTGCTTAAATGGGCTTAAGGATGCCATTCAGAGAGATGATAGAGTGTCATTGGAGATGGGCTTACAGATTCCATCCAAATAATTGTTGATATGAGTATCAAAAGGAGTCTACACTTGACTATATTTGAAGAATGCTATCCAGAATGAACCTCTGGGGAAGGTGCTTAAGTAGCTGCTTATCAGATTAAGTCTCTGAGGGAAATGCTTGTCAGATTTCAGTCTCTGAGGTAAATTCTTATCAGATTCAGTCTCTGAGGGAAGTACTTCTCATGTAGATAGTCGCCCTGTCTTATTCGAGAATTGATCCACAATCTGTTTCTGTTGGTAAACCCATCCTGTTCCGGGAATTCATACCACCTGGTCATGTTGATAGTTTCCATATCCTGTTTCGGGAGTTAATCTTTTCCTGGTTATAAAGATGGTTTTCCCGTCCTGTTTCGGGAGTTAATCTTTGTCTTGTCATACAGATAGTTGCTCCATCCTATTTCGGGAATTAATCTTTGACCTGCTTTCTGTTGGAAAACCCGTCTTGTTTCGGGAATTCATACCGCTTGGTTGTACAGATAGTTTCCCCTTCTTTTTTTGGGAATTAATCTTTGATTTGGTTATCTAGATAGTTTCCTTGTCCTATTTCGGGAATTAATCTAAGACCGTTTTGAGAATTATTGATGATATTCGTCTGTTTGTAGACTTTTACCTGAAAAACAAAGTTAGTCTTTATGCAATGTCATGATGTATGTAATATATTGTGTAATGATGCTCTCAAAGTAAATGAGAGTGTGCTATATGTGTTTCGTATGCATATGCTATGATACTTGTAAATGATGTATGGATGCAAGATATCGTTGAAGCGTATTTGTAGCTTTGTGTAACATCTTGGTTGGGGAAAATAAATCCCTGAATGTCACTAGGGATGAAGAATATGAATCTTCAATCTTGTTTTGAATATCTCCATTTGGGATTCCTGCCTTCTGTTTTGAGGAGACTCCGCTGGGAAATTTGACTTCTGCTTAGGGATAGAAGAGTTCAGGAACAATGGTCTTTCATCGCTCTATTGGGAGTTTAGTTCTTATATCCTGATTGGGGATAAAAGAGATGGATAATCCTCCGAGGTTCTTGTACAACCGAATTTCTGATATGGATACCGATTATTCTGGGGGAGGATAACAATAAATGTATCTGATTCGGTTTCAGATTCCGTAGCAACTCTCTGGGGATAGTAGACTGAACTACCCTTTGCTAGAGAGGGGAATTTTGACGGTGATTTGCAGTAGTCGGAGAAATGAAATTTTCTTGGGAGATTAAATTCTGTTGGGGAAATAAACCCTGCTGGGGAAGAAAAATCTGTAGGAGATTTTGCAGTTTTAGAGAAATGACTCAGCTGGGGAATTAAATCCCTGTGAGCTATACTGAGGGAATCATTTCTGATGGGAATTGGAATTTCGTAGGTTGTGCGGAGGAAGTTCCCATTATATGTTGGAGAAATGATCAAACTCCTTTATCCGCTAGGGGATCTGCTAGGGAGTATGGTCATGTTAACTGATGGAGGATGCCCCAATTTCTATCTTGAAAGAATATTAGACTTGTGGGGGAATGTATCTCTGTCGGGGATAAGCTTGTGAAGGTAACTCTGTGGGGATAATCCCATGGAGGTTGCTCTGTGGGGATTTGTGGATGACTTGAACATTATCCCAACTCCTATAGTCTTTACTAAATGCTTATTCTTGTTTTTATGCATATATTTGTTAACAGTAATCATATTCATATGAATATGATCATTCAATTTAGTCATTGGACGTTTTTGCAAACAAAACAGAGAAAGTAAAATAAAGTTGAATTTTGAAATTGTATTTGTGTTGATAATTCGCCTATAAACAGGCGGTTTTTGTACATAGAGACAGAAATCCTAGTAAGAGGAAATTGTCATAAAATGAAAAAAGTACAAAGTAGAACAAAGAGAAAACAAATATGTGGAAACGATCTTATTGAGTTTCAACTCTATTATTGCCCCTATGTCTTCGAGCATCTCATCCCTTGTTGTCGGAAGAAGTTGACTGAATTGATCTGTACCGTTTGAACTTGACATTGGTAATAAATCTTGTTGTAAGTAGATGATCTAACGGGACATAGTCGTACGCTTTAAACCCTAACTTTTTCCTGGACCACCCTTTCGGGTTTTCAGTCCACCGGGATACCCTTTTTTTTATGAACCCTTTTGGTTCGCCGGGATGCCCTTATTTTTTTCCTAGGCTAGTCAGCCTAGCGGGTCTCTTTCATGCGTAATATATTTTGACTATGTTCGCATTCACAGGGTGCAGAAAGTCTTCACCATCCATGGTGGTAAGTATCATAGCACCGCCAGAAAATATCTTCTTAACTACAAATGGCCCTTCGTAGGTGGGAGTCCATTTGCCTCTGGGATCACCTTGCGGTAGGATGATGTACTTTATTGCCAAGTCACCAACCTGATATACTTGATGCTTGACCTTTTCGTTGAAGGATTTGATCATGCGCTTTAGGTACATCTGACCATGGCAAACAGCTGCAAGCCTTTTCTCGTCAATCAAACTTATCTGGTCTAGCCTAGTCTGAACCCATTCATCTTTGTCTAAATCCGCTTCTTTCATAATCCTTAGAGAAGGAATCTGGACTTTGACAGGTATGGCAACTTCCATACCGTAGACTAGAGAGAACGGGGTTACCCTAGTTGATGTACGGACTGAGGTATGATAGCCATGAAGAGCAAATGGTAACATCTCATACCAATCTTTATATGTCATTGTCATCTTCTGTATAATCTTCTTAATGTTCTTATTAGAGGCTTCCACTATGCCATTCATCTTCGGTTGATACGAAGAAGAGTTGTGGTGCTTGATCTTGAACTGTGTGTAGAGTTCCATGATCATAGTATTGTTCAGATTAGTACCATTGTCTATGATAGTCCTTTTGGGGATTCCATACCGATAGATGAGGTTATGCTTAATGAACCGGGTTGTATGCACCGTGTGAAAACACATGCGAACAATAAGAAATATAATGGTAAAGATTTGAGATTAAGCTATCAATTGACTTATCTCAACATAATGAAGTCTCCACAGCTACATTTCTTATTGTTCGCATGTGTTTTTATACGGTGCATACAGATTTTGGCGACTTCACTGGGGAATCTTTCCTAAGTGGGTTAATCCTAGCTTTGTTTGTTTCTTTTCTATGAGTTTTTATATATTGTTTTACTTGCTGTTTATTACTTCCCATTATTCTATATATATGTTTGTCTGGATTTTCCTGGCTTTCAGGGTGCTTGGTTATTTCTCATAAGTCCTCTACCCGGATTTGGGAAAACTTAAGATAGGACGAGCGGTATAGTCATGTTAACTTTGAGGGAGTAATCCCAAAAAAGGAGACATGAGATCCCCCACTCAGTGGAGGCCCCTTTGACTGTAGTGTTGTTTACCGAGTAATCGGGAAGACGTGCTGCTTTCGACCTGGGAGCCTACTGAAGCTGAGGACCGTAGAACCTTTAACCCATCTTGGCCTTTTAGTTGTAGTGCGGAAAATATGACGGAGTAATCCGAAAATGGTTGTCACGCGATGCTATGCTCAGACGAGTTTTTCCTGAGAATATTACTAATTATCGAGTTAATCAGGATGTTGGTAATATCCTATGGAAGGATGTAGACTCTGGGAACCTTTTAGAACATTTATTCGGAAGGTGATTAACTATTAGTCCATACCTTATAGGTTGTACCTTGGACTCCAGGCTCGTGACTCTGAAGCATGTGATCATATTATTGTATGGTGCATTGTATAACATTGCATACCATTTGCATCCTCTGCATCATTCTGCAATACATCCAGGTTGTTCAAGGATCTCATTCCCAATTGTTTCCTTCTTCCAGTTAGTCGTCTACCGTCAAGCTGATTCCTCAACACAACTATGGGACTAGAGCTACCGTCAGATTGAGAATGGAAAACCAAGAATAACACAACATGGAAATCAGAATGGAAATCGATGAGTTAAAGTCTGGTATGACCAAGCTCACAGAGATGATGAAAGTTTTGATTGCCATAGGAGAGCCTTCACAAAGGACTGTTATCTTAGAGGTTACCGATGTTGTTGACCCTCAGCCTATCTAGTGTCCAATCACAACTTGGCCAGAGTTTGGGTTACCTCAGAATTACTCTCCTCCTGTTGTAATTACTTCAATGGTTGGCCAATCTTCCCGACCAATCTTTCAAGCTCTGGTTTTCACTGAACCTCAGCCAATCGTTCATACTGCATCTCGTTAACCTGCTGCACAAGCTGCTTTTGGGAACCTTATCTTTGAGTACCATGCTGGTAGTCCTCGAAGTGTGAGTCAGGGATACTTTGGTGATTTTGAAGAGTTCAAATAACAATATCATACTTCAGAAAAGAGACTCCGGGCTATGGAAGGTAATGATGTCTTTGGCATTGCTACTGAAAATATGTGCCTAGTTTCTGATCTGGTTATGCCTGCTAAGTTCAAGACTCCCAAGTTTGAAAAGTACATGGGCATACTTGTCCAAGAAGCCACTTGGTGATGTACTTTTGAAAGATGTCTGCTTACACAAAGAATGACAAATTGTTTATCCATTGTTTCCAAGATAGTCTAAGTGGAGCTTCATTGTTTTCGGGTCTGAATCCAATCATCCTCACTCAAACCTGCATCCTTCATAATCCGAAGAGAGGGTATCTGGACTTCAATGGGTAAGACTGCCTCCATGCCATATACCAAAGAGTAGGGTGTTTCCCCTGTTGATGTCTGTGCTGAGGTACGGTACCCATGAAGAGCAAATGGTAACATCTCATGTCAGTCTTTGTATGTCACCGTCATTTTCTGCACAATCTTCTTGATGTTCTTATTAGCCGCCTCAACAGCCCCATTCA
Organism: Vicia faba; assembly: GCA_948472305.1. NCBI lineage: Eukaryota > Viridiplantae > Streptophyta > Magnoliopsida > Fabales > Fabaceae > Vicia > Vicia faba. The sequence continues at coordinate 1,256,136,023 of OX451740.1, forward strand.
TCTTCGGCCGGTAAGGAGAAGGGTTGTGATGCTGTATCTTAAATTGTTTGCAGAGCTCTGTGATCATCGTATTGTTGAGATTTGTACCATTGTCCGTAATGATCCTCTATGGTACACTATATCGACAGATCAGATTGTGTCGGATGAACCGCACCACGGTGTTCTTGGTTACTTTAGCAAAGGAAGTTGCTTCAACCCACTTTGTGAAATAATCAATTGCTACCAGGATGAAACAATGCCCGTTAGACACAGTAGGTCTGATCTCGCCAATCATATCAATGCTCCACATTGCAAAAGGCCAAGGAGCTTTCAAAACATTCAAAGGTACTGGAGGTACATGCACCTTATCAGCATAGACTTGGCACTTGTTTTGACCTCTTTCCTGTCTTCCTCTGTACCCAAATTCACTGATTACAGTGGCTCATCATGAGGTTGTATGGCCCTCTCTTCCTGTAGTAACAGTCTAGCAAGTTCCCCAAGCACTTCACAATCATCCTCACCTTCGTCCTCGGCTTGGTTGATCGGACTTTCGAAGTCATAACTGGCAGTAGCAGAGTCGTTATCAATGGGATCCAGAGTGGATGTGGATCTTCATTATGATATGTGAGTGTGTGTAAGACAATAGCTGTTTTATAAAGTGCGAGATAGAAAATAAAAACAAGGATCACAAAATTTGTAATGCAAGAAAACGTCCAATGCTTTATTGATGATATATGAAAATGACAGATAATAAGCCCTCACAAACAAAGCCAAGGTGCCTCGGGCAAGGTACCGGGCTGTAAAGTTTTTAAACTGTCTATTACAAATCTCAAAACAAAAGTCAATTATTGTGTAATAAAAGAAACGGGCATGAAGTCCTTCGCCGTCCAGTTGTTCAATCCACCGTTGGTAGTCGGCTAGACCCAGCTGTCGATATCTGACTCTTCTTCATCATCCTCAATTGCATTCACTCCCTGATTACTGACGCACAGAGGAGGTCTTCCAATCCGCGTGTGCCGAACAACCCTTTTGTGCCTCTGCAGTAAAGTCCAAACCAAACTTGTTAGTTTTGTGTGCGAAGTCGGGGGGTTGACCCCAATTTGCACACCCGTCTTTCTCTATTACGGCCCTGGCATCCTTGAGGGAAGCCATCTTCATCGGAGGTTCGTCAACAGCAACTTCAGTCGACGCTAAAGTCTGGGGAACCTCTTCAAAGTTCTGACACGGGATTTCGATGAACTCTCCATCCATCTCCATATACCGGAAGGAGTTAAGATGACTGACCATGTACTCTTCTTCACCTTGTACCGTAACAATCTTCCCTTTTACTGGATATTTCAACATCTGATGGAGCGTAGAAGTCACTGCCCCAGCCTTATGAATCCAAGGGCGACCCAACAACCAGGAATAAGATGGTCGGATATCCATCACATAGAAAGTAGACGCGAAAGTATGAGAACAAACTTTAATAGGGACGTCCACTTCCCCGTGCACCATCCTTTTTGACCCATCGAAAGCTCTAACCACCGGCTTCAGAACCACACCTTCACAGTCCAGACGGTGTAGTGCTTTCTTTGGTAAAACATTCAATGAGGACCCAGTATCACCAGTACGTGGGCCAGAGTAGTGCCCCTGCACTCGATTGAGATGTGCAGAGTATCATTGTGATTTCTTCCTTTAGCAGTCAGATCCGCGCCTGAGAAACCTAACCCTTTGTCGGCAGTCAAACTAGCTACACAGTCCTTGAATTGGTCAGCAGAAGTTTCCTACGGCACATGTGCAGTTTTGAGGAAAGCAATTAAAGCCTTTGCATGGGCTTCCAAACACAACAACAAGGATAACATGGAGATTTTTGACGGGGTCTGCCCCAGCTGCTCGACTACATTATATTCGCTCTTCTTGATAATCTTCAGAATTTCCTCTATCTCCTGCTTAGAGGTTTCTACAATAATCTTCTTAGGCGCCTCCATCCGGGCAGGCCCACCTGTAACTTCTTTGCCCCGAGTGTCAGATGACTCGGCGACAGGGGTGATAACTGGAGTAAGAATTGGAACAGTAGCTGATGTACTAGCAGATGGAATGGCAACAGGATTTTGAACAGTCGGAGGGGAAATCTCGGGAGAAAAGAGTCTTCCACTTCTGGTAACCTTACTAGCCCCGACAATATTGCTGATATCAGCATCAGCTTCTTCAATCTTTAAGTCTTGCTTAACCCCGTGGTAATACACATCGGCCCCATAGTGCCAAGGGACATCTTTAACCGAGGTGTATGGGATAGGACCAGGGATAGTAATTATTAACGGAGCGATTCCTGGAACAGATGTAATCCTAACAGGCTTTCTCGAGGAATCCTTGGAAGGATTGGCGGAAATGGTTATGATGGCAACATCTTCAACTGGAATCAACGGAGTCAAAGTCTTCTCGAACAGGATTTCTTTGTTATCCATCAGGCGTTGAACACCTGATTTCAATAGATGGCAACCAACAGGGAGGATTGAACACAAGTGGTAACCTTTGCCACAACTCGGAAATAAACCGGCCAACAATAGATTCTTCTTAACTGTCATCAAAGGAGTAGAAACTTCTTCCACGGAGGTCAAAAATAAATTAGTGTCATTATCAGAGACTACAGGACTAGGACCCTTTTCTTCCTCTTGATTCTCTCCCCCTTTGGATGAATGAGACAGATCAGCTTCCTGTCGCAACCTATTCCCAAATCTGTGACCCATATTCAGAAGAACCACCTTATTCTTCTTCTTCTTCTCTTTCAGGATGAGAGTATTCAAATCTTCTTGCCCTTTAGCCAAGTTCAAGAACATTTCTTGGAATTGGGCATTATGTGCCTGAAGAGCTTTGATAGCCTAATCGATAGGTATTTCAGAAGACATTTTATGCTGAAATAAACAGTGAAGAAGATGAGAAACATGTAATGGTACCTGTAATGATGTGCATGAGAATGGAATGCGTATGAAATGATTTCAAAGACTTTGGGAGATTCAAATTTGTAAACCAAGAAACAAACCAATTTTATTAGATTAAATTTGTAAAATGTTTAACAATGCCTTCAAGGCGTTACAAAAGAAATAAACTGAAAATAAATTCTAAACTAGAAACAATAAAAGATATCATAAATCCCATGGTCATTTCCCCTTCGTGTTGACATAATCATTGATTGTCCTTTCATTCTCAAGCTGCCTCGTAAGCTTCAAGATCTTCCTTTCCTACTCATGATACTTCTCCCGGTAGGTATCCCTTTCTTCCTTCAACTGGATACAAGATCTCTTCAATGCCCCAAGATCAGTAGGCATATAGGGATAGAGGACTGTATAAGGAACACCTTCTTCATTAGCATGCTCCATAACCACTGGCAAAACAGCTTCATAAGGCATCCCAAGCTTTTGGGCTCGAGCTCGGACCCACTAGAGATAAGGCTGCATAGGGAGAGAAGTCTTCGGTCCTAGCTCGTAAGGGTCAGACCTGTTCACCATGCCCCAAGCTCGTATAAACCTTCGGCAATGCTCATCAACGTCCCCCTTGTAGTCGAAGACAATATTTGTAAGAAGTAGATCATGAGGACCGTCTCTCTGAGCGCGACCAAACTGTCGTAGAGCCAAGCAAGGACTGTAGGTTATTCCCCCTCTAATTCCAAGCAACGGGACATTAGGGTATTCCCCACATCGATCAATGACAGCTACTCTTTCCATATCCTTAGAACTCCAAAGAATGTCCGTATGGGCAAGGGACATCATCCGGTAAGCCCAACCTGAACCTTCCTCATTATTCAATACAGACTTGGGGAGGTGTGAAATAAACCACCTCGCCAGCAGCGGCGTGCAACACATGAGGGTCCCCCTTCTTCGCACAGTACGGGTATAGAGAGCATGTAGGATATCACCCAGAAGAGTAGGCACTGGATTGCGGGACATGAAGATCTTAATCGCATTCACATCTATGAAGGAATCTAGATTCGGGAACAGAACCAAGCCGTAGATGAGGAGAGCCAAGATGTCTTCAAAAGCCTGAAAATCCAAGTTATCCCAGAATTGTTGAGCTTGGTCCATCAGAAACTTATCCAAGAAACCTTTAACCTTGCTTTGTGTCTTCCAGTTGGATACTACATCAGCCCTTTTTAGATGTAAGGCTAAAGCAATGTCCTCAGGTCTAGGAACCTCTTCCAAACCTATGAAGGGTGTCTGCTCGAGGATGGATATGCCTAGTAGTCATAAAACTCCTCCAAAGTGGGAACCAGCTGATAATCCGGGAAGGTGAAACAATGATGCACCGGATCAAAGAATTGGAAAAGCACCCTCATCATTTGCTCATCCAACTTTGAAGTGACCAAACTGAGGAGCTGACCATGTCTTCTAACGAATGAAGAAGTATCAGGAACTTTTGAGACTAACTCTCTGAGTTGAGCAGGGATTTGCACGAAGTTAACTCGAATGGTGTTTCTGTCTCATAAGTTCTCTACCCGGATTTGGGAAAACTTAAGATAGGACGCGCGATATAGTGATGTTAACTTTGAGGGAGTAATACCAAAAAAGGAGACATGAGATCCCCCACTCAGTGGAGGCCCCTTTGACTGTAGTGTTGTTTACCGAGTAATCGGGAAGACGTGCTGCTTTCGACCTGGGAGCCTACTGAAGCTGGGGACCGTAGAACCTTTAACCCATCTTGGACTTTTAGTTGTAGTGCGGAAACTATGATGGAGTAATCTGAAAATGGTTGTCACGCGATGCTATGCTCAGGCGAGTTTTTCCTGAGAATATTACTAATTATCGAGTTAATCAGGATGTTGGTAATATCTGATGGAAGGATGTAGACTCTGGGAACCTTTTAGAACATTTGTTCAGAAGGTGATAAACTATTAGTCCATACCTTATAGGTTGTACCTTGGACTCCAGACTCGTGACTCTGAAGCATGTGATCATGTTACTGTATGGTGCATTGTATAACATTGCATACCATTTGCATCCTCTGCATCATTCTGCAATACATCCAGGTTGTTCAAGGATCTCATTCCCGATTGTTTCCTTCTTCCAGTTAGTCGTCTACCGTCAAGCTGATTCCTCAACACAACTATGGGACTAGAGCTGCCATCAGATTGAGAATGGAAAACCAAGAATAACACAACATGGAAATCAAAATGGAAATTGATGAGTTGAAGTCGGGTATGATCAAGCTCACAGAGATGATGCAAGTTTTGATTGCCATAGGAGAGCCTTCACAAAGGACTGTTATCTTAGAGGTTACCGCTGTTGTTGACCCTCAGCCTATCTAGTGTCCAATCACAACTTGGCCAAGGTTTGGGTTACCTCAGAATTACTCTCCTCCTGTTGTAATTACTTCAATGGTTGGCCAATCTTCTCGACTGGTCTTTCAAGCTCTGGTTTTCACTGAACCTCAGCCAATCGTTCATACTGCATCTTGTTAACCTGCTGCACAAGCTGCTTTTGGGAACCCTATCTTTGAGTACCATGCTGGTAGTCCTCGAAGTGTGAGTCAGGGATACTTTGGTGATTTTGAAGAGTTCAAAGAACAATATCAGACTTCAGAAAAGAGACTACGAGCTATGGAAGGTAATGATGTCTTTGGTATTGCTACTGAAAATATGTGCCTAGTTTCTAATCCGGTTATGGTTGCTAAGTTCAAGACTCCCAAGTTTGAAAAGTACATGGGCATACTTGTCCAAGAAGCCACTTGGTGATGTACTTTTGAAAGATGTCTGCTTACACAAAGAATGACAAACTACTTATCCATTGTTTCCAAGATAGTCTAAGTAGAGCTTCATTGAAATGGTATATGGGACTTGAGAAAGGTTGTATCCAATGCTTCCAAGATCTTGTTTATGCTTTCATAAAACAATACAAATATAACCTTGACATGGCACCTGATCTTCGCCAACTGAAAAATATGTCTCAGAATGAGAAAGAATCTTTCAAGGAATATGCTCAATGATGGAGAGAATTGGCATCTCAAGTTGAACCACCTCTGGAAGAGAAAGAGCTAACTGGATTGTTCATGGATACTTTGTCCCCTTTATTTTAGGAGAAGATGATTGGTAGTGTGTCCTCCAGCTTCACAGACCTGGTGACTATCGAGCAAAGATTAGAAGAAGGAATCAAGAATGGTAAAGTGTCTAAAGTTGCTGAATCTTCTAATGGTGCAAAGAAATACTTTGGGAACTTTCAGAAGAAGAAAGAGGTAGAAGCCAATGTTGTCTCGACTGAGAGAAGAAGACCCCTTCATAGGCCTCAATACATTGATCAACCATAATTAGCGGATGTTGCTCCTGCGATTAATACTCAACTAGTTCAAGTTCCTCAACAACAGAATATTACGCAGAATCGGAATTGTAATGTTGGGAATACTGGTCAATTTGATCCCATCCCTATGACATAAACTGAACTGTATCTTGTAATGGTGCAAATGGGCTTGATTACAACCAGGCCTCTAATTCCTAGAAGTCTTCCTCCAACTGGGTTCATATCTGACCTTCACTGTGAGTTTCATCAGGGAGCTGTTGGTCATGATTTAGAAAGTTGATATGCATTGGAAAAAAAGTGCAGGAATTGGTGAAAGAAAATATTCTCACTTTCAATGAGGCAGGTCCTAATGTTATGGACAATCCTTTTCCAAAACAAAGTGGCTGAAGACTGAGTCAGGGTACCCATAAGTCACTTCCTAAAGCTAGTGTTTCAGACAGGACAACTCATCCTTGTTACTGACTAGTCACTAGGCCATCTTTCTTTCTGTTTGCATTTTTCCCTTGTTTATGTTAAAATTGTTGCTTTCAAATTTTTTTTGTACTTTCATGTTAATTTTAATGAAATGAGCATTGCAATGTTTTGATTTGAATCATTTTCATTTTACATGCTTTAAAATATATTTCTCTTGTTTACTTTCTTTATCAAACTTTTGTTTATGCAAAGATTTGAGGGAGGATGATGAAAACGAAATACACATAATTGTTGTTGGTATGCTTTCGAATAAAACTTTTCTAATGATGTAAGTCATTGTTTCAATTTCCAAACACCGTAGAAATAAGGAAGTTAATCCCTCGTTCACCCCTTTGAGCCTAGAAGTTGGAGTTTCTTTCTATACGAAAAAACCTGCAATCTTAACCAGGGGATGGGTAGTTCTCAGTTAATTTAGTTTTGCATCCAATTACAAGATAAATCGCGCAAGACACCTTTTAATAAAGGTCGCGATCAAGCTTTCCTTTGCACACATAAAAGAAGTGTTGAAGATGCTCTCAAACCAAAAGTGACAAAGATGGCTCCCCGTAATCATTGAGCAAGGCAGACATTATCTTTCCCAAAAAAATAGAAGAAGAAAAATCAAAAGAAAAATCCCGCTAAGTAAAAACCTATGAAGGAGACTTAGGCAAAAATTGAGGCATCCCGTTGACTGTAATATCAAATGAAACAGTTCAGGAAAAAGTTGAGAATAATAAATTCAATCAGAAGAGGTCTTCAAATCCTCAAAATTCTCCACTAGAGTCAACAAATGTCCTCAAAGAACAAAATATTATAGGATGAAGTGATTGCTTTCTCAAAAATTCCTTGGTTTCTGAATCATCGTCATTGCTACCATCAGTGCAATTCCAAAATCTCTCGGAACCTGAATGCATATCCTGAATTAACTGAATGTAGGATTGAAGAACATCATGGAGATTGTGTTGGGCACAAATAAACCTTGAGCCTTTATCCTTTATTTCTTAAACCGTGAACCAGGCCACGTTACAACCCTCCAAAAGACCTAATTGAAGCCATATTTCTTTTGAAAGCATACTACAACAAGGTTGCGTAAAATGGCTCCTAAGATCTTTTGCGAATCATTTGTCTTGGTATATCCATGCCTTTGCTTTCTCTTTCAATTTTAAAAGTATAAACCATTGTGTTTTAACCAGTGATGCATTTTCTATACACCAATAATATCATTTCAAAAATGATTTTGAATTCAAAACTTTTGCATGAAATTTTTGCATTAAAATTACCATGTTTGAATAAACAATTTTGTTTGCAAACAACTTTTTCTCATGAAGAGTGTAATACAGTGGAAGAACCGACTGTTTATACTGGTTTTTTGTTTTTATTCGCAAATGTTGCGGTAATCAAGAGTCGCCATCGACTTTTCTTTTATCCAACAAAGGAAAGGGTGAAAAGAACAGAAAAAGACCTTTCGAGATTTATTTCTGAGTAAGGGGGTAGATTATGGAAAGGGAAGGTGTTAGAACCCTTTCCATCTGTAGTTATCTACGGGCTCTTAGATGCTTAGCTCATTTTAAAATACCTTGTGCTTTGTGTGTTTTGAAAAGTATTTTTGAAAGCGCCTTAGTACGACGAACTTTGTAATGTTTCTCGGAATGGTAGAGAACATATACAAAGTGTTTGAAAATGTTTTTGAAAGAAGTTTTATGTAAGTGTAAAAATTGTTTGAGCAAGCATCTAACAGCTATCTACTTTACTCGAAAGGTTATTCTTTTCCTCTTTTCCTTTAGACAGTGCTATCTTACTATTAGTGAGTAGGCAACCCTAGTCGTTGGAAGTTTGAGGGACATTCAAAGGGACGTTTATACAGTCACAAAGGCAACTGGGCAAGAAACTTTAGTAACTATCCTAGGGTATTTAAGATCATACCGAGGCAACATCGAGAGGGTCATCAAGGGACTTATGATCTTTAAACCAGATGGTAGCCACTAAAATCTCTCACGTTTCGAGAGATGTGACTATATTATTCCGAAGGCAACCGAAGTGGGGGTACCCTAGAGGTGTGCATGTGCAATTGTTTTGTTTTCAGTTATTTTTGTCTTTGCATTAGGTTTTCTAACGTTTGATTATTAAACTCTTGTCATACAATCCTATTAGTCATGCATCTAGACAGTTAATAGTTTGCAGTAATTAATAATGCAGAAAGATAAATCCTAAACTATTACAAGCCTTCGGGGAGGGGGAGTAATTATATGTCCAAAACTTAGGGGAAATAAAGTTGTAAAAGTCCTAAGTATAATCTATTACATCCCATAAGTAGATACATTAATATGAAAATAATAACGAAAGCAATAAACGCGCGCGAATTGAAAATAACGTCTAAATCCTAAGGCAATTCTAGGTGAATAAAGAAATCTTTTTGCTTGTTTTGATTTAATTGAGAAAATGGTTTAAGTAAAATTAACTAACCAAAATTTAGATTTAAATAAAGGTTAATTTATTAATGAGAATGGAAATTTTTAAAGAAAAGAAATAACTCTAAGTTTCTTTGGTATTTTTAATATGAAAAGAAAATAAATTAAAATTCTAAGCCTATTTAGTTTTAAATTAAATAAAATGGCTTAAATAGTTATTAATTAATTTAATTGAGAAAAATACTAACCTAATATTTTTATGATTTTTATTTGTTTTTTATGTTGATTAAAAAAACAAACTAAAAGAAATAAATAAAAACAAAATAAACAAGTAAAAATGGGCCAGGCAGCAAAAGTAAACAAGGGGGTGAGATTTGGAATTTCTTTGGGCCCAAACAAATAGAACCTAGGAGCTGCGCTGGATCCTATGTTGCTAGCCCTTGAAAATCTACCATGAAGCTGCATGTTTTGGGGCGGTGGATCTAACGTTGTATGGATCTGATGGTGCTGACCTGATGGTATATGGTATGTGCGTGTGACCTGCAAACATGGGATCTGCAAAGCAAATGTTAGAAAAATAAAGTGTAAGACCTGGATATCGAACCCAGGTCCTTCTCATTGCAACGCGTCTTCTTCACCAACTGTTCCAGCTTGCCATTCGTTGACACAAATGAAACAACAATATTATCTTAGAAAAAATACAGTATTGATTTGAACATAAAATCCACACGCTCCCTCGCCTGAGTCAACAGACAGAGAGACACTGGAGTCAAACTCCGGTCATCTTCTCCAATGTATCACCACCTGCAAACTTACATAAACATGACATTAAGTCAAAACAAGTGACTTTATCCCACGTAAAACCAACTCCTAAATTCAAATCTGGGGTTTGTTCAGCCTGAAATAAACTAGCTTTTGTGATACAAAAGGAAATTCAGATCATGCCCTAGCAATGGCACGATCTCGTTCTGGAACCTTAGCTTACATGCAATGCATCCAAACAATCACAAACACCATTAGTAGCATGGACAAATGAGCAGTGTGTATTGAAATTATGTATTGAGTGAGTTTGAGATCAAAGATATATTACCAAACGGAATGATTGTATGAGGGAGATTTCGTGCGTGTTGGAACTTCTTAAGGCATGGGAAACACTCCTGGGACCTTCAGGAGGAAGAAGGAATTCCTGGAATGGACTGAGGAAGGTTGGATCGATTTTTTCGAGTTTGACAACTTTGTGAAATTTTTGAGAATGATGGTGTGCTTTTCTGAGGCGATGTCAGCGTGTGATTTACTTGTAGAAATGGTCCTTATATAGAGGAGGTGGAGTTAAGAAAGAAACAAGGAAATAATTTGGCCCTTAACTCATGAATTGAAGCCATGATCAAAATTTGAATTTTTGCCATATTTTTCAAGAAAACATGCCATTTTGGGTAATTCTCTTGCCATTCTTATCTTTGCATGAGCTTGGGCTTATTTGTGGTATCTTGCACGAAATTTGGATCCTTAAAACAAAATTAAACATCGGCCCATATTGAATAGTTGGACAGTAACATAGAAAATCTGTTACAACTATCAAGATAGTGTAAAAAGACAAAAATTGCATTTTGAATTGTTATGTGTTGACACAAGGTTGCTATGCATCGATACATAACTCTTCTTGCTCCTGTAAAAACAAAATCAACTCAGTATGAGTCGATGCATAATGGCATGTGTCGACTCATGCACTTGTTTGTGTCCATACAAATGCGTTTTGTGTCGACTCATGCACCTTTCATCCCTCTATTTTGGGGCCTAGATAACAGTATGTATCGACACATAAGGCTTTGTGTCGACTCATACCATGTTTTGTGTCGACACATACGCGTTTGTGTCGACTCATGCACCTTTCATCCTCCTATTTTGGGGCTGGATAACAGTATGAGTCGATGCATAAGGCCATGTGTCAACTTATACCCTACTTTGTCACTAGAATGAGTTGACTCATGTGGGTATGTGTCGACTCATGCTTTAGATTTTTTCCTTAAACATTTGTTTTGAATTTGAACCTCTTTCAAGATTTTATGGTAGCCTCAATGAACCTTCAGAATATTATTCCAGTCCTCCCTCTGTATTAGAAGTTGTAATGTATGAGCTTGATGAATTTCTTGAACTTGAGGATAAAAGAGAAGTTGTAGGGAATTGGATTCTCTTCAAAATGAGTTTTGGTCGGGGCAAAACGGGTGAAGTATGTGAAAGTTATGCCTGGTCAAAGTTCAGTTGACTTTTAACCTAGTACAGTTAATTTTCAAACAGTTGAGCAGTTAACTGAGCAACTTTGTAGTGTAAGGCATGAAATTTTGGCATGGACATTCTTGAAGACATATTAGGGACCATGAAAATCATTTGGAGCCTTTGCAACCCAAACATCTTAGTGAAAAGTGAAACCCTATTTGGAGGTTCATTCCTTAGGAGGAGAATTTGTCTGATCAATTCTTTGGTCAACCTTGAGAAATTGAGGACCTCCATGAGCATATCTTGAGTAAAAATGGGAGGGAAAATTTTGGGGTACAACAAACATATTTCAAACAGCTGAGAAACTTGGTCAGTGATCCCATCAAGGGTAAGTATCTTCCAGATCTAATTGTGAATCAGTTCAAGATTTGTTGCTCAGTGCGAGTTTTCTTAGAATTGGTTAGCCAGAAGATCATTTTCAAGACTCATACTGGGGCATTCCTCTCCAACAGTCATTTCAAGAACTGAATCCATGATCAGTTTATCTCCAACAGTCATTTCAAGAACTGAAGCCATAATCAGTTTATTTCCAACAAATATCTCAAGAACTGAAGCCATGATCAATTTATCTCAAACAATCATTTCAAGAACTGAAGCTATGATCAATCTATTTCCAACAAATATCTCAAGAACTGAAGCCATGATCAGTTTATCTCCAATAGTCATTTTAGAGCTAAAGTCATGATCAGCGTATTTCCAGCAACTTTCGATTGAAGCCATGATCAGTTTATCTTCAACAGTCAGCTAATCTGGGACAAATCCCCGAGAAGCTCTCCATATACTTCCTCAGAATATCATCAATTCAATACAGTTTACAAGTGTGAATAATATGGGTTAAAGACATTTTCTTTCCAAGCAAATTTGGCAGAGTTCTTCGTGTTGAGGAATCAAACTTCCAATCTCACCTCCACAAAAGAGTCAAACTATGTTGTCGTAAATGCCTGCATTACATGCATAGATCATTCACATATCATGCATAACAAGATTCATATATAATGCATAGCAACAGTGTTTCATCCTCATTTTCATTTCCCGATGTCTTGTTGCAGTCGACATGTCACCTTGAGATCAAAGTCCAACTTACTTGGAACCTACTAAAGCAGATGCCAGTTCGTCTGTTCCTCTCTTTCGTCCAATGCTAATCTTGGATGAGTTGTTTCTCTCTTTAGTCCAATGCTAATATTGGATTAGTTGTTTCTCTCTTTTTCCCAATGCTAATTGTGCTACGGTGGGAGAACTGACTTGAGGTTTTGCGTTTGTGTTTGCAAATGTTTCGGTTTAGCAAGAGTTGCCACCGACTTTTTATTTTATCCAAAGGAAAGGTCAAAAAGCACAGGAAAGACCTTTGAGATGTTTTCTTGGGTTCGGGGTGTAGATTATGAAAAGGGAAGGTGCTAGCACCCTTTTCATCCATGGTTATCCATGGGCTCTTAGTTACTTGTTTAGATCACTTGCTTTGCTTTTCCAATTGTTTGAAATGGTGCTTTGTGTGGTTTTGAAAATATTTTGAAAAGAGGCCTTTGTTTAGGCAACCTTTGTAATGATTCTTGTTTGAATGTATACAAAGGTGTTTGTCTTTTGAAAAATGTTTTCAATGTTTGAAAGTTTGTTTTGGGAAATCTTTTGAAATTGTGAGTGTTTGTTTTAAATTAGCAAGGATGTTTGCAAATTTGATCAAGTAACTAGGAGTTGTCTACCCTACTCAAAGATCTTTCCTACACATTTTTAACCCTTTGACATTGTTGTTTTACCATTGTATTTGGTAAACAACCTTGTGTTTGGATGTTAAACGGGACAGGCGCGGGTCATCGTATAACCATGATAACAATATTGCCAAGTATCTTTAGCAAGTTTTTGAGGGACTAGATCATTTTTTGTATAGGCAACCAAGATAGCGTTATCGAGGGACTATGATCTTTTTGTTTGATTTTGTTTTACCAAGATACCTAGCATGCATACCATGGACATGTTTTAAAGGCAACAAGTGGATGAAACCCTAGGGGTGCTAGTGTGCATTGTGTTGTCATTTTTCATGCTTTTTTGTCTTGCATTAGGCCAAGTTATTTGTTTTGATTTTTGGTTATCATACAAACCCTAATTTACTGAGCATGCATATAAAGCAATAAATGCATAAAAATAAATCTAAGACTATTACAACATTGATATGGGAAGAGGGGTACAAGTTTTGAATAGGGGGATATTGCTCAAAATAAAACCCTAAAATTATTATTACAACCAAATTGAAATATTGCACAAATAAATAAATAGACAAATATTTAAATATGCAAATAAATGTAAATACGCAAAAAATGTTTTTGTATTATTTTTATGTATGTAAAAATAAGTTTATTTATGTCCTAAAAATAAGAAAATAAAATGATTATTTTTGAAAGGGTGAAAACCCTAATTTTTTGGGTTAAAAAGAAAATGTATTTTATATTAATTATTTATTCATTTATGTACAAGAAAATAAATAAAATATATATACAAAAATATTTAAAAAATAATATTTGTGAGAAAATAATATTTTAAGTATAAAAATAAAAATGTATAATATTTTTATATTATTTATAAGTTTATTTAAGAAAATAAAAGTATTGTTAATAAACTATTTTTATGTTCAAAAAAATAATAAAAATCATAAAATAAAAATGCAAAAATTAAGAAAACATTTTTGGTGATTTTTAATATTTAGAAAAAATAATAAAAGTCAGAAAATATAAAAGAAATGAAAAAATATGCAAAAATAAAGAAATGGGCCAAGGGGGTGCAAAAAGCAGGATGGGGGGTGTCAAAAGCAAGGCAGGCCAGGCCCAGCCCAAGTTGCCTTTGTTCCTGACCTTGAGACAAAGAGAATGTGCACGCCATGTCCAAATCTGGAACTCCTGCATACGTGCTCAAAAACAAAAACTTGCAACATGAAAGTTATAGCTCATGATCACACGATTCTAACCATATAAAAAACTTGATCTAACTCTAAGAAACCAGGGAGAATTTTATCACCCCCAATTTCTGACCTAAAAAATTCAGCAACTTCAACATCCAAATTCTCCTAGCATAGTTAACATAAATGAATTATATGCATATGTATAGTTCAAGGACATTAAGGGCTACATTTTTGCTTCACAAACCTAAGCCTAATGATTCCTAAATAAGGAGATAGAAGTTTGAAAAATACCTGTTTTAGCCAAGTTCGAATATGGAAATGTAGGGGTTTTGGATGAGGCCTGAAGGTCGTGTTAGCTTGCCTGAAGTTCACTCAATCTTTCCCAATGCTTGGCTTGCTTTGAACTTTCCTGAATATGCTTGTAGAACACAACCTGCAAAGCTTCAAAGTAAAAATGGTGAAGTGTGAAAATGGAGTTACAGTGGCTGGACAGGGACTTGGATAGTTTAGGTGTATTGTTTAGAAAGTGTTTGAAGTGGTTTGGGACAAAACGGACGAGGCAATGTGAAGATGGCTTGAGTTCTGCAGGGCTTGCCCTGTTTTGGGCAGAAATGGAGTGTTTTGTGTATTTGGGTGTTTGAAAGGCTTGTAACTCGTGTATTCTGCTTGCTACAATGTGTTGAGATTGTTTGAAATGTTTACAAGACTTGTTTTTATCAGATACCAAAGTTGTGTGGACTTTTGCAAGTTACTTGCTTTTGAAGCAAAAGTTGAAGTTGGCAATGCCAAGGCCTGTACAGGCCTGTATTATAGCTGCACATAGTTGGTGAACTTTGCCTGATATTAGTGAACATTGTTTGCAGAAAAAGGCTTGGTCCATGGCTCAAGATAAACAATTTGACATAAAGCATGCTTTATCAAAATAGCAATGTTATCTTTTTGCCATTTTTGGAATAGTTCTTTGTACAATGCTCTAAAGCTCAGAATAAAGCCTTAATCCAATGTGTTTGCATTTAATTTATGAGTGTAGAAAGGATTAGAACCTGTAAACCAAGTACAAGCAAGGTTTGGACAGATTTGCAAGTTGTAGCATGGTGTAAAATGCCTTGGACAAAAGTGATGATTTGCCATTTTCAAACTTTCGATTCTCCCTAACCACAAATGATCTTGGAGAGTTCTTGGACATTTTGTAAAGCTTGTAACATGCTATACAATCCATATTTGAAATTCATTTTGAGATTCCAATTGGAACTATGTGAAAAATTGCCATGAAGATAGGTTAAAATCCTGCCTAAACTAGGGCAAAATTTCACTAAGTTAAAAGTTTCATGGACCCTTGTTCACAAAATCATAACTTGAAATCCAAGCATCTTTTGGTAAAACTTTGTGAATCAAAGTTGTATATTTTGTGGAGGAATACAACTTTCATGTTGGAAGTTTTCTTTGAATCCAATTGCATCATGGAGAACAAGTTGGGAAAAGTTGGGAAAGAATGAGAAATTTTCATAACTTAGAAAATTTCTAAGTTATGAAAATTTTCAATCTTAAACCCTAATTTTCAAAATTAGGTTTCTTGATGAAAAATTTTCATGTTTTGACACATCTTGATGAAAAATGACCCTTGGCACTTGATTTTGACCAAAAAGTCAAAGTTTGACTTTTCAGTGTACAGTTGATTTTTGATCAGTTGACTGGAAATTTCATCTGTCAATCCAATGCATTTGAGATCTTTTGAACCTTTTGATTGAGTCAAGATGATGACATTTAGCCCTTAAAACCATGCTTTAACCCAATTTGCCATTGGCTAGGTGAAATATCATAAATTTCCCTTCTGCAGTCAAAACCCTAAAAATGACCATTTTGCCCTTTTGATGATCTGATCAAATTTCTTGAGGAGTTGTGGTCCAAACTTAATCAAATGGTTCATATGAATCTATAATGTTGATATGGATCAAAAATTATGAGGCTTGACTGTAAATTGGCCACAGTTGACTTTTTCCCCAATATAGTTGATTTTTAGGTCAATTGTCCAATTGACTGGGCAAAAATTTGATTCAAAGCTTGAAACTTGGTATGAGCAATCTTAGAGGTCCAACATGAAGTATGAAAGTCCTATTAGGCATTGAAAGTCCAAAAATCCCTGTGCAAACTCAAACCCTAATTTCATGTCATTAGTGCAAGGAGATGTCTTGAGCTGAGCAAACCCTAGTCTGGTCTTCAGTCCAAAGAGTCTTGTGAGGGGAAATCTTGATAAAATGAGAGGGAAAATTTTGGGGTACAACATCTTCCCCTGTTCAATCTTCTTGAACCTGAAGAGTTAGATTGGCGAGTTTTGTCGTTCGTTACTCGAAGGTAAAAGATGATTTGACACTAGAGTGTCCGTAAATTTGCACTTGTCAAATTGTAGTTGAGGGAATGGGCTTAAAGATGCCATTTGGAGAGGTGACAGAATCTTGTCGGAGATGGGCTTAAATATGCCATCCAAGAATGTTTGTTGAATTGTAAGTTGTAGGTCAGAAGAATGAGTATCAGAATGGTATCCGTGTCTGGAACGTATCTGAACTGTATCTAGAGACTGATTTTGTATGAGCAATGGAATGGCGTCCGTGTCTGGAGTGTATCCAAGCTGTAATTGTATTTGAATCTGAATGAATAGCAGAATAACTTATGTGTTTGGGGTGTATCTGGTATTGTATCTGAGTCTGAAATCTGAATAAGCGACAGAATGGCATCCGTGTCTGGAGCGCGTATGGGTTGGGGAAAAAGTTTGAATGAGTGACAGAATGGAAACCGTGTCTGGAGCATATCTGGACTGTATCTGAAGTTGAGATCTGTATGAGTAGCAGAATGACTTCCGTGTCTGGAGATGTATCTGAAACTGTAATTGGGATCCGAATAAGTGAAAGAATGACTTCTGTGGCGACTGCACTTGGGAGAATCAAACTTCTGGTGTAAGGGCCAGTATGGCATCCGTGTTTGGAGCGTATCTGAATTTGAAATTGATAGTTGAATCTGAATGAGAAATAGAATGGCTTCCGTATCTGGAGCGTATCTAGTCTGTATCTGATTGTTGGGGTCTGAATGAGTGACAGAATGGCATCTGTGTCTAGAACGTATCCGTACTGTATCTTGACTTGAAATTTTGAATGAGTAATAGAATGACCTCCGTGTCTGAGGTGTATCCAAACTGTATCTGAAATCTTTGAATATTTGTTAAAGATAGTTGTCAATCTTATCCTGAAAAGGGTAAAATGTTAGTTAAAACACAAAGTTATGTTGCATGAAATGTATGATGCAATAAAATGTGTTTTATCAATGTTTATGATATATGAATATAATGTATGTGCATGTAAGCTGATTAGTCGTCTTGCTGAGGAAAATAAATCCTTAAAAGCTGGGGATAATGAAATCCTTGACTGTTGCTGGGGAAAAAATCCTTGACTGCTGCTGCAGATTCAAAATCTTTGATTTTAGGATGAGAAGTCTTTTAACTGCTGGGGATTAAGAGAAAATCCTGACTTCTCTGGGGATGGCAGAATGGGGATCCTTACTCGGCTGGGGAATAGGGAAAACTCTGACGATCTCTACCGGGGATCAAACAAAGGAAAACCTTGATCTACTGGAGATTAAGGAAGGCTCTGATGGCTTCTGCGGGGAACTGAGAATGAGAATCTTCGATCTCCTGGGGAATTTGAGTCCTTGGGGACTTCAGGCTGGAGAGTCAAGAATGAGAATCTTCAACCTGTGGGGAATTAAAAATTCTGACAAATTCATGCTGGGGAGCAATGAAAACTCTGGCAATTTTATTGGGGAATCAAGAATGAGAACTTTCATTCTGCTAGAGGATGAAAAACTCTGTGGGGAGTAGCTATACTGTTGGAGAGTAAGTTATCCTGTTGGAGGTGAGTTCAGGACTCTGGGGGAAAAGGCTTATTCCTGTTTGAAAAAACTTCAAGAGTTTGGGTTGAATGCCACTCTACTGGGGAATTATCCTATGTTGGGGATAAAAGTTAACTGTCATCTGGTTGATTTTCAGGCTTTAAGACAACTTGCTGGGGAAATTTTCAGGTTTTAAGATAACTCCCTGGGGAATTATCTAGTTTTAAAGCGACTCTCCGAGGAAATTGGAGGAAACTGGATGGTTTCCGCTATGGATTGATAGTTTGACTCCGTTGGGGAAGAAGGTTTCATCTCCACTGGGGAATCTGTGGCTCAAAGTTTTGGCTCCGATGGGGATTGGGAGTTTGAAGTTTTAACTCTGATGGGAGGTTTTTAAATTTAGCTCCGTTGAGGATATGTATTTCAAGGTTTTAGCTCCGCTGGGGATCTAGATGACGTACTGCAGGGGATTTCTCCTGGAATAGCCTAAAGACGTCTTCCTATACTTTCAACCTGTCAGTAATTATTCTTTCCCATATTGTTTTATTTGTAAACAGGCGATTATATTCAAATGCATATGCTCATTTAATAAATCATTGGACGTTTTCAAATAAAACACAAGTGTAAAAAGGAAAAGACAAATAATTTTTTTGCACTTTGAAGTATCTTTGTATTAACTTTGTGTAAGTATTTTGTACAAAGGAGACAGACATCTTAGTAAGAGAATGTTGTCATAAAAATTGAAAAATTTTATACAAAGAAAGATGGCTATGTGCAATAATTCCATGGGGTTCCCATTCTGCTATAGCCTTCGTAACTCTGAATATCTTGTCCATTCATTGCTTCGTCCAAAGATGATTGGATTGATCAGAAGCCAGGAGCTTGTCTATGAAGAGATTGTCCTTAAAGTGATCCGACAAGACATAGTCATACGCTTTAATTCCGTAACTTTTGGCTGGACCGCCCTTTCGGGTTTTCGATCCACCAGGAAACCCTTTTTTGCCCAAGTCGCCCTTTCGGGTTTTCAACTTGCCGGGTGTACAGATTTTTTTTGTTTATCCCTAACTTTTGCCTGAACCGCTCTTTCGGGTTTTCGATTCACCGGGATGCCCTTTTTTTGCCTAGGTATGTCAACCTAGCGGGTCGTTTATGTGTAGTATCTTTTGACTATGTCTGCGTTCGCAGGGTGCGGCAAGTCATCACCGTCCATGGTGGTTAGAATCATTTCCCCACCAGAAAAGATGTTTTTGATCACAAATGGTCCTTCATAGGTAGGAGTCCATTTGCCCCTGGGATCACTTTGCGGCAAGATGATCCGCTTGATTACAAGGTCCCCGACTTGATATACATGGCGTCTGACTTTCTTGTTGAAAGCCTTGATCATTCGTTTTTGATACGTCTGACCATGGCAAACAGCAGTAAGTCGCTTTTCATCAATCAAGTTAAGTTGATCAAGACGGGTATGAATCCAATCGTATTCACTCAAACCAGCATCCTTCATGATTCTCAAGGAGGGAATATGAACCTCGATAGGAAAAACAACTTCCATGTCGTATACCAAAGAATAGGGTGTTGCCCCAATTGATGTACGTGTCGTGGTACGGTACCCGTGAAGAGCAAACGGTAACATCTCATGCCAGTCCTTGTAGGTGACTGTCATCTTTTGAATGATCTTCTTGATATTTTTGTTCGCAGCTTCGACATCACCGTTCATCTTTGGCCAATAGGGAGATGAATTGTGATGTTGAATCTGGAATTGCTCGCACAAGGCATTGATCATAGTGTTGTTAAGGTTTGTACCATTTTCGGTAATGATCCTGTCGGGGATACCATACCGACAAATGAGGTCCTGCTTGATGAACCGGGAAACAACATTCTTTGTGACAGATGCGAAGGAAGCTGCTTCGACCCATTTGGTAAAGTAATCAATGGCCACCAGGATGAAGCGGTGTCCATTGGATGTTGTAGGCTTAATCTCTCCAATCTTGTCGATTCCCCACATTGCGAATAGCCAAGGAGCTGTTAGGACATTGAGAGGAACTGGAGGAATATGTACCTTGTCAGCATAGATTTGACATTTGCGACAAGTTCTGGAATGTTGATGGCAGTCAGCTTCCATGGTAGACCAGTAGTAGCCTGCCCGTAGAATCTTCTTAGCCCTCGTATTCCCGCTTGAGTGGGTGCCAAATGTACCATTATGCAGTTCAGCCATGATTTGTTCAGCTTCAACCTTGTCCACACAACGAAGCATAATGCAATCATGATTGCGCTTGTATAGGATACCATTGCTCAGGAAGAACTTGGCAGAGAATCTCCTTAAGAACTTTTTGTCGTTGACTGAAGCTCCTTCAGGGTATTCTTGAGCCTCGGGATACCTTTTGACTTCGTGAAACCAAGGTCGGTCCACTACTTCTTCGGTATTAATCTCGTGATAATGTGCAGGTTCCTCCATTCGCTCGATGGTGAGTTTGGGAGCCTCATTATTCCAGTTAAGTTTAAACATGGATGACATTGTAGCTAGAGCATCTGCTAGCTGATTCTCTTCTCGCGGGAAGTGCTCAAAGGTAATCTGCTCGAAATGAGGTAGCAATGTCAAGACATGTTCTTTGTAAGGGATGAGATTGGGATGTTTAGTGTCCTACTCTCCTTTGATCTGACTGATGACCAAAGTTGAGTCTCCAAACACAACCAAAGATTTGATTCCCTGGTCTATTGTAGCTTTGAGCCTAAAGATACAAGTTTCATACTCGGCCATGTTGTTGGTGCAGTTAAAGCAAAGTCTGGATGTGAAAGGTGTATGGAAACCTTGTGGGGATATAAGCACAGCACCGATACCGTTGCCAAGTGCATTGGAGGCACCATCAAAGTACAGAGTCCATCGGGATCCTTGTTCAGGTCCGTCATACAGTCTGAGATCTTCAATGTTGTCCAATGTCATAATGTCCTCGTCGGGGAAGTCAAACTTCATGGATTGGTAATCTTCAACAGCTTGATGAGCCAGATGGTCGGCTAGCACACTCCCCTTTATAGCTTTTTGGGTTGTATACTGTATATCATATTCAGTGAGGATCATCTCCCATCTGGCTATCCTTCCGGACAAAGCAGGCTTTTCAAAGATGTACTTGATCGGATCCATCTTGGATATTAGTAGAGTGGTATGAGTCAACATATACCGCCTTAGCCGGCGAGCAACCCATACCAAAGCGCAACAAGTTTTCTCGAGCAGTGAGTATCGGGTCTCACAGTCGGTAAACTTTTTGCTAATGTAATAAATGGCATGCTCTTTTCGGCCAGACTCGTCATGTTGGCCCAATACGCACCCCATTGAGTTATCCAAAATAGTCAGATACATGATTAGCGGTCTTCCTTCGACGGGAGGCATCAAGATAGGAGGTTCTAGCAAATACTCCTTGATTTTATCGAAAGCAACTTGACAGTCATCATTCCATTTAACCACCTGATCTTTCTTCAACAGCTTAAAGATTGGCTCACAGGTAGATGTTAGGTGAGAAATGAACCTAGAAATGTAGTTTAGGCATCCCAAAAAACCTCTGACCTCCTTCTCAGTGTGAGGGGCAGGCATTTCTTGTATAGCTTTGACTTTGGCAGGATCAACCTCGATGCCTTTGTTGCTGACGATGAATCCCAAGAGTTTACCGGACCTGACTCCGAAAGTTCACTTGTTAGGGTTCAGTATGAGCTTGTACTCTTTCAACCTGACAAACAGCTTTTGCAAATGGTCGAGGTGTTCTTCTTCCGTCTGTGAACGGGCTATCATGTTGTCTACATAGACTTCAATTTCATGATGTATCATGTCATGAAACAAAGATACCATGGCGCGCTGATAGGTTGCTCCGGCATTCTTCAGTCTGAATGGCATCACTTTATAGAAGAATGTACCCTATTGTGTAACATTAGTAGTCTTCTCCATGTCTTCGGGGGCCATTTTGATTTGTTTGTACCCTGAAAATCCATCCATGAAAGAAAATACCTTGTGCTGAGCTGTATTGTCGACCAAGATGTCAATGTGCAGTAGTGGAAAGTCATCTTTAGGGCTAGACCTGTTTAAGTCTCTGTAATCCACGCACTTTCTCACTTTGTCGTCCTTCTTAGGCACGGGCACAATGTTAGCAACCAACTGTGGGTAGGAAGTAACAGCAAGAAATCCAGCATTGAACTGCTTCATTACTTCTGCTTTGATCTTTTCGGACATGTCGGACCTCATGCGGCGGACTTTCTGTTTAACTGGTGGACAGTCTTCTCTTGTAGGGAGACGACAAACCACAATATCTGTATCGAGTCCCGGCATGTCTTCGTAGGACCAGGCAAAGATCTCAACATATTCATTCAACAACTGAACTAAGCGCTCCTTGACACTTGGTTCTAGGTTGGCACCCACTCTGACTTCTTTTCTGTCTTCAATAGTACCCAAGTTGATTGTCTCTAACAACTCCTCATGCGGTAGAATAGCCCTTTCTTCTTGTTGTAGTAGTCTAGCCAACTCTCCAGGCACTTCACAGTCTTCATCACCTTCGCATTCGGCATGATTGACCAAATCTTCAGAGTCACTGAAGGCCATAGCAGAATTGTTATCCATGGAATCCAGAATGGAAGAGTACCTGCATTTGTGAGTGTCAGTGTGTGTAAGGGATAGCCACCTTTAAACAAATAAAATGTAAAAAAGAAGGAAAATGAACACAAAAGTTTATATATGATAACGTTCATGATTCATTAAAATGACATATGAAGATGAAAAATCAAACCCTTAAAAATGGACCTATATGCCTCGGGTAAGGCACAAGGCAAAAAGTGTACGAATTGTTTTGAGAATTATTACAAACCAACAGAAATGTTTGAAAGATAAATTATTGATTTATGAAAGTAATGGGAACAAAGTCTTTTGCCTCTCAGTTGAGCAGTCCTCCGTCAATAGTTGGAACGATCCAGTCTTCAAAGTTGCTCTCCTCTTCACCATCCTCCAAAGCATGAACTCCATGGTGAGTGATCTTCACTGGCGGCCCTCCAGCCCGGGAGCGGCATACATCCTTTTGAGCAGAAGCAGTGAAACCCAAACCGAATTTATCTGACTTGAAAGGAAAGTTTGGTAGCTGACCCCATATTGTGCTTCCTCCTTCTTCAATCACAGCCTTCGCATCTTTGAGGGATGACATCCGAGGCACAGGTTTGGTAATCATGGGTACAGAAGGCGTTGTCTTAGTTGTTGCAATCTCCTGAGCTACCTCTTCAAAGTGTTGGAAAGGGGTCTCGATGAATTCACCATCCAATTCTACATAGCGGAAAGAATTTAGATGGCTTATCATGTACTCTTCTTCGCCATGAACAGTTATAATTTTCCCCTGGACAGGATACTTGAGCATTTGATGCAGAGAGGAAGTGACGGCTCCAGCATTGTGAATCCAAGGTCTTCCCAACAAGCAAGAGTAGGAAGGACGGATGTCCATCACATAGAATATGGAGTTGAAGGTTTCAGTTCCCACTTTAATCGGGATGTCAACCTCTCCGTGAACCATCCTTTTAGAACCATCAAAGGCTTAGACAATTATACTGTTGGGCTTCAGAGTTAGGCCTTCACAGTCCAATCTATCTAAGGCTTTCTTCGGCAAGACATTTAAAGATGACCCAATATCAACCAAGACGTGTGCTAGAGTAGTCCCTATGCATTCCACCGAAACATGTAAAGCGTCATTATGCTTTCTCCCTTTAGATGTTAAATCAGCATCGGAGAACCCAAGACCATTGTCAGCTGTTAAGCTAGCTACGCATTCCTGGAACTGATCTGCGGAGGTCTCCTGAGGCACGTGGGTCGTCTTCAAGAATCTGATCAAAGCTTTGGCATGAGCTTCGGAACAAAGCAGTAGGGCCAACATAGAGATCTTTTAGGGGGTTTGCCCCAGTTGCTCCACAACATTATAATCGCTTTTCTTGATTATTTTCAAAATCTCTTCCATTTCTTTTGAGAGGTCTCAGGGATGATCAATGGTTGAGCCCTCGTCCTGACGGGCTCTTCTTGGATCCCTTTCCCTGTATCATTGGCAGCAGCAGAGGGGACAACCGCAGGAGTTACAACTTCTTCAATAACTGGAGTTCTCACAGATATGTTGACCGGCACAGGGGTAACCTTAGGAGCATTTAAGGGTCCGAAGATTGCCCTTGGAGGAGCAATCTTCGGAGATAAAATTCTTCCGCTGCGGGTGATTTTAATCGTTCCAGCAATGTTTCCAATGTCGGAAGTCTCTTTATCAGAACTTTCTTCAGCTGATTCAATCTGTTTAATACCGTGGTAGAAGATCTCTCCACCATAGTTCCACGGTATTGATTTGTTGGACTTGTATGGGATGGGCCCCGACATGGTTATCTTCAAAGGTTCAGTCTTCGGATCGGATGTAATCTTAACAGGTCTTTTGGAGACCTCGGAAAGATTGGCGGATATGGTAATTATCGAAACATCATTGACAGGAGTCGGAGTAACAGGAGTCTTTTCAAAAAGGATTTCTTGATTATCCATTAGGCGTTGGATGCCTAACTTCAACAAAGGACAGTCGGATGGTAAGGATGAACAAAGGCGGCAATCTTCTTCACAACCTGGGAATATCCCAGCCTTCAGTAAATTCAGCTTGATTATCGGTAACGGAGTCATCAAATCATCAACAGTAGCAATAAACAGATCCTCTTCAACAACATGGGCGTTGTGGCTATGCTTTGGCATTGGGGCAGAGATCACATTCGGCTTTTCAGGGGCATCGAATTCCACTTCCTTAGCGTCTATTAAATCCTGAATCTTATTCTTGAGGGCCCAACAATTGTTGGTGTCGTGCCCTATACTTCCTGAATGATAAGCACACTTGGCGTTGGAATGGTAGTATGGAGAAGAAGTATTCAGATTCTTCGGTGCCTCTTTCAAGGTTGTAAGGTTTAACTTCAAGAGATGAGGTAAAACTTGAGCAAGAGTCATGTTTATCTGGGTGAATTATCGTACAGGCCTTTCGACCCTTTGCTGGTTGATTTTGGGTTGATTGTTTCTGGGCTGATCAGCTGCAGACTTCTGAATCATTACGGCCCCCACCGCTGGCCGGCGCTTAACTCTTCCCTGACCTCTTTGGGAGTAGACAGCTGAGACTTCTTTCTTTGCTGGAAAAGGCTTTTTGACGGCAGCGGAAGTAGATGCATCTTTTTGAATTTTACTGCTCTTGATTCCGGCTTCAACTCTTTCACCGGTTAGAATTAACACGGTGAACCCCGCAGAGGAACTTCCTATCAAATGATTAAAGAAAGTCCCCGACAGAGTCCCCAAGAACATATCCACAAGCTCTCTCTCAGATAGAGGTGGTTTTACTCGTCCCGCCAAGTCTCTCCATTTCTGGGCATACTCCTTAAAGCCTTCATTGGAGACCATGCCCATACTCTGTAATTGAGTACGGGTAGGTGCTAAGTCCGCATTATATTGATACTGCATGTAGAAGGCAGCAGCCAAATCTTCCCAATTATGCACATCATACCTCTCTAGCTGGTAGAACCAGTCCAATTGTGTCCCCGACAAACTATCCTAGAAGAAGTGTACCCACAAGTCTTTGTCAGAAGAATATGGTTGAATTTTCCTAACATAAGACCATAGGTGCATCTTTGGGCAAGATACCCCATCGTATTTAGCAAAAAGAGGTACTTTAAACTTAGGAGGGATAAAAATTCTAAAAACCAACCCTAGCTCTTCAAAGTCCAGCCCAGGCACTCTCTGCACCTCCATAGCTGCCAGACGTTCTTCCAACTTCTTGTACCTCTCATCTGCAGGAGGATACTGTTGTTCTGAATAGTCTTCATCTTCCTCTTCTTCAGCCTCAGATTCAGAAGGAACTGCAGCTCCTTTACCCTTTCCTTCGCCCTCTTCAGATGTTGATGGGAAATCCAGGACCCTTCTAGCATGACCTTTAAATCTTTTACCCAAAGTAGCCACACCAACTCTCTTCTTTTTCTTTTTCTCTTTTTCCTTTTCCAATAGAGTCTTGAGCTCCTCCTGACCCTTAGCCAAGGTCATGAGTAGCTGTTGGAACTGTGAATTCTGCTCTTGTAAGTCTTTGACCGTCTGCTCTATATCCATCTTGCTGAAATAAACAGCAGAGAGATAAGGAAACCTGGTGTGAAGACCTGTTTATGCATATGATGAATGAGATGTATTCATGTAATGCATTCAAGGATTCAAGAATTCAAATTTGTTTTAGACAAAAAGGAACACACGTCATATTAATAAGATAGAATTTGTTAGTACATCAATGCCCCATGGGAAAAATAATACAAAATTCTAAGGTAAAAAGACGTTGCGCATCCTCTTTGGTGCAATGTAGGTGTTGAGAGTCTGCTCTTCATGAATTTGACGAGTAAGTTCTAAAACCTTCTTCTCACTGGCGTAGAATTGGGCTTCAAAAGTATCGCGCTCTCCCTTGAGCTGTATCCAACTCCTTTGCAAATCTTCCAATGATGTTGGCATGTCAGGATGTAGGAGGGTGTATGGAACCTATCCTTCCATAACAGGCTCTTTGATCACAGGGATAATGTAGGGGTAAGGCATCATAATACTTTGGGCGCAGTTTCGTACCCACTTGAGGTAAGGCTCAAGGGGGATAGAATTCTTGTGTCCCAAAGTTTTAGTGTCTACCTTGTTGGGCATCCTCCAAGCTCGGATAAACCTTTGTCGAAGTCCTTGAACTTCGTTGTCGAAGTCAAAAACCAAGTCTGGAATCAGCATGTCATGTGGGACATCCCATCGGGCATACCCAAATTGTCTCAGAGCCAAGCAGGGGTTGTAGGTAATGCCTCCCCTAATGCCAAGTAGAGGGACATTAGGGAATTCCCCACAACGATCAATGATGATAACATTTTCTTTGGACCGAGAACACCAATGAACATCTGAATGTGTAAGAGTCATCAATCGTGGTGACCACCTCAAGCCTTGCTCATTTTTCAAGACTGATTAGGGAAGGTAAAAAAATAAACCACCTTGCTAGAAGAGGAGTACAGCATATGAGAACACCTCTTTTCCTCATTGTTCGTGTGTGAAATGAGTGTAGGATATCCCCAAGCAATGTAGGCACCGGGTTCCGAGATATGAAAATCTTGACAGCATTCACATCTATAAGCTGGTCAGGGTTTGGGAACAAGACCAAACCATAGACGAGAAGAGCTACAATCTCCTCAAAAGCTTGCAGATCTAGAGAATTCCAGCACTCTTGAGCTTTCTCAAACAGAAACTTTGCCAAGAAACCCTTGACACCACTTTTGGTTTCCCAATGACCTATGACATCAGATGGTTGCAAGTGTAAGGCTTGAGCAACATCTTCAGGCTTTGGATCTCTTTCCTTACCGTTGTAGGGTAGTTGATGGAGAATAGGAATCCTCAGGAGTTGAGAAAATTCCTCCAAAGTAGGCACTAACTGGTAGTCAGGAAATGTGAAGCAGTGGTGTAGGGGGTTAAAGAACTGGAAGAGAACTTTCACCATGTCTTCTTCAATGTTGGAGTTGACCAAGTTGAGAAGTCGACCATGTCTTTCAGTGAATGGAGAACACTCTGGAATCTTGGAAGCAAGCTCCTTGAGTTGAGGAGGAATTCTCACAAGGTTGACTTGGATCGTTTTCCTGCAAATTGATTCCATGACCTACAAAACAGGAACAAAGATGAAGATCCAAAATCCTTGAAATGGTCAGTGGATGCACATGATGCTTCATGATGTTTATGATGTTATGCACAAGTATATGTACAAACAAATCACACAAATTCCTAGTTTAGGCTTGCATGGGGTTTCATAAGTAAGTACCCTCTTGAAGTTTAGTTGGCTCAACCTGTCCTAGTAAATAGTAACCGGGTTCTAAGGAGCTCAATATCACTGGATCATTTTCTGTGTTCATTGTTTCAGTTTAGCCACTTTACTGGCGACCGAAATATTCCAAGAAAACAACCCTCAATGAGTGTAGTATCGAGTATCTACCAACTTCGGACTGCACCAAAGCCGGTCATCTCACTACATCCTAAAAGGCCAAGATGGTCAAGTAAAGGTTCTAAAAGTCCATTAGTGCTTCATGACATCACTCAGCGGCCCCGTATTCTCTTTGATTGACTCAAAGGCTACCGGTACCCACAAATATGTCGCACTAATATAGCTATTGCTTAGACCGTGTTGGTATACCCCGCACAGTTTCCACAACGTATTGCTATTTACCTATGAATGTTTCCCAAATCTGGGTAGAGGATTCAAACCCAAACAATAGAACCAAATGTAAAGCAAACAAGGTAAGCATGTAAAGGTGATCTAAACCCTAAGGTATCCCCACTTTTAGAATTGTCCCCAGCAGAGTCGCCAGTTTTGTGATACGGTGGGAGAACTGACTTGAGGTTTTGCGTTTGTGTTCGCAAATGTTTCGGTTTAGCAAGAGTCGTCACCGACTTTTTATTTTATCCAAAGGAAAGGTCAAAAAGCACAGGAAAGACCTTTGAGATGTTTTCTTGGGTTCGGGGGGTAGATTATGAAAAGGGAAGGTGTTATCACCCTTTTCATCCATGGTTATCCATGGGCTCTTAGTTACTTGTTTAGATCACTTGCTTTGCTTTTCCAATTGTTTGAAATGGTGCTTTGTGTGGTTTTGAAAATATTTTGAAAAGAGGCCTTTGTTTAGGCAACCTTTGTAATGATTCTTGTTTGAATGTATACAAAGGTGTTTGTCTTTTGAAAAATGTTTTCAATGTTTGAAAGTTTGTTTTGGGAAATCTTTTGAAATTGTGAGTGTTTGTTTTGAATTAGCAAGGATGTTTGCAAATTTGATCAAGTAACTAGGAGTTGTCTACCCTACTCAAAGATCTTTCCTACATATTTTTAACCCTTTGACATTGTTGTTTTACCATTGTATTTGGTAAACAACCTTGTGTTTGGATGTTAAACGGGACAGGCGCGGGTCATCGTATGACCATGATAACAATATTGCTAAGTATCTTTAGCAAGTTTTTGAGGGACTAGATCATTTTTTGTATAGGCAACCAAGATAGCGTCATCGAGGGACTATGATCTTTTTGTTTGATTTTGTTTTACCAAGATACCTAGCATGCATACCATGGCCATGTTTTAAAGGCAACAAGTGGATGAAACCCTAGGGGTGCTAGTGTGCATTGTGTTGTCATTTTTCATGCTTTTTTGTCTTGCATTAGATCAAGCTATTTTTTTTTATTTTTGGTTATCATACAAACCCTAATTTACTAAACATGCATATAAAGCAATAAATGCGTAAAAGTAAATCTAAGACTATTACAACATTGATATGGGAAGGGGGTACAAGTTTTGAATAGGGGGATATTGCTCAAAATAAAACCCTAAAATTATTATTACAACCAAATTGAAATATTGCACAAATAAATAAATAGACAAATATTTAAATATGCAAATAAATGTAAATATGCAAAAAATGTTTTTGTATTATTTTTATGTATGTAAAAATAAGTTTATTTATGTCCTAAAAATAAGAAAATAAAATGATTATTTTTGAAAGGGTGAAAACCCTAATTTTTTAGTTTAAAAAGAAAATGTATTTTATATTAATTATTTATTCATTTATGTACAAGAAAATAAATAAAATATATATACAAAAATGTTTAAAAAATAATATTTGTGAGAAAATAATATTTTAAGTATAAAAATAAAAATGTATAATATTTTTATATTATTTATAAGTTTATTTAAGAAAATAAAAGTATTGTTACTTAATAAACTACTTTTATGTTCAAAAAAATAATAAAAATAATAAAATAAAAATGCAAAAATTAAGAAAATATTTTTGGTGGTTTTTAATATTTAGAAAAAATAATAAAAGTTAGAAAATATAAAGGAAATGAAAAAATATGCAAAAATAAAGAAATGGGCCAAGGGGGTGCAAAAAGCAGGATGGGGTGTCAAAAGCAAGGCACGCCAGGCCCAGCCCAAGTTGCCTTTGTCCCTGACCTTGAGACAAAGAGAATGTGCGCGCCATGTTCAAATCTGGAACTCCTGCATACGTGCTCAAAAACAAAAACTTGCAACATGAAAGTTATAGCTCATGATCACACGATTCTAACCATATAAAAAACTTGATCTAACTCTAAGAAACCAGGGAGAATTTTATCACCCCCAATTTCTGACCTAAAAAATTCAGCAACTTCAACATCCAAATTCTCCTAGCTCAGTTAACATAAATGAATTATATGCATATGTACAGTTCAAGGACATTAAGGGCTACATTTTTGCTTCACAAACCTAAACCTAATGATTCCTAAATAAGGAGATAGAAGTTTGACAAATACCTGTTTCAGCCAAGTTCGAATATGAAATGTAGGGGTTTTGGATGAGGCCTGAAGGTCGTGTTAGCTTACCTGAAGTTCACTCAACCTTTCCCAATGCTTGGCTTGCTTTGAACTTGCATGAATATGCTTGTAAAACTCAACCTGCAAAGCTTCGAAGTAAAAATGGTGAAGTGTGAAAATGGAGTTATAGTGGCTGGACAGGGACTTGGATAGTTTAGGTGTATTGTTTAGAAAGTGTTTGAAGTGGTTTGGGACAAAACGCACGAGGAAATGTGAAGATGGCTTGAGTTCTGCAGGGCTTGCCCTGTTTTGGGCAGAAATGGAGTGTTTTATGTACTTGGGTGTTTGAAAGGCTTGTAACTCGTGTATTCTGCTTGCTACAATGTGCTGAGATTGTTTGAAATGTTTACAAGACTTGTTTTTTATCAGATACCAAAGTTGTGTGGACTTTTGCAAGTTACTTGCTTTTGAAGCAAAAGTTGAAGTTGACAATGCCAAGGCCTGTACAGGCCTGTATTCTAGCTGCACATAGTTGGTGAACTTTGTCTAATATTAGTGAACTTTGTTTGTCTCAAAAGGCTTGGTCCATGGCTCAAGATAAACAATTTGACATAAAGCATGCTTTATCAAAATAACAATGTTATCTTTTTGCCATTTTTGGAATAGTTCTTTGTACAATGCTCTAAAGCTCAGAATAAAGCCTTAGTCCAATGTGTTTGCATTTAATTTATGAGTGTAGAAAGGATTAGAACCTGTAAACTAAGTACAAGCAAGGTTTGGACAGGTTTGCAAGTTGTAGCATGGTGTAAAATGCCTTGGACAAAAGTGATGATTTGCCATTTTCAAACTTTCGATTCTCCCTAACCACAAATGATCTTGGAGAGTTCTTGAACATTTTGGAAAGCTTGTAACATGATCTACAATCCATATTTGAAATGCATTTTGAGATTCCAATTGGAACTATGTGAAACATTTCCATGAAGATAGGTCAAAATCCTGCCTAAACTAGGGCAAAATTTCACTAAGTTAAAAGTTTCATGGACCCTTGTTCACAAAATAATAACTTGAAATCCAAGCATATTTTGGGAAAACTTTGTGAATCAAAGTTGTATATTTTGTGAGGACTACAACTTTCATGTTGGAAGTTTTCTTTGAATCCAATTGCATCATGGTGAAAAAGTTGGGAAAAGTTGGGAAAGAATGAGAAATTTTCATAACTTAGAAAATTTCTAAGTTATGAAAATTTTCAATCTTAAACCCTAATTTTTAAAATTAGGTTTCTTGATGAACAAGTTTCATGTTTTGACACATCTTGATGAAAAATGACCCTTGGCACTTGATTTTGACCAAAAAGTCAATGTTTGACTTTTCAGTGTACAGTTGATTTTTGATCAGTTGACTGGAAAATTCATCTGTCAATCCAATGCATTTGAGATCTTTTGAACCTTGTGATTAGGTCAAGATGATGCCATTGAGCCCTTGAAACCATGCTTGAACCCAATTTGCCATTGTCTAGGTGAAAAATCAGAAATTGCCCTTCTGCAGTCAAAACCCTAAAAATGACCATTTTGCCCTTTTGATGATCTGATCAAATTTCTTGAGGAGTTGTGGTCCAAACTTGATCAAATGGTTCATATGAGTCTATAATGTTGATGTGGATCAAAAATTATGAGGTTTGACTGTAAATTGGCCACAGATGACTTTTTCCCCAATACAGCTGATTTTTAGGTCAACTGTCCAATTGACTGGGCAAAATTTTGATTCAAAGCTTGAAACTTGGTATGAGCAATCTTAGAGGTCCAACATGAAGTATTAAATTCCTATTAGGCATTGAAAGTCCAAAAATCCATGTGTAAACTCAAACCCTAATTTCAGGTCATCAGTGCAAGGAGATGTCTTGAGCTGAGCAAACCCTAGTCTGGTCTTGAGTCCAAAGAGTCTTGTGAGGGGAAATCTTGATAAAATGAGGGGGGGAATTTTGGGGTACAACATTAATCTTGGATGATCTGTTTCTCTCTATCATCCAATGCTAATCTTGGATGAGCTATTTCTCTCTTTTGTCTAATGTTAATCTTGGATAAGTTGTTTCTCTCTTTTGTCCAATGCTAATCTTGGATGAGTTGTTTCTCTCTTTCGTCCGATGCTAATCTTGGATAAGATGTCTCTCTTTCCATCTAATTCTAATCTTGGATATGTTGTCTCTCTTTTCCATCCAAACTAATATTGGGTGTGTTGTTTCTATTCCAAAGCTAATATTAGGTTTATTATCATTTTCTCTTTTTCGTTCAAAGCTAATATTGGGTATGTTGTTTCTATTCCAAAGCTAATGTTGGATTTGTTGTTGTTTTCCTTTTCAGTCTAATGTTAATATTGGGTGTGTTACTTCTCACTTCCATCCAAAGCCAATATTGGATGTCGTGATCTTTGATGCTGTCCAAAGCCAATATTGGATGCCATGATCTTTTGCTTCCATCCAAAGCCAATATTGGATGTCGTGATCTTTGTTGCTGTCCAAAGCCAATATTGGATGCCAAGATCTTTTGCTTCCATCCAAAGCCAATATTGGATGTTGTGATCTTTGTTGTTGTCCAAAGCCAATATTGGATGCCATGATATTTTGCTTCCATCCAAAGCCAATATTGGATGTCGTGATCTTTGTTGCTGTCCAAAACCAATTATTAGATGTCATGGTTATTTATCTCACCTCATTCAAAGCAAATCATTAGATGTTGTGATCTTTTCTCTCGTCTAAAGCCAACTATTAGACATTAAGTTTTCCCTTCATCCAAAGCTAAGACTGGATGTTATGTTTCTTTTCCATCCAGTGTCTTTCCTGGATGACTCTGATGTAGCTTCAGATTTGGTCTCATCTCACATATAATGTTCTTCTAGATGCTTCTGATTGTTTTTTTAAGAGAGTTGCTCGCCTCATTCAATGCCATTCTTGGATGTCACTGCTTTCCTTTTCAGGTTTTGTCTCCCCTTCTCATGTATTTTTGGTTAGTCCTTGTCACCTTGACAGATATCCATAAATATCTTGTTGTTTCCAAGTGTGTCTTTCCACGTCATTTCTTTCAATCTACCATAAATCTTTTGTTTCACATTTCTCCAAATAATGTCTCTATTCTTTGCATTCATATCATATCATGTCTCCAAATAATGTCTCTATTCTTTGCATACATATATATATATATATATATATATATATATATATATATATATATATATATATATATATATATATATATATATATATATATATATATATATATATATATATATATATATATATATATATATATATATATATATATATATATATATATATATATATATATATATATATATATGTAAAAAAAAAGAGTCCATACATTCATTCATAGCATATGCTATCATCTCATTGCATCAGGGACGAAAGTCAGGTCTGTTTGTATTTAATTACTTTTCGCTTATCTGGCTTTGCACCCTAAATTTTGCCCCTAATTTTTTTAGTCGCATTACCTTATCATATTTTGTCATTTGGTCACAATCATTAATAAATGTCTTCATTCATCACATTTTGCATCATTAGTCGTATTTAAGTTGATCAAAAGTACGTTTAAATCGAAGTTTGCATCATTTTGTAGTTGAAAAATATCTGATATTTCACCTCATGTATTTTTATCTCTTTACTTGCTTCTTTTATTGCTCCAATTTGTTTATATGTCGATAATATTAATATTTCAGTTTTATAGACAGACCGTTAAAAGTGATTCGATACTGTACGGAAAATTAGCGAGAAAATATTTCAATTTTTCACCTTTTACTAACCATTTCATGAATCTGCGTTTCACGTAGATCAGAACGGTATGCTCGCTTCATTTTTTCTGTATAGTTTGAAGTCTTGGTTTTAACCGTAAGCATTTGTTCAACCTGATATTTTTATTCTTATTTTATTTCGATTTTGACCATTTGGATAATTTTTTATTATTCTTTGTGACATGTAGCTTATTTTAATGTGTTTATTTCATTTTTACATATAGATTAATGTCCATTTTTGTATCATTTTTAGTCATATTTGCGTCTCTATTTTTTTCCAGAAAAATAAAACAAAAATATTTTTTAATTGTATTATTTGTTAATCTTTCAGTTTTTTACGTCTTTTTCATCATTAGAGGTCTTTTTGGTCATTAAAAAATATATGTTAAACTATGCTTTATTCTGATTGGATGTAAGAGAAAGTGCAGGATCGATACAGAAAAGAAAAAAGAGCTAGCGGAATTGCAAACTGAAATCAAATTCCTTTTCATTCTTTCTATATAAACAGTTTCTTTATTCTTTGTTTTGACACACAAACAGCAACATAATCCATCAATTTTTCCTCTAAAAAACAATCTCCCTCCTCTCTTCAATATACACAGACAATCCATCGCACATTCCCTTCATCTCCCTTCAATTTTTGCCATCAACCCACAGTCTGCTCCACACCATCATAAAACTCCCCTTCACCTAGTCGTCTGATTCCTCTTCATCAAAAACCCACACTACCATCCATTCAACTACCATCACTTCCCACAAACCCAATCTTCATCAAACACCCATCAGTTTCTCCTCTGCAACCTCAACTCACCATACACCAATCCATTTCCCCCTTTCGTCACTGCTTATCATGATCTTCGTACACCCTTTCCATCGCCTCACTTATCTCAACCCCATCACAGTCCTAAAATGCCCAAACCTCTATCTCCCTCGCAGATTGCCTTACAAACACCATATGATTCTCACATACTCGTCATTCACATAACCGTAGCAGCCTTCATCGACATAGCTCCAACCAAACCACTTGTTCGATCACCGCTCAAAAACACAATTGTTCAACCGCAAATTTCGTAAACTCTCTACGAGCCTCAAACAAACGTACGCGCCAATTTCCCCCCGTATGCTCAACCCGTTAACCTCCCTTCATCAACCTTTCTCCCTCTGTTCAGAAAACGTGCAACATCATCACCGTCAACATCTTCTGCGACTAGCGATTACAACATCCTCCAACAACAGCAAACCAGCCATGAGTTACTTCTGTTGTTCCACTTTGTGACGCATATCTTCGTCTGATCCCTCTGCCGCCGCTGTGCTCGACAGTTGAGTTAATTGGAAGGAGTTTTGTTTGGACTTTGTTGAACAATTTTTTTCGATTCAAGAGGTAATTCAGGTGGAATTTTTCATTATTTCCTTTTGTGCTAAACATGTCTGAGATTGAATTTTTAAAGCTTTGTTTAATATGGATAGTTGTTGCCCGGATTTGATTTGAAGGTTTAAAGCTCATTTTGAACTCATTTTTTTTCATATTGAAATATGAATCTCAACTTCTTGTTTCATTTTTGAATTGATGACCATGTTCAATGTTATGTTTACTTGAGTTTAAATGTGTTTAGAACATTGAATGCCATGCTGATTTTTGTTGGGTACTTTGAATATTCGATTGCTTGGTTTTCTATTTGTTCATGTGCATTCATGTGATTTCATTTCGATTTATACCTTGTGATTACTAACACATGTTCTAGTTGTTGCAATTCCATTTGGTTTCATTTTTATCCATCTTATGCTACTAACGCATTTGTTATTGTGAAGGTTTCCAAGAATTATTTCAAGCATTCATTCTCGCATAGCACATCTATAATTTTTCTTCATTCCCTTTTTATTGTATTTTATTATTTCGATTTAATATTTAGTAATGTAAAGATATAATTGTCAATAATACTATTGATTTTATATTTTATTCAATTCAGTTGTAAATAAATTCAAGTTATGTAAATATTCTTGCCTTTGTGTTGTGATTTTAAACTTTAATTCAAGTTAACTTTTGAAAATCGTATGGACGCATATAATTTTTCCCGATCATTTGGAGTTGATTCCTACATGAATCTACTTAACTAAGTGCAATTTTCAGTAATTTACACTTAAGCTTTAAATAATTTTCCCCGTGCTATTGGATTTGTCTGTATATTTCATGTGATGCAGGGATTCTTACCTGATACCGTGAGCCTTATTTGATATCTCGAGCCTTATCAGGTACATTGAGCTTTATCCATCACTTTTGCACTTTATCTGATTCCTCTCATGATCTACACTTTCTTCGTCCGTGATTTATTTTCACGTGTTGGGCTCCTCGCTTATGATTCGATATGCTTTATCCGATGCTTGGAGTATTATCTTATATTTGGGTTTCTGTGATGCCGTCGGCTTGTGATTTATTTTCACCTGAGGTTTGGTATACTCTTAGCTTCTTTATCTGTCTGTAGCTTTAAAGCCAAAGGGATGGGAACACGGTATTGACTCTATCATGTCAAGTACTGGTTTCTTATTTGCTCAGATCCTCTTCACCTTATCTTTTACCCTCCTGTACATAGGATGCTCTCTCTTCTCCTCTCATTCTTTACATTTCAAAACCTTCTCATCTTTTTCAAAACCTTCTTTGTTTATAAACTCAAACCGCTTTCATAATAAACCTCGACTTTGTCAAGTGCCTTTTCTTTTAAAACTTCTTTTCTTTAAACAAACTTTAATTCGTTTAATCATACTTCAACATTTTTTTCAAAATTAACAAAAACACTTCAACTCATTTAATCCCTTTTGTGCGCTATAGCACCTTTACCCTTTAAAACTTTTTTTTCAAGATTAGACATGATTCATTTATAGTCGAGCAACATTCTCATATCCACATGATTATAAAGGTATCGACTTTTCCACTTGAGTACTAGAGGTTTTCTCAAACCCTCACTCATGCTGACGTAGGGTCCATCTTTCCCACACCTTGTTAGCGTTAGTCGAGATTTCTCTCCTAAAAATAACGACTTGTCTCTTCATTTAAAATCAATCAACAGATAAGTCTTTTCTAGCCGAACTACGATGCTCTAACTTTCCCATTGCACGAGGGAGTACGTAGGCACTAAGCCTTACGACCCAAGGCGAGCAAAAATAAAATTAAAAAAAACATTTTCTTTTGTTTGCAAACACTCATTCATTCTTTTCTCTTTAGCAAGTAAGCCCTTAGATAATGCACCTTTTGAAATAAAACAAACAAAGTGGATCCTGTGGAGTACCGTAGATGCTTAGGGTGCTAATACCTTTCCTTTGCATAACCAATCCTCGTACCTCAATCTCTGATCTTTACTTCATTATGGGTTTTGTTCGCTTTTTTCCCATTTCCCTTTGGAAACAATAAAGTGCGGTGGCGCCAAAAATCTGTATGCACCGTGTGAAAACACATGTGAATAATATTGTGTTCCCATCCCTTTGGGTTTAAAGCCACAGACAGATAAAGAAGCTAAGAGTATATTAAACCTCAGGTGAAAATAAATCACAAGTAGACGGCATCATAGAAACCCAAATGTAAGATAATACTCCAAGCATCGGATAAAGCATATTGAATCATAAGCGAGGAGCGCAACACATGAAAATAAATCACTGACGAAGAAAGCGTGGATCATGAGAGGAATCAGATAAATCGCAAAAGTGATGGATAAAGCTTAATGTACCAGATAAGGCTCGAGATATCAAATAAGGCTTACGGTATAGGATAAGAATCCCTGCATCACATGAAATATACAGACAAATCAAACAACACGGGGAAACTTATTTAAAGCTTAAGTGTAAATTATTGAACATTGAACTTAGTTAAGTAGATTCATGTAGGAAGCAACTCCAAATGATCAGGAAAAATTATATGCGTCCATACAATTTTCAAAAGTTAACTAGAATTAAAGTTTAAAATCGCAACACAAAGGCGAGAATATTTACATAACCTAAATTTATTTACAAGTGAATTGAATAAAATATAAAATCAATAGTGTTCTGGACTGGGCCCGACAGGCCCAAAAGCATTACTAAGGCCCAGTCCAAAGGGACTCACTAAGGGCCACACTAGGCAAAGGGGGTCACGTCCATGCCCGACACCCTGATGTCCACTTCGACATCTCGATGTCCAGCCCCACGCGGCGAAGTCATGCTCGACACCCTGCCGTCCGACTCTGTGTCCTGACGTCCAGCTCGACACTCGCTGTTCAGCTCGAGGTCTTGGCGTCGAGCTCGGCACCGTGCAGCGCAGCTCGACATGGACTAGAGCTACCTGGCTAGGGCAGACTCAGTCCACCGTTACCCCAACGATACTCCGGAAAGACCGCGTCTCTGTCCGCCCGCACTTCACGCAGCACCTCCAGGAAGGGGACCACGTGCTGGTCCCCACTACCCACGTAGAACCTGGCAGTTCCTCCATTGGGCCAAATCCGCCCGGCCCAATGAAGGAACCTTGGCCCAGCGCTGGGGGCTATAAATACCCTCTGTTTCCAGAGGGTCAGGTATTCATCATTCTAACCTCAACTCTATTATCTGCTCGTACTCCCACTGACTTTAGCATCGGAGTGCCTTGCAGGTACCCCCCCCCCCCCCCCCTCCTCGTTCAAAAAGCCTTCAGCTCGGAGTAAGCCGTGACGGTCCAAACCTTCTGATCAGGTCAGATCAGTGGCGCCGTCTGTGG
Source organism: Vicia faba (assembly GCA_948472305.1). NCBI lineage: Eukaryota > Viridiplantae > Streptophyta > Magnoliopsida > Fabales > Fabaceae > Vicia > Vicia faba. The sequence continues at coordinate 1,256,175,012 of OX451740.1, forward strand.
GAAGCTCCTGTTCTGGACTGAGATTAGCCGAGGACCTAGGAGCCCGCGAAGTTCAAATTTACACCGACTCCCAGCTCGTCGCTTCCCAAGTACAAGGAAGCTACCAGGCCAAGAATGACAACCTCATTGAGTACCTGAACTTAGTCAAAAAACACATGGCAAAGTTCGTACGAGCAGAAATCTCTCATGTTCCCCGCGAGCAAAACACGAGGGCGGACATATTGTCCAAACTCGCGAGCACACGAAAGAAAGGTGGGAATAAATCCGTCATCCAGGAATCTCTGGCACGGCCGAGCATCGAACCACCCTCGACTACGGTCGAGGTCCACGCCATCGGGGACGCCACGTCTTGGATGACCCCGGTCTATAATTTCCTTACAAAGGGAGAACTCCCGACGAACCAGGCCGACGCAGCCACAATAAAGCGGCGAGCGTGTTCCTATGTTGTTCTCGAGCAGAAACTGTACAGAAGGGGATTCTCCATTCCCCTCCTGAAATGCATTGACGAGTCCGCCATCCCCGACGTACTGCGGGAGATACACGAAGGTATCAACGCCCAGCACATGGGCGGTAAATCCTTGGCAAGGAAAGCCCTTCGAGCAGGATACTACTGGCCGACGATGCAACAGGACGCCAAGGAACACGTGAAAAAATGTGACAAGTGCCAGAAGCACGGGGATATGCACCTCGCCCCCCCGCACGAGCTGAACACATTGTCGTCCCCATGGCCGTTCGCCTGGTGGGGCATGGACATCCTCGGGCCCTTCGTGCAAGGGACCTATCAGAACAAATTTCTAATCGTCGCCGTGGATTACTTCACAAAATGGATCGAGGCCGAGGCCCTCGCGAAAATCACCTCACATAACATCCTCCGTTTCTACAAAAGAAACGTGCTCGCCAGGTTCGGAATTCCGCAGGCACTGGTGACCGACAACGGCACCCAGTTCACCGACCACGGATTCCGAGACTTCGTCACCAAACTGGGGACCAAACATCACTTCACATCGGTCGAGCACCCTCAGACCAACGAGCAAGCCGAAGCCGCGAACAGAGTCATCCTCCGAGGGCTCAAACGTCGACTCGGCGAAGCCAAAAGAGGATGGGTCGAGGAGCTCCACAGCGTCCTGTGGGCATACCGCACCACACCCCACTCAACGACGGGTGAAACTCCATTCCGACTAACGTACGGCACCGAAGCTGTCATCCCAGTCGAAATCATGGAACCATCCCGACGAACAGAGGAACCTCTCGACGAAGAAATGAATGACGAAGCACTAAGGGATGAACTCGACCTAGTCGAGGAAATCCGATCGGGGGCTGCCCTGCGCGAAGCAACCCTAAAACAACGAGTGGCCCTACGCCACAACGACAAGGTCATCAAACGCGAGTTCGACATAGGCAGCCTGGTACTACGCAGAAACCAGAAAGACTCCCGCGAAGGGAAGTTGGCCGCGAACTGGGAAGGACCTTACCGCGTCCACGGCACCACGGGTACCGGGGCGTACTACCTCGAGCAGTTAGACGGAGAGCCATTACCAAGACCCTGGAATGCTGCTAAGTTGAAGCAGTACTACAGTTAGAAACTGTCAACACATAGAACCCTCGACCAGAAGCAACCACGCTCGGGCAACGAGGAAAAACGTCCAATTTCGTTTAAGGCTAAGGTACAGGCCTGACACACGACCAAAATGGCACGGCATCGCGCGGTAGACGTTGACGATCGATAGTGCCCGACGTGGACAGCTGTACCGAGCCCCACCATCGTCGTACCCATAAGGCAGAACACCCAGCTCGCGATGGGCAGTTCACGCCAAGGGCGAATCGTCCCTACGGGCTCCACGCCCGACTGAGCAACCTCGCTCCGTAATGCCTGACATTCTATCAAGAATAACGGGACATCTACAAGGGTCAAAAGAAAATCTCTCCCCTCGAGCAAAACACTTAAGCAACCCCGGCCAACCGAAATAGGGCCGAGATTGCACACAAATGGAGACGAGCATATTCGCTCGCCAAATCAAAGCCACCTACGGGCACTCCTCGGGCCCGGGACTTGAGCTAAATTCATACAAGCATGTGAGTTCATACAAGGGCAGAAAATCCAAAATAAATAACAAGGTATAAACGCCCGAAGGCAACAAAGCAATATTAAACCGACCAAGAAGGCCGGCGATGTTCAAAACATACAATGAACGGGCACGCAGGCCCAAAGAATACAAATTCAAATATCAAGGGCACGCAGGCCCGCTATCCAAAGAATACAAATATCAAACTTCCACATTATCATCATTGTCGACGCTGGGAGAGTCGGGCGGAGGAATGATCGCGCCACCTACAACCCGGTGTGTATGACCGATACCCTCGGTGACCAGGCCAGGGTTTAGCAATGAGAGCTGGTCGACTGCAGAATTGAACCCGTCTTCCAGAGCACCGACTGCGTCCGCCTCGAGGAGCCGGATATGGGCAATAAGCTCAGCCCGACTCTTCAAAATCACTAGGTCCTCGGGCTCATCTTCGGCAGGTTGCTGAACAGCATTCAGTTCCTCAACCTGTTTACCCAGGCGTTCGACCTCAGCAGCCAAACGATCCCTGTCGGTCCGGAGCAACTCCCCTTCCTCAGTCAACCTCCCCGACTTCTCCTTTTCCAAGGTCAGCATCTCCCTCTCGGCATCAAGTATCGCGGTCTGCTCTTGGAACATCCCCTCGGAGCGTTCCAGAGCGACCTTCAACTTCCGCGAGCTTGCAGTCAAGGCCGCCTTCTCCTGCTCGAGCTCTTCAACGCGAGCAGCATCCCAAGCATCCTCAGACAACACCAGAGCCATTTCGGCCATTTTAACCAGCCCGTCCACGCTGGCGGCCAGAGAGGCCTTCCTTTCCTCCTTACTCATCCTCTTTATGGCCTCAGCTTCATGAGCGACCACTGTCGGAGGGAACCGCTCGAAAAAGCCCGCCTCTTCGAAGCAAGGGGGAAAGGCAAAAGATTGAACAGCTCCGGTATCCTCCCCGACAGTCGAACCGCCTTCCACGCGGGTCCTCTTCCTCTGCGTCAAAACGGCGCTGGCGTCAATCTCCTCGACCTCTGGATCTGACGCCGCCCCCGAGCTCGACGTCGAATCCACCCTCACCGGCTGAGGAGCGTTCAGATTTGGTGGTGGTCCCATTCTCGTCGTCTGCGGGGCCTACACGACCCTCTTGCCTCGCCTCTGGCCGGTTGACAATTTCAGGAGCCTTTCATGTCGGCTGGCCATCGTACCTGCACGAAGTAAAGGAAAAGTCAGTATCGAGCAAACCACATAAACAAATGACGAATAAAGAATTTCAAACAAACAACCTAACAGGCGGGCGGCCTGCCTATATGTCGAACATTCCACCAGCGCCTTGGTGTCGATCGGGCGAGCCTCGAATGTCGGGTAACCGTCCTTGTCGAGGATATCATTCCCTTCCCGTGTAACCCACTGGGCGGGATGAAAACTGTCGACAAAGTTGCAGAGAGCCTCGTACGCCCGCTGATCCTCCGTGCACATATCCCCGACTGCGGTATGGAAATAACCTGTTCCATGCTCGAAGTGTCGGGACATCCAGTACACCGGGAACTTAGCCCGATGTCCTAACACGGGGCTCCCGTCGTCGGCCAACATTGCTTCCCCGTCATCATCGCTGACCGGCCCTTCCTCCTCGAAGAGGGAATCTACAGCAGAGTCGGTAGTAGGGCGTACCACATACCACTTATCCTTGAACCCCCTCACAGAGTCCATATACATCCTAAACAGTCTCCTCGACTGCTTCAGGGACACCCAGCTGTGCTTCCCTCCTCGGGACTGACGCTGCAGGTGGAATACCCGAAAGAAGAGAGGGATGGTCGCCCCTATCCTTAAGTAGCGACACGTCAGCTCAAACGCCCGGATGAAGGCGAGAGAGTTTGGGTGTAGCTGGGACGGGGCCAGCTCCAAATGCGTAAAGACCCCGGTCTCAAAATCTATGAACGGCAGCCGCAGCCCTAAGTCTTTAAATGCGATCTCGTACATCGCAAAGCTGTAGTCCGGGTACATTGAACAAATTCTTGCGTTGGTCGACGGAAGCATGACCACGAAATTCTGCTGGAAGTCGGGCTGGTCCTGCCCCTCTTCAATAGCGGTGAACGGATGTCGGTCATCCCGACTGTATATCGACGCCGTCCCCCGAGGCTCGGCACCCACCCATTCCAGCGATGGGTCGGTCACGGTATCTATAAGGGTGGCCGACTCGTCGGCACTCTGTTCTTCGCTATCACGACGACCGGAGGAGCTCGGCTCATCCGCCATGGTTACCTGCAGAGCACGGGAAACCAATCAGATTGAGCATGAAGTCCTATGCTCGACATAATCATGTCGTCCACACACTACTACACAAGTCCATTTCCACAAGTGGATGCCTCCCCGACTCTCCTGAACCCAGTGTCTTCCTCAAAACCAACTGCGCGGCCATTCTTCAAGCATGACGACCCGAGGTATGAACATGGCGAGCCGCACTATGAAGCCCACGGCCACGATCATGAACATACCGGGCACGGTCATGAATTAGGCGCCCGGATCATGAAGACCCCGGGCAGCTCTGAAGTTTTTCACCTAAAACTATGAATGTGCCGGCCATGAGTATGCGTTTGCCGGTCCTAGACATGAATATGTCGGGCAAAACACGAATCTACCGGGCTAATCCCACGCGCACGATCCTAAAACATCTACAAATTCCAGGAATCATGCATTCTAAAACGGAAAAATGAAGAAAGTAGATCACTTACTTGGATCAAAGTCGGGATTTGACTAAGAAATGAAGAATCTGAGACGGGAAGTCACAACTGGAGAGAGTGTTGAGAGCGGCAACGGAGAGAGCACGGAGAACGGAAAACGTATTATGGGGCCCAAGGACCCTATTTATAGTGATGACGTGGAATACCAAACGTCACCTCGTTCAGCCACGGACTCCATCTCCTCGACGCACTGCTCCCAACGCAATGATGGCCCTACCCCCCTAGGGTGGCGGCACAGCTCCCAAAAGATGCCTCGTGTGCTCGACCGACGCGCCCGGTACGGATCCTCCACGCATCCACCACCGAGGACGTTCCCGAGCACGACACGAGGAGGCCCCTCGAGGGCCCACGCCTCCATTCCGGGCACGAGACCTCAGCGACGGTACAACTTGGTTTCAAGTCATGGCTCCTCGCAAAGGAACCACGACTTGGGGGGCTCCTGTTCTGGACTGGGCCCGACAGGCCCAAAAGCATTACTAAGGCCCAGTCCAAAGGGACTCACTAAGGGCCACACTGGGAAAAGGGGGTCACGTCCATGCCCGACACCCTGATGTCCACCTCGACATCTCGATGTCCAGCCCCACGCGGCGAAGTCATGCTCGACACCCTGCCGTCCGACTCTGTGTCCTGACGTCCAGCTCGACACTCGCTGTTCAGCTCGAGGTCTTGGCGTCGAGCTCGGCACCGTGCAGCGCAGCTCGACATGGACTAGAGCTACCTGGCTAGGGCAGACTCAGTCCACCGTTACCCCAACGATACTCCGGAAAGACCGCGTCTCTGTCCGCCCGCACTTCACGCAGCACCTCCAGGAAGGGGACCACGTGCTGGTCCCCACTACCCACGTAGAACCTGGCAGTTCCTCCATTGGGCCAAATCCGCCCGGCCCAATGAAGGAACCTTGGCCCAGCGCTGGGGGCTATAAATACCCTCTGTTTCCAGAGGGTCAGGTATTCATCATTCTAACCTCAACTCTATTATCTGCTCGTACTCCCACTGACTTTAGCATCGGAGTGCCTTGCAGGTACCCCCCCCCCCCCTCCTCGTTCAAAAAGCCTTCAGCTCGGAGTAAGCCGTGACGGTCCAAACCTTCTGATCAGGTCAGATCAAATAGTATTATGTACAATTATATATTTACATTACTAAATATTAAATTGAAATAATAAAATAAAATACAATAAAAAGGGAATGAAGAAAAACTATAGATGCGCTATGCGAGAATGAATGCTTGAAATAATTCTTGGAAACATTTACAATAACAAACGCGTTAGAAGCATAAGATGGATAAAAATGAAACCAAATGGAATTGCAACAACTAGAACATGTGTTAGTAATCACAAGGTTTGAATCGAAATGAAATCGCATGAATGCACATGAACAAAAAGAAAACCAAGCAATCAATCATTCAAAGTACCCAACAAAAATCAGCATGGCATTCAATGTTCTAAATGAATTAAACTCAAATAAATGCAACGTTGAACATGGTCATCAATTCAAAAATGAAACAAGAAGTTGAGATTCACATTGCAACATGAAAAAACGAGTTCAAAATAAGCTTTAAACCTTCAAATCAAATTCAGACAGCAACTATGCATATTAAACAAAGCTTTAAAAATTCAATCTCAGACATGTTTAGCGCAAAAGGAAATAATGAAAAATGCCACCCGAATTACCTCTTAAATCGAACAAATTGTTCAAAAAAATCCAAACAAAACTCCTTAAAATTGACTCAACTGTCGAGCACAGCGGTGGCAGAGGGAATCAGACGAAGATCTGTGTCACAGATCAAAACAACGGAAGTAACTCGCGGCTGGTTTGTTGTTGTTGGAGGATATTATAGTTGCTAGTCGCAGAAGTTGTTGACGGTGATGATGTTGCACGGTTTCCGAACAAAGGGAGAAAGGTTGATGAAGGGAGGTTAACGGGTTGAGTAGACGGGGGAAATTGGCGGGTACGGTTGTTTGAGGCTCGCGAAGAGTTTACAGAATTCGCGGTTGAATAGTTGTGTTGTTGAGCGGTGATCGAACAGGTGGTTTGGTTGGTGCTGTGTTGATGAAGGCTGCTAAGATTATGTGAATGAAGAGTATGTGAGAACCGGATGGTGTTTGTAAGGTAAGTTGCGAGGGAGATAAAGGTTTTGGCATTTTCGGACTATGATGGGGTTGAGACAAGTGGGCGATGGAAAGGGTGTACGAAGATGGTGATGAACAATAACGAAAGGGGGAAATGGATTGGTGTATGGTGAGTTGAGGTTGTGGAGGAGAAATTGATGGGTGTTTGATGAAGATTGGGTTTGTGTGAAGTGACGGTAGTTGAATGGATTGTAGTGTGGGTTTTTGATGAAGAGGAATCAGACGACTGGGTGAAGGGGAGTTTTATGATGGTGTGGAGCGGACTGTGGGTTGATGGCGGAAATTGAAGGGAGATGAAGGGAGTATGCGATGGATTGTCTGTGTAGATTGAAGAGAGGAGGGAGATTGTTTTTTGAGAAAGAATTGATGGATTGTGTTGTTGTTTGTGTGTCAAAACAAAGAATAGAGAAGATGTTTATATAGAAAGAATGAAAAGGAAATTGATTTCAGTTTGCAATTCCGCAAGCTCTTTTTTCTTTTCTGTATCGATCCTGCACTTTCTCTTACAACCAATCAGAATAAAGCATAGTTTATCATATATTTTTTAATGACCAAAAAGACCTCTAATGATAAAAAAAGACGTAAAAACTGGAAGATTAACAAATAATACAATTAAAAGTATTTTTGTTTTAATTTTCTGAATAAAAAAATAGAGACCCAAAAATGACTAAAAACGATAAAAAAAATGGATATTAATCTATCCAAAAAAAATGAAATGAACATATTAAAATAAACTACATGTCACAAAGATTAATAAAAAATTATCCAAATGGTCAAAATCAAAATAAAATAAGAATAAAAATATCAGGTTGAACAAACGCTTACGGTTAAAAACGAGACTTTAAATTGTACCGAAAAATTGAAGCGAGCATACCGTCATGATTTACGCGAAATGCAGATTCATGAAATGGCCAGTAAAAGGTGAAAACTTGAAATATTTTCTCGCTAATTTTCTATACAGTATCGAATCGCTTAACGGTATGTCTATAAAACCGAAATATTAATATTATCGATATATAAACAAATTGGAGAAATACAAGAAGCAAGTAAAGAGATAAAAATGCATGAGGTGAAATGTCAGATATTTTTCAACTACAAAATGATGCAATCTTCGATTTAAACTGACTTTTGATCAACTTAAATACGACTAATGATGTAAAATATGATGAATGAAGACATTTATTAATGATTGTTACCAAATGGAAAAATATGATAAGGTAATGCAACTAAAAAAATTAGGGGCGAAATTTAAGGTGCAACACGGGCCATAACATTTTTGGTGACAGAGGCAAATGAGGCCGCTTCAACCCACTTTGTGTAATAATCAATAGCGACGAGGATAGAATGATGTCCGTTAGAGGTAGTAGGCTTAATTTCTCCAATCATATCAATGCCCCACACTGCAAATGGCCAAGGAGCAGCCAAGACATTCAGAGGAACCGGAGGTACATGTACTTTGTCAGCATAGATTTGGCATTTGTGACAAGTTCTGGAGTGATGATGGCAATCAGTTTCCATAGTCGACCAATAGTAACCCACTCTCAGAATCTTCTTAGCCATCGTATGCCTGTTGGAGTGAGTACCAAATACATCTTCGTGCATGTCCTCCATAATTTTCTCATCTTCCTTCTTGTCCATAAAGCGAAGCAAAGTCGAATCATGGTTGCGCTTAAAATTTTGTTGCTCAGGAAGAACTTAGTAGAGAACCTCCATAGGAATTTCTTGTCATTGATAGATGCCCCCTCGGGATATTCTTGAGCCTCGAGGTATCTTTTCACTTCATGAAACCATGGCTTCTCTTCTACTCCGTCAGTATCAACTTCGTAGCAATGTGTCGGTTCATCCAATCTCTCGATAGTAATTCGAGGAGCTTCATTGTATCATCCGACTTTGAACATAGATGAAATGGTATCTAACGCATCTACCCGTTGATTCTCTTCTCGTGGGATGTGCTTAAAAGTGATTTCCTCGAAGTAAGGAATTAAAGCCAGCACAAGCTCTCGGTAAGGAATAAGATTTGGATGCTTCGTGTCCCATTCTCCCTTAACTTGACTGGTTACTAAGGATGAGTCCCCATATACGTTCAAAAACTTGATTCACATGTCAATAACGGCTTTGATACCCATGATGCACGCTCCGTATTTGGCCATGTTATTGGTGCAGTCAAAGCAAAGTCTGGCGGTGAAGAGTGTATGGCAACCATTGGGGGAGATGATCACAACACCAATTCCATTACCAAATGCGTTAGAAGCTCCATCTAAAACCATATTCCATCGGGATCCTGGCTCAGGTCCTTCATACGGTCCAGGTTCTTCACAATCTGAGCATGATATTCTCATCCGGGAACTCAAAATTCATAGACTGATAGTCGTCTACAACTTGATGAGCCAAATAATCCACCAGTACACTTCCTTTGAATTCCTTCTGAATGGTGTACTGAATGTCGTGTTCTGTCAAGACTATTTTCCATCTTGCTATTCTTCCGGATAGAGTGGGCTTCTCGAATATGTATTTAATTGGATCCATCTTAGAGATCAACAAGGTAGTATGAGTCAGCATATATTGTCTTAGTCAGCGAGCATCCCATGCCAAAGCACAACAAGTTTTCTCGAGCAGTGAGTATCTTGTTTCACAGTTGGTAAACTTTTTGCTAAGGTAGTATATTGCATGCTCTTTTCGACCAAACTCGTCATGCTTCCCCAATATACACCCCCATTGAATTCTCTAACACTGTTAAGTACATGATAAGAGGTCTTCCTTCAACTGGTGGCATCAGGATCGGAGCTTCTAGGAGGTATTCCTTGATCTTGTCAAAAGATATCTGGAAATCGTCGTTCCATTTTACTACTTGATCTTTCTTCAGTAACTTGAAGATTGGCTCACAAGTAACAGTCAAATAAGAAATAAATATGGCAATATAATTCAGTCGTCCCAAGAAACCTCTGACTTCCTTCTCAGTATGGGAAGCTGACATTTCTTGAATGGCTTTGACCTTGGTAGGATCAACTTCAATACCTTTACCACTGATAATGAAACCCAAAAGCTTACCGGATCTGACCCTAAAGGTGCACTTGTTCGGATTCAACCTCAGCTTGTACTTCTTCGACCTCTCAAACAACTTGTGTAGATGGTCAAGATGTTCCTCTTTAGTCTGGGATATGGCTATCATGTCGTCGATGTAGACCTCTATCTCATGATGGATCGTGTCATGGAACAAAGCTACCATGGCACGCTGATATATGGCACCGGCGTTCTTCAACCCAAAAGGCATAACCTTGTAACAGAAAGTTCCCCACTATGTGACGGAGGTTGTTTTATCCATGTCTTCAGGTGCCACCTTGATCTGATTATAACCTGAGAAACCATCCATGAAGGAGAATACTTTGTACCAAGCAGTGTTGTTAACCAGAACATCAATATGTGGAAGTGGGAAGTCATCTTTGGGGCTCGCCCTATTCAGATCCCTATTGTCTACACACATACGCACTTTGCCATCCTTCTTAGGTACTAGCGCCACATTTGCCACCCACTGAGGATATGATGTAACTATTAAGAAACATGTGTTGAATTGCTTCATAACCTCGGCCTTGATCTTCTCTGACATCTCAGGATGCATATGAAGAACTTTCTGCTTTATTAGAGAGCAACCCTCTTTCATCGACAGACGATGAACCACAATATCAATATCGAGCCTTGGCATGTCTTCGTATGACCAAGCAAAGATATCAACATATTCATGCAACATATGGATTAGCTTGTTCTTGACATTGTCTTCTAGGTTGGCACCTATCTTGACTTCTTTCTTGTTTGTTTCGGTACCCAAGTTCACAACCTCGACCGACTCTTCATATGGTTGTATAGCCTTTTCCTCTTGCACTAACAGTCTGGAAAGCTCTCCAGGTATTTCACAATCTTCCTCACCTTCGTCCTCGGGTTTGTAGATCGTATTTTCAAATTCATAAGTGGCAATAGCATAATTGTTATCAACGGGACCCATAGTGGATGTGGATCTGCAATTTATTGTGTGGGTATGTGTAAAAACACATAGCTATTTGAAAGTAATAAAAGAAAGATAAAGAGCACAAAATTTGAATGCAAAACGTCCAATGCTTTATTAAATGAAAATATGAGGATGAAATTACAACCCTTAATAAATGGACCATCGTGCCCCGGGTAAGGCACAAGGCTTAAAGTCATTGTTTAAAAATTACATAACCAAAATTTTGCAAGCAATAAATAGAAAATAGAAATTACTCCTGACTAAAGGAGATTGAGATAAGGTCTTCAGTCTTCCAGTTGCTGAGCCCGTTGCCGATGGTAAGAAAGATCCAATTGTCCAGGTTGTAGTCACTATCAGTATCTTCTTCAGCAGAAACAACATCAATAGCATTCACAACCTTGTCGTGCTTAGGCATGGGCGCAGTAATCACATTGGGAGTCTCGAGTGGATCAAACTCAATCTCTTTATTGTTAATCATGTCTTGGATTTTGTTCTTCAAGGCCCATCATCTATTGGTGTCGTGCCCGGGGCTATTGAAATGGTAGGCACACTTCACATTCAGATTATAACGGGGAGAAGAGGTGTTGGGATTTTGAGGAGGATCCCTTAACGTTATCAGCTCTGCTTTCAAAAGATGTTGTAATGCCTGAGACAGTGGCATGCTGATCTTAGTAAATTGTCTTCTCGATGCGTCTGACCTACGCTGATTTTTTTTGCTGATGTTGTTGTACAGGCACAGGATTAGAAATTAGCACTGCCCCCACAGATTGGTTGCGTTTACTTATAGTATGACCCTTCTTTCCTTAAATAGCATTTGTCTCCTTCTTTCCGTTGAACGTCTTCTTTACGGTGCTTGAATAAGTAGCCACTTGAATCTTTCCACTTCTAATACCACCTTCGACACGTTCCCCAGTTAGTATCATCTCAGTAAAACAAGATGAAGAGCTTCCGATCAGATGATTAAAGAAAGGCCCTATCAAAGTGCCCATGAACATATCAACCAGCTCCCTATCAGACAGAGCAGGTTGAACTCTTCCAGCCAGATCTCTCCCTTTCTGGGCATATTCTTTAAACACTTCATTCGAGCCCATAGTCATACTTTGTAATTGCACACGAGTTGGTGCAAGGTCAGCGTTGTATTGATATTGTTTGTAAAAGGCAGCAACCAAGTTTTCCAAAGTAAGGATGTTGGTTCCTTCCAGCTGATAGAACCATTTGAGTTGTGCCTCTGATAAACTCTCTTGAAGAAGTGAACCCATAATTTTTTGTCAGTAGTATGGGGTTGGATCTTCCTAACATAAGACCGCAGATAAAGCTTAGGACAAGACATACCATCATATTTAGAAAATGTGTGGATCTTGAATTTGTGAGGGATAACAACCCCCGAGATAAGACCTAGCTATTCAAAATCCCAACCAGGTACTTTCTAGATTTCTATAGCACTAAGATGATCTTCCAACTATTTGTATTTGTCGTCGGCGGGAGGATACTGTTCATCAGAATAGTCTTCTTCATTAGGAATTTTACCAGAACCAAGGTTACTTCCCCCTCAGCTTTGATACTTCTACAGTATTCCTCTTGATTGTTGTCTTCATCTATGGGATATTAGAGGCTTGAACCTGTTTGGCGGGACCTTTGAATCTTCTTCCCATGTTGAAGATACCAGTCAGTTTCCTAGTCTTTTTCTTCTCGGCGATGAGCGCCATCAGTTCTTGATTCCCCTTGGCTAAGTTCAAGAGCGTCTCTTGGAATTGGGCATTTTAAGCTTGAAGGTCTTTCACAGTTTGTTCGAGAGCCATCTTTTACTGAAATAAACAACAAGAAGATGAGAAAACTTGTCTTGGGAAATACCTGTTATGTAATGACATACATGATATATGGATGCAATATTTTCAAGGATCTCGCGGGGTAAACAAAAGAAAATGTTAGAAGTTGAGTCTGGCTGCAACTTTGACTGAAGAACTTTGCGTCTTTGGACGTCATTCTATGAGAATCAAGCTCACCGTGTCGAATGGATCCTAGCCTTTGACTCAAAAGAAAGTACTTTGATCTTTGACGGAACTAGAGAAAAATAAATCCCCTTGGCCCTTGCTAATAGTCTGGTTCGTGATAAACCTGCATCACAGGCCCTTGAGATCCTTGAAATGATCAGTGAAAATGATATGGTATGATGTCATGATGTTATGATGTCATGTTTGAACAGATAACAAACACAAACAAAGCACACAAGAGTCTTAGGTTTAAGTCTTGCATGGGGTTCGCAGGTAAGTACCCTCTTAAAGTTTAAGTTGGCTCAACTTGTCCTAAGAATAGTAATCGGGTTCTAGGAATCTCATATCACCAATCTTTCTCACAGGCTTTGTTTCAGCAGTGCAACTGACTTGCCACAGAAATATCCCAGGAGTCAAATCTCAATGAGTGTAGCATCGAGTATCAACCAACTCTAGTCTGCACTAAATCTGACCATCTCACTACCTTCTAATGGCTAAGTTAGGTCAATTAAGATTCTAAAATTCAGTTAATGCTTATGACACCGAGCGGTAGCCTAGTGTTCTCCTCGACTGAATCAAGGGACACAAGTACAAACCAAAGCGTCACATTAATGTAGCCATCACTTCAACCATATCGGTCTACGTCATACAGTTTCCATGATCTATAGCTACTTACGTAAGGTCCCCCAGATCCGGGTGTAAGATATTTGCAAGAAAAATAAACCCGAGCAACCCAATAAGGATAAATAAATCAATCAAACAAATCAGATAAAGTGATCTAACTCTAAGGTAACCCCTCTTTTTAGTAGTTCCCCAGCAGAGTCGCTAGTTCTGTAATACGGTGGGAGAACTGACTTATTTTGCATTTTATCGCAAATATTACGGATAACAAGAGTCTCCATCGAATTTTCTTTTATCCAATAAGGAAAGGGTGAAAAGAATAGGAAAGACCTTCAATATTTTGAGTTCGGGGGGTAGGTTATGAAAAGAGAAGGTGTTAGCACCCTTTTCATCTACAATTATCTACGGGCTCTTAAGCACTAGCTCACTTTGAAAATGTATTGTGAATGTGTGTTTGAAAATATTTTTAAAATGCCAATTGTAAGGCAAGAATTTATAATGATTCTCGTATCTGTCCTCGAGAATGCGTACAAAGTGTTTGTTTTAAAAATATTTTTGAAAGTGTTTTGTGTGAAATTTTTTGTTTTTTGTTTTTAGAAATTTGTGATCAAGCGATTACGAGCGTTCTACCTACTCAAGGTCTTTATTTTACTTTTCCTCCTCCTTTAGATAATGTTATCCATACCATTAGTTGGTTGAAAGCCCTATCGTTGGATGTGAAGGGAGAGGTGTGAGTCATCGTTCAGTCATAGAAGGCAACTTGTAAGGGCGCTTTAGCAACTTCCGTAAGGGACTGTCATCGTTTTATTCATAGGCAACTCGAGGGACTAGATCATATACCGAAAGGCAACATCAAAAGGGTCATCGAGGGACTATGATCTTTTTGTATGATGACTTGATCAAGGGTCTTTGCTAAGGCGTCCCCATGTTCGAGGGACATGATTGTTTAATCGAAAGGCAACAAGAGAGGCTACCCTAGAGGTGCGCATATGTAAGTGTTTTGTATTCAGTTATTTTGTCTTGAATTTAGGTTATTCATCGATTGGTTTTTATATTTCCATACAACCCTAATTACTAAGCAGTGATATAGCAATTATAAAAAATATAGTGAATGTGCGGAAAGTAAAAGCAGAAAAGATAAACCTAAACCTATTACACGGCTTTGGGGCAGTTACATAACAGAAAGGGGAAAGTAAAAACTCTAAGCTATTACAACCCGGAAAACATTTACATAATAATGAAAAAGGAAAGCGAGAAATCTAAGCTATTACAAATTGCGAACCCCGTACACTTTATCTATGAAAATAAGATAAAATTAAAATAGATAAAAAAAGAAATGTTTTTGAAGATTTTTCATGGAAAAGATTTTTTTAATGATGATTAATATAAACCTAAAAACTAATTAATTTTAATTAATAAAAATAGTTGATTAATTAAATTAATAAAAAAGGTTAATGATGAATAAACCTAAAAACTAATTAATTTTAATTAATAAAATAATTGATTAATTAAATTAATGAAAAAGGTTAATGATGAAAAACCTAAAAATTAATTAAATTAATAAAAAAGGTTAATGATGAAAAACCTAAAAATTAATTAATTTTAATAAACAAAAGAATTGATTAATTAAATTTAAAAAAAAGGTTAATGATAAAAAACCTAAAACCTAATTATTTTTAGGGTTTACAAAAAAAATTATTTTAGATTTGTAAAAAAAAGGTTTGTGGTTTTATGATTAGGTAAATTTATGGTTTAAGGGGAAAAATAGAGAAAAAGAATAAGTTAGAAGCAAAATCACACAAAATGTCAGAGATGGGTGTTGAACCCACGCCCTTAGCCTTCCACACTGCATTAAGGGGAAAAATAGGGAAAAAGAACAAGTTAGAAGCAAAATCACACAAAATGTCAGGGGTGGACGTTGAACTCACACCCTTAGCCTTCCACGCTGCATTAAGGGGAAATTAGGGAAAAAGAACAAGTTAGAAGCAAAATCATAAAAAATGTCAGGGGTGGGTGTTGAATCCATGCCCTTAGCCTTCCTCGCTGCATGGTTTACCACTGCGTCAGAGCTCACATATTATGCATCAAACCTTCTCTAATGATGTATATGAACACATGTAAATGTATCAAATTAGTTAACAATGCATAAGTCAAATGTTTGAATTAAAAAAACAACTGAAACCGATGAGGATGAATGTGATGTTCCGGGAACAATCTTGACTGCTTGAGGATTGGGATGGATTCCTGGGTACTTCAAGATGATAATGAAATACTTGGTTTCAATTGAGAAGGGCTGGAAACAAGGGTTTTATGTTGTCCTAGTTTCTTGAATTTTTGGAAGTTTTAGAATAGTTTTCTCTGCAAGGGTTTTCGTGTCATGTTATGTCTGAATAAAGAGAAATATATAAAGAAGAATTAGGTTAAACCATTGTGGGCTTGGACCTTGTAAGAAAAGCCTTGACTTTATCTTATTTAATTTTGAATTTAAATAAATAAAATTAAAAATAAATGGAATAAAAATCAAAGGGGTGTATGAATAGGTTCAGAGGTTCACTATGAGGCCTAATACACGTTTGGACCTTGAAACACAAGCCCATTAGCCCAAATGTTTGATCAATTTGGGTTTCATGCATTTTCTCGAAATTTCCCAACTTGTGTCAATCAGAACTCTCTCAATTTTTATCATATGAAGGTGATCTTGGACTTTTTGGAAAGCTCAAGATGTCCCCTAGAATCTCTATATTGATCATTTTTTTCATTTGAAGACTTTATCTTGATGTAAGTTGCCTTGACAAAAAGTGTCTTTTTGTTAACTTTTGGAATGACCTATAATGTTTTGGCCTATATCTCTCAAATGAAGTATTTTTTGGACTTGAGCTTAGATAGACAAAGTTGTAGAGAATTGAATTTCCTTCAAAACTAGCTTTGGTTGAGAAAAATCTGATGAAGCATGTGAAAGTTATGCTTGGTCAAAGTTCAGTTGACTTCTTCTTAAGAAAACCCTAATTTGGCAACTTTTGACTTTTGATGATTTGAGAGTTTTTATTGATGAATCATGATCAACCCTTGATCAAATGATGAATATGACTTGAAAATGTTGATGTTAACAAAAAATCTTGAAGTTTGACTGTATGTTGACCACAATTGACTTTTTGTTTAATACATTTGATTTTCAGCCATCTGAGCAATTGACTGAGAAAACTTGTGATGCAAGGCATGATACTTGGTATGAGCATTCTTGGAGACCTATAAGAAACCATGGAAACCACTTGAGGCCTTTGAAACCCAAACTTCCTTGAGAAAAATGAAATCCCGATTGTAAGTCCATTGTTTAGAAGGAGAATTTGTCTGATCAATTCTTGAGCAACCATGAGCATTTAAGAACCCTAGGAGAATGTCTTGAAGAAAAAGGAAGGAAAAATTTTGGGGTACAACACACTGAATGTGACTCTTGTCAGGTTTTCGACCACCACCTCTTCCACTATTCACAACACCGCCTCTTTGGCTGCCTTGGTATGATCTTCTTTGATTCGACACATTTTCTTCGTGCTGATTTCCTCTACCAGTCGGATTGTTATAGCCACCTATACCTTTATTTTTGAACCACTTTCCTTTTTCTTTCTTGTATTTTGCTGATTGAGCCTGCAGAGCCACATCACTCTTCTACTTGCCTGTAGCTCTTTCAACCATTCTTTTTTTATTAGATTTAAGTGTCCCTTGAAGCTCTTCTTTCGACAAAGTTTACATGTCCTTTGACTCTTCTATGTTAACTACCACATGGTCGAAATTCGGAGTCAAAGATCTTAAGATCTTCGAATTAATTGCTCTTGTTGTTAACGACTTTCCACAAGTCTTGATTTGATTCACTAGTTTCGTAAATCAAGTGAAGAAATAAGATATGCTTCCGCTATCTTCAATCTGAAGCAATTCATACATTCTTTTTTGAGTTTGTAACCTCACCTCTTTCACCTTCTCAGCGTCTCCAAACGATTTCTTCAGGATTTCCCAAGCTTCTTTTGCAGATTCAACATCACAAACCTTTTCAAAATTGTCTGGGCTGACACATTGGTGAATTATAAAGAGAGCTTTATAATTCTTCTTCGATTCTCTATATGCAGCTTCTTCTTCCTCTGAAGCGTCTTCATCAAGTGGTTCTAATCCATGTTTCACAAGATCCAAAAGACCTTGAAAACAAAATATAATTTCATTTGTTTACACCAATTCTCATAGTTATCGCCTTTAAGAATTGGGAGACTTGCTGGAAAAAATTTTGTTAACCATAAGAATACTTCTAGCTTTTTCATGCATTATATTTCTTAAACTCTTTGAAATTGACGTAAATAGTGTGTTCTTGAATAGTTACATAAAAAAATGTATGTTGATCATTCTCTCTATTTCATGAAACTTTTCTTACTCGTGTTTTTGAAATGAAAAAGGCTCTCTACGATCTAAAACAAGCTCCTGGAGTGTGGTGTAATAGTTCGGGCAATTTGCTGCTTGAAAATAAGTTTCTAAGAAGAAAGTGTGATCAATTTCTTTTTCAAACCAAACACATTTTTCTTGTGCATTTTTTCTATTCAGTACTACTAACGAATCCTTGTGCAAGGATGTTTCTCATATGGTGCAGATTAAAATCAAAATATGAGAAAGCTTTGGTTTTATCTTAGTGTAGAAGAAGACAATATTACCTAGTGTTGACGAATGTGTTCTAAGTATGTTTGTTGGTGGTGTATCTTAACGATTGTGATTATAGAACTTCTTAGAAGGTTGATGTGATAAATTTGTAATAGATTTATCAATCTTGCATTTAGACCATCTCTCGTATCAAATGATTCATATAGAAGGAAAATTGACGATGGTTTGTCGTTTCCTTGAAAGGATTTTTTTTTTAAAGTTATCTTGAGATTTTGAGATAATACATTTAATAGATATTGAAAATTTGAAAAATCCAATTGACTCTTTAATATATACTTCATTATAAGATTTAATAGACCACTAAACATCAATAGTGTGATATTTGCTAAAATTATTCAATGATTAAAACACAAAAATAAAATAAAAAATGGTAGACACTCAACAATAGTGTCTTACCTAAAACATTTAAAGTTAAAAGATAATAGAATGAATTAAATTGACTAACAATAATTTTTAAAGAGTCTAATATTTATTATATAAGGAATTAAAATGAAATATTAAATTAAGTTAAAAAAATCGTGGCTAATTAAGCCTAATATCTTAGTAGAACACTTGTGTTTTCTCTTCAGAACTTGAAAACCCTGTTCTTTATTTAAACCAATAGAAATTGAAGTGCCCTTGTGGTGGAGATATGAAAACTTCATTTTATTTTTAAATAGAAAGATAAGAAAATACATTTAGTCTTTTTATATTTAGAGAGAGTGACTAATGTTGTGGTTGTTGACCAGTTGTTCTGCTAACAAATAATTGAGTGGTTGTTGATGATTCTCCAGGTTCAGGATTGTCTTTTGGAAGATTACAACTCTCTAACACCACTTTGTCTTTATCTTCTTGTTTGTTTTCTTGGGAACATTGCATTTCAAGATTCCAAGTCAGGTCTGTCTCTCTCTCCTTATCAGTAGCAAAAGTGTTGTCAAAGTTCCCTATACACCAAGACAAAAAGATTGAGCTTGTGTTTGCAGTTTTCAGGAAAATAGAAAATGTTGCATCTTTCCCACTGTTTCTTAAAACCAACAATAATAGTGAAAGGGCTCTCCCTCATTTCATCATGATTCAGTCAATCACATGGTGAATACAATTTGAAGAAATATCTAAACCATACCAATTGTATAAAATACAAAAGAAACAGAAGGAGAAACACAGATTAGTTTAAAACTCAACCAATTTATAATTTAAAATCATTACTTTCAATTCTTGGTGTGATGAGTCTTTGACTAAATATATAAACATGCAAGGCCGTTTTTGAAGGCGCACTAGCGCACAGGGTTCAAAATTTGTCACGGTTAAACCGTGGCTAAATAGGATCTCATAAAATGTTTGTCCCAGTTAGAACATAGTTAAATAGGACATCTATTTGTTTTTGTCGTGGTTAAACTGACACTAATCTGCACAGGGTCTCTAAAAACTTGAGATGGTTATTCATATCCTATATTTTTCTATCTACTCACCATGTTACTGTAGTCTGATTTGTATGACGGCAAGTGACACGCAGTAGTTTTATATCGGCTTGATTGTATGACTGCATGTAAGGAAGGAGATTCATTGGCTTCAGTGAATCTGTCAGGTCCACAATATCAAGGCTAGCTTTGTCCCCAAGAGAGAGAAAATAGTTGAAAGTTTCAATATTCCGAATAACACATGCAATATAAGCCACCGGTCCTTCCTTCGGCTCGCAATTACAACCATCATAATTATCTGGTTTACATCTACCATCAGATCTATCAGTAGCACATTTATAACTCAGTTCACCATTTTCATATTTAGTGTTTGGGTTCATCCGGCTCAAAAGAATCGTAAGTACGCGAACAAGATGTGGCAAACAAACTGGATCATATATCACATCTGCACCCAACCTGAAGTAATAATAACATAATAAGAATGTCATTTGTACACATTTTTTGGTATAATAGATAATGCTATGTCCAGAGCCTAGAGGTAATGGAATAATTTAAAGTTTCAACTATCACTCACACAACATTTGGCATGATATCTTGTAGTTGACTTTCTGATGCAGATTCCCATGGCAGATACAAGCATTTTACCTGAGATATGGGAACAAGGAGTAGTACAACTCAGATTATCTTTTCATCTTGGCTCTATCTATACAAGTACAAATGCATTTCTTAAGAGTCATCAAATGATGCAGATCCATTACAAAGTAGTTAGAGAATAAGTTAATAAACGAATCACCAACTAACTTATCCAAAATGATAAAGAGGCCCAACTAATCAGAAACACAGTCTACGCAAGTAAAGACTCACCGAGCTTGTATCTCCGTTTCTTTGTAGTGTGTCAGTTTCAACATTCAGGTTGTTCAACTCTAAATTAAGCTTCATGTTAGCTAAAGTTGAAAGATCACCATCGCTTAGTATCACCTGTTGAATTGAAAGGCAACAATAATATCACCCGATATACGGCATATACAAATCCAGTGCAGCTTTCTCTCATTTAAGTCTCACTTTGTTCTGAAGCATAATAAAGCGAACATAGTTTAAGAACATAGTTTGCAATACCTCAGAAGCTTTCACATGGGCTAAGCATAATCCAACTAAGCCAACTCCTGAGCCAATCTGTTTCAAATTGTAGTTGGAGATAAACAGATATCTATCACATGCAAGGACTATTCGTGATTTGTAAATGTTAAAAAAAGCTACAAGATTCAACAAACTCTAAAAATTATAACTCACCTCAAAGCACAATTTGTTAGAAAATAGTTCAGGATGGGAAAGTATTAACTCGGACAGAAACAGACTTGATGGCCATATTGAACATCTGTGCAACCAAACCAAAACTAACATTCAGAAGTTAATGTGAGCTTTACAAGTATTCCAACACACAGATGGCATGTGCATATTAAGCGAAGGAATATCAGAAACAAACTATAGAGAGAGATCCCAACAAATGTTCAATTCATTAGCATTTTTTTAATTCATTCAATATAAGACGTATACTTGATAAGCAAGAATACAGAATATCATTTACTCGGGTGACTGACTGCATGCATGTTCAACCCAAAACACCATACAAACAGATTTTAAAGATGGAAATAATCAAACAGGGTCATTGAGGAATCTACCATGACACTCAACAAGTTCACAATTAACTGCAACATAACAACCCTGAATGTTGCATACTAAATGAAAACTTTATAAATTTCAAGTATGAGCATACCCAGTATCACCTTCAAGCATGTTTATAGAACACTTCAATGAAAAAGTCAGCACCCTTGAGTGCGGACAAGTTTGTAGTTCAGAATAATCTAGCAATACCATTAACCAACCAAAGGTAAGGCTAACGAAACAAAGTTACGATAACAAAATAGAGAAAGAAACTCAATCTAAATAATGATTTACCATCACGAAAAATAAAAGAAATTCTTTTGCAGATTCTTGAATCTCTTTTGCCTAAACTATCATCCTATTAGAAGAAGAAAAAAAGAGAAAACGAAAAAAAAATGTCAAAACTATAACCAACCATGCGCAACTAGAAAAGAAGAATTAAAGAAAAATGATAGAATAAACCTTAAATGATGTAATGTAGTGAGCATAGAGTTCATAAAACTGGTCCAAGACAGAGCCATGATCACACTCAACTTGAGTGATAAGCTTCTTAAGAAAATTCTTCAAGTAAGGTGCATGTAAATCACCCTGCATTAAGCATAGCAATAATTGAAAGACTTTACAAAAGCAACAACACAATAATCATATGGAAAATTAAAAAAACAACAAAAAGAGTGGAGAATTGAAATTTACATGTGTGGAAAGACAATGGTCCAAGATAAATTGTTGTACTTGCTCCGTAATCGAGCCTCCGCCGCACACCCTAAATTTGAAATTCCACAATATAAGTTTATTGTTTTTGTGGTTTATTAAAAGTAAAATAATTTATGTATACTTAAACATTGTGAATTTTGTTCTACGGTGAAAAAATTGATTATGAGTAAACTAACTCTGTGAAATTAATTCTGTCAAAAATTGAGTAGAAGATAAAATGATTTACGTTTAAATAAATTCTTATAAAAATGAGTTGAATAGTAAATTTCAGTATAAAAATAATGTTTAGACTCAAAAACTCTAAATTCTAGCTTCAATCAATTCCGGAAAGCTTAATCAATTCTACTCGAACGCAACCAAACATGTAAAAATCAATTTAACACATCCAGAATCAATTCTAAGTGCTTCAACAGGGAAATCAAACATACACATTAACAATAAATTTGAGTGTAAAACAAAAATTTGGATTGAAATCTACAAATACTACACTAGCGTCAACTTATAATCGATTCTAACAGAGAATAATCGATTATATAAAAATCAAGTGTTCAGTTACAATCATTTTTGGGTGGAATTTAAAATGCGTAAAATGTTAAGCATAGGGAAGAGAGAAAGTGTACCTGGCATGTGATAATAAGCAGTCGGAAGGTTCCATAGCTAGAATAGCAGAGAGGAGATACCGGCATGAAGGGAGAGAGGGGTCCAGTACTTGCTCCGCCGCCATGCTTCCAAACTCGCCGCTGTTTTGGTTCGTCATCGAGTTTACACGGTGTTTCCATGTTACTGCGTGTTTATAAGAGAATTTCTTATTCCATCTTTGAATTATTGACGCATTTTCTAAAATTCGAAAATATTTTTAGTTTATTCCGAGATACATATTCGAAATACACTAAAATTTAATATTTGAAAAAATTTAAATGTTTTTATTTTATAAAATAAATTATTAATTAAAAAAATAATAAACAATTATATCAAATCAAATTCTACACTTATGGGAAGTTGAAATCTGCTTCATAAAAAGAATACTCATTTTTCATCAATTTCATTTGGGTTTGAATTTTGTGAAAAATAATTGAAAAAACTGAATCAAAACATGTTACACTTCATTATACTAATTATTAAACTAGTTTTCTACTATTGCCTTAAGTCCTTTTTTTAATAACAAAAGTTACAAAGCTAATCAACACTTTTTAGATTTTTTCCAACTTCAATTCATATGTGATTTGGAAAGCAATATTAATATTTATAAAAAAAATAGACTTCTTTAGCATAACCCTGAATGTATTAATGTACAAATTCTTGAACATTATGACCCAAGCCTTATTACTGTTCATAGTAAAAATTATTCCCAACAGATATGAGGAATATATTCTTCAGAAGTGCTTATTACCCAAGTATGAAACAAAAACATAGAAAATTGAGATGCTTCAAGAAGAGCTTCTACAGAAGGAGTTTATGTAGAAAGTTGAATTTTTCAAAACTATGAAAGGTGATCTGTTCTGATCAGAAATGGACCGTCACGGCTGGCTCCGAGCAGAAAGCTTTTTGAACGAGGTGGGGGGTACCTGCAAGGCACTCCGATGCTGAAGTAAGTAGGAGTACGAGCAGATAATAGCAAGTGTAAGGTTAGAATGATGAATACCTGACCCTCTGGAAACAGAGGGTATTTATAGCCCCCAGCGCTGGGCCAAGGTTCCTTCATTGGGCCGGGCAGGTTTGGCCCAATGGAGGAACTGCCAGGTTCTACGTGCGTAGTGGGGACCCGCACGTGGTCCCCTTCCTGGATGTTCTGCGTGAAGTGCGGGCGGACGGGGACGCGGTCTTTTCGGAGTATCATTGGGGAACAGTGGACTGAGTCTGCCCTAGCTGGGGTGCTCGAGGTAACGTCGAGCTGGACCTCAGAATGTGGTGCTGGACCACAGCATGTCGAGCTGGAGGTGTACCGTTGAGCCTGCGACTACGCGTCGGGCACGGTCGTACTCTTTGGTCGGCGTGGCCCTTGTAAGTCCATTTGGACTGGGCCTTTGCAATGCTTTTGGGCCTGTCGGGCCCAGTCCAGAACAGGAGCCCCCCAAGTCGTGGTTCCTTTGTAAGGAGCCATGGCTTGAACTCAGGTCGTTTCCTCATCGAGGTCTCGTGCCCGGGACAGAGGTGTAGGCCCTCGAGGGCCTCCTCGTGCCGTGCTCGGAGACATCTTCCGCGGTGGATGCCTGAAGGATCCTCACCGGGGCGCGTCTGTCGAGCATACGAGGTATCTTTCGGGAACTGTGTCGCCACCCTATGGGGCTAGGGTCATCATTGCGTTGGGAGCAGCGCGTCGGGGAGAGAGACTCCGTGGTTGCCCGAGGTGACGTTTGGTATTCCACGTCATCACTATAAATAGGAACCTTGGGCCCCATAACACGTTTCACTCTTTGTGCTCTCTCTGCTGTTGCTCTTCCAGATTTTTCCCAGTCGCAATCTTCTGTCACAGATTCTTCTACTCCGTAGCCGAATCCTACTTTTTAATTCAAGTAAGTGGTTTATCTTCTTCATTTTCCTGTTAAAATGCATGATTTTTGGCGTTTGTAGATGTTTTAGGGATTGTGCGCGTGGGATTAGCCCGGTAAACTCATACTTAGCCCGACATATTCATGCCTAGGACCGGCAAACGCATGTTTGTGGTCGGCATATTCATAGTTTTAGGTGATAAACTTCAGCGCTGCCCGGGGTCTTCATGATCCAGGGCGCCTGTTTTCATGATCGCGCCCGGTATGTTCATGGTCTTGGCCGTGGGCCTCATGATGTGGCTCGCCATGCTCATACCTTGGGTCGACATGTTGGAGAGTGGCCGCGTAGTTGGTTCGAGGAAGAACACATCGAGTTTCAGGATGTCGGGGAGGCAACCATTCGTGTAAACTGATTATGTGGTCGTGCATGGGACGACGTGGTTTGTCGAGCGTATGGCTTCATGCCCAATTGACTGGTTTCCCGTGCTCTGCAGGTAATCATGGCGGACGAGCCGTGCTCCTCCGGGCGCCATGATCGTGAAGAACAAAGTGCCGATGAGTCGGTCAGCTTGATTGATACTGTGACCGACCCTTTGCTGGATTGGGTGGGCGTCGAGCCCCGAGGGATCGCGTCAATCTACAGCCAGGGCGGCCGAAATCCATATGCTGTCATCGAAGCGGGCCAGGGCCAGCCCGACTTCCAAAAGAACTTCGTTGTCATGCGCCCGTCCTCCCGTTCAAGGATCTGCTCGGTGTATCCAGAATATAGCTTCGCGATGTACGAGATCGCGTTCAAAGATCTAGGGCTGCAGCTGCCCTTCACTGATTTTCAGGTCGGGGTCTTCACTCACCTGGAGTTGGCCCCGTCCCAGCTACATCCAAACTCACTCGCCTTCATCCGGGCGTTTGAGCTGACGTGTCGCTATCTGAGGATCGGGGCGACCATACCGCTCTTCTTCCGGATTTTTCATCTGCAGCGCCAGTCTCGAGGAGGGAAACACAGTTGGGTCTCCTTGAAGCAGTCGAGGAGACTCTTCAAAATGTATATGGACTCCGTAAGGGGTTTTAAAGACAAGTGGTACGTTGTGCGGCCAGTTACCACCTCGGCTTTAGGATCCATGTACGAGGAGGAGGAGCCCCTAAGCGATGATGACGGGGAGGCGGTTTTGGGCGACGATGGGAGTCCTGTGATGGCCCGTACGGCTAAGTTCCCTGTGCACTGGATATTCAGGCACTACGAGCATGGGACTGGTTACTACCACACTGCTGCCGGGGACATGTGCTCGGAAGACGAGGAGGCGTACGCCACACTTTGTCGGTTTGTCGATAGCTTCTACCCTGCTCGGTGGGCTACGAGGGAAGGGGACGATATCTTGGACGCAGAGGGTTACCCAACGTTTGAGTCCCGGCCGATTGATACCAAGGCGCTTGTGGAGTGCCAGACGTACAGGCAGGCTGCCCGTCTGCTAGGTCGTTTATTGCTTGAATTTCTTTGCTCGTCATTTATTTATGAGCTTGCTCGATACTAACCCAATTTTTATTCTGTGCAGGTTCGATGGCCGGTCGACGGGAAAGACTTCTGAAATTGTCCTGCGACCAGAAGCGAGGCAGGAGGGTCGTGAAGGCCCCCCAGGCGACGAGGATGGGCCCGCCACACAATCCAAGTGCTCCTCAGCCGGTGAGGGTGGACTCGCCGCCCAGCTCAGGGGCCGCGTCGAATGGGACCCAAGAAGTTGAAGAGGTCGACCCTAGTGCCGTCCTGATGCAGAGGAAGAGGACCCGGGTGGAAAGTGGTCCGACTGTCGGCGAGGACGCCAGTGCTGTCAGGTCTTTCGCGTTCCCCCCTTGCTTCAAAGAGGAGGGCTTCTTCGAGAGATTCCCTCTGACAGTGGTTGCCGACGAGGCTGAAGCTATCAAAAGGATGAGCAAAGAGGATCGGAAGATGTATCTGGCCGCCAGCATGGACGGGCTGGTGAAAATGGCCGAGATGGCCTTGGTGCTATCCGAGGAAGGAGGGGATCCTGCCCGTATCGAAGAACTCGAGCAGGAGAAGGCGGCCCTTACCTCGAGCTCGCGGAAGTTGAAGACCGCTCTGGAACGCTCCGAGGAGATGTTCTGCGAGCAGACGACGATGCTGGATGCTGAGAGGGAGATGTTGACCCTGGAGAAGGAAAAGTCGGGGAAATTGGCCGAGGAGGGGGAGCTTCTCCGTGCAGACAAGGATCGTCTGGGGACCGAAGTCGGACGCTTGGCCCAGCAGATCGAGGAAGTGAACGCTGCCATGCAACCTGCCGAGGACGAGCCGGAGGACATAGCGGCGTTAAAGAGTCGGTCGGAGTTGGTCGCCCATATCCGGCTCCTCGAGGCAGATTGCGTCGGTGCCCTGGAGGAGGGGTTCGACTCCGCAGTCGGTCAGCTCTCCTTGTTGAACCCAGGTCTGGTCACTGAGGGTATAGGCCACACACATCAGATCGTGGACGGCGTGATCGTGCCCCCGCCCGACTCTCCAAGCGTCGACAATGATGGTTCTGGGGAAACCTGACTAGGATAGCGGGCCTGCGTGCCTTTGACATTTGTATTCTTTGGGCCTGCGTGCCCGTTTGTTGTATGTTATGAACATCGCCGGCCTTCTTGGTCGGTTTATAATTGTTTTGTCGCCTTCGGGCATTTTTATCTGAATGTTGTTTTACATTTTGAATGTTTTCCCCTTTCTTGAAATCTTATATATTTGCATAAAATTTTAGCCAAAGTCATGGGCCCGAGGCGTGCCCGTAAGTGGCCGTGACTTGGCGAGCGAGTCTGCCCGCCTTCCGTTTGTATGCATGTCCGGCCCTCTTTCGCTGGCCAGAGTCACCTAAGTGTTGTGCTCGAGGGGAGAGACTTCCCTTTGACCCTTTTAGATGGCCCGTCATTCTTGACGACTTGTCGGGCATTTGGAGCGAGGTTGCTCAGTCGGGCGCGAAGCCCGGTCGGGACTATTCGCCCTTGGCGTGAACTACCCATCGCGAGCTGGGTGTTCTGCCTCATGGGTACAACGACGGTGGTGCTCGGTATAGCTGTCCACGTCGGGCATTATCGATCGTCATCGTTTGCCGTGCGATGCTGTGCGATTTGGCCGTATGTCGGGCTTGTACCTTAGCCTTTATACGAAGTCGGACGTTTTTCCTCGTTGACCGAGCGCGGGTGCCGTTGGTCGAGGGTCCCAGGTGTTGGTAGTTTCTAACTGTAGTACTGCTTTAGCTTAGCAGCGTTCCAGGGTCGTGGTAATGGCTCTCCGTCTAGTTGCTCGAGGTAGTACGCCCTGGTACCCGTGGTGCCGTGGACGCGATAAGGTCCTTCCCAGTTCGCGGCCAGCTTCCCTTCGCGGGAATCTTTCTGGTTCCTGCGTAATACCAGGCTGCCGATTTCGAACTCGCGCTTGATGACCTTGTCGTTGTGGCGTAGAGCCACTCGTTGTTTTAGGGTGGCTTCGCGCAGGGCTGCACCCGATCGGATTTCCTCGACTAGGTCGAGTTCATCCCTTAGTGCTTCGTCGTTCATTTCTTCGTCGAGGGGGTCCTCCGTTCGTCGGGATGGTTCCATGATTTCGACCGGGATGACAGCCTCGGTGTCATACGTCAGTCGAAATGGTGTCTCACCCGTCGTTGAGTGGGGTGTGGTGCGGTATGCCCACAAGACGCTGTGGAGCTCCTCGACCCATCCTCTTTTGGCTTCGCCGAGCCCACGTTTGAGCCCTCGGAGGATGACTCTGTTCGCGGCTTCGGCTTGCCCGTTGGTCTGAGGGTGCTCGAATGACGTGAAATGTTGTTTTGTCCCTAGTTTGGTGACGAAGTCCCGGAACCCGTGGTCGGTGAACTGGGTACCGTTGTCGGTCACCAGGGCCCGCGGAATTCCGAACCTGGCGAGGACGTTTCTTTTGTAGAAACGGAGGATATTGTGCGAGGTGATTTTTGCGAGTGCCTCGGCCTCGATCCACTTCGTGAAGTAATCCACGGCGACGATGAGAAATTTGTTCTGGTAGGTTCCTTGCACGAAGGGCCCGAGGATGTCCATGCCCCACCAGGCGAACGACCATGGGGACGACAATGTGTTCAGCTCGTGCGGGGGGGCGAGGTGCATATCCCCGTGCTTCTGGCACTTATCACATTTTTTCACGTGTTCCTTGGCGTCCTGTTGCATCGTCGGCCAGTAGTATCCTGCTCGAAGGGCTTTCCGTGCCAAGGATTTACCGCCCATGTGCCGGGCGTTGATCCCTTCGTGTATCTCCCGCAGTACGTCGGGGATGGTGGACTCGTCGATGCATTTCAGGAGGGGAATGGAAAATCCTCTTCGGTACAGTTTCTGCTCGAGAACCACATAGGAACATGCTCGTCGCTTGATTATGGCAGCTTCGGCCTGGTTCGACGGGAGTTCTCCTTTTGTCAGGAAATTATAAACCAGGGTCATCCAGGACGTGGCATCCCCGATGGCATGGATCTCGACCGTAGTCGAGGGTGGTTCGATACTTGGACGTGCCAGAGATTCCTGGATGACGGATTTATTCCCGCCCTTCTTTCGTGTGCTCGCAAGTTTGGACAATATGTCCGCCCTCGTGTTTTGCTCGCGGGGAACATGAGAAATTTCTGCTCGTACGAACTTTGTCATGTGTTTTTTGACTAAGTTCAAATACTCGATGAGGTTGTCGTTTTTGGCCTGGTAGCTTCCCTGTACTTGAGAGGCGACGAGCTGGGAGTCGGTGTAAATTTGTACCTCGCGGGCTCCCAGGTCCTCGGCTAGTCTCAGTCCTGCGAGCAGGGCTTCGTATTCTGCCTGGTTATTTGACGTCGGGAAGGAGAGAACTAAGGAGTGCTCGATTACTACGCCTTCTTCGTTTTCCAGGAGGATCCCTGCGCCGCTACCGGACGAGCTGGATGCTCCGTCGACGAAGATGGTCCACTTGTGTTCCTTCCCCGGGGGAAGGTCGTGAGTGGTCATCTCCGCGACAAAGTCGGCCAAGGCCTGTGCTTTCAGGGCTTTCCTGCTTTCATACTGAATTTCGAACTCAGAGAGTTCCAAGGACCACTTCAGCATCCTGCCCGCCATATCTGGCCGACCCAGGAGTTGCCTCACCGGCTGATCGGTTCGCACGATGATGGTGTGGGCTAGAAAGTAGTGTCTGAGCCTCCTCGCAGCGTTGACGAGGGCCAAAGCAACCTTTTCTATTTGCTGATATCTGCTTTCGGGCCCTTGTAAGGCTTTGCTCGTGAAGTAGACATGTTTCTTCCCGTCGGGGGTCTCGCGGACAAGGGTTGCGCTGATGGCTTCGTTCGAAACGGCCAAGTATAAGTACAGCGGTTCCCCGTCGTCTGGTCGAGACAGCACGGGCGGCTGAGACAGGCTCTGCTTCTGATGGCGAAGTGCGTGCTCGCATTCCTCGTTCCATTCGAAGGCTGCTTCCTTTCGAAGGAGTTTGAAGAAGGGGAGGGCGTGCTGAGCGGACTTCGCGACGAAGCGGGATAGTGACGTAAGCATGCCGTTCATGATTTGTATCGACTTCTTTGACGTCGGTGTTGGGAGGTCGGAGAATGCCCGACATTTGTCGGGGTTGGCTTCAATCCCTCGTTCTGTTAGATAGAATCCAAGGAATTTTCCTGCCTTAACCCCGAACGTGCACTTCTCGGGGTTGAACCTCATTTTCCACTGTCTTGCTTGGGCGAAGACTGTCTTGAGATGAGCTGCGTGATCGGTGTCTGCTCGGGATTTGACGATCATGTCGTCCATATATACCTCGAGCATGTCGCCAATCTGTTTGTTGAAAACTCTGTTCATCATACGTTGGTAAGTTGCTCCGGCGTTTTTCAGTCCGAAGGGCATTACGTTGTAGTAATAGTTGCCCGAGCTGGTCATGAATGTCGTGCAGTGTTTGTCGCCCAGAGCCATTGGGATTTGGTTATATCCCGAGTAGGCGTCCATGAACGACAAAGTTTTGTAGTCGGCCGAGTTGTCGACCAGCATGTCTATGTTAGGTAAGGGAAAAACATCCTTCGGGCAAGCCCGATTGAGATCGGTATAGTCAACACACATTCTCCATTTTCCATTATTCTTTTTCACAAGTACAACATTTGACAGCCAGGTGGAATATCGGGCTTCAGAAATAAAATTTGCCTCTAGGAGGTCTTTTACAGCTTTTTCAGCAGCCTCCGTTTTTTTTGGAGACTGCCTACGCCTACGTTGTACTACGGCCTTGGCGGCTGGATCAATGGCGAGGTGGTGACAGGCGACCTCAGGGTCGAGTCCGGGCATCTCTGCAGCGCTCCAGGCGAAGAGATCAGCATTCTCGCGCAGACAGGCCTTGATTTTCTTCCTGGCCAAGTCGGGGAGGTCTTTACCAATCTTCACTCCCTTGGTCGGGTCTGTACCGAGGGGAACGAGTTCAAAATCCCCGTCCGGAATAGGTCGGGGTGGGATTTGCTCGCTGCTGGATCGCTCGTCCTGATCTAAGCGAGCGTCGAGGGCTATGGAGTCGACCTTTGGTGGGGCCTTCTGGACTTCTTCCTCGGGGGATGCTTTCCTGTCGGGCTCCTGTTTTGTCCTTTTGGCGGGTCTGGTCCCTACGTCGACGGTATCTCGTCCCTTAGAAGCAGCATTGAAGCACCTACGAGCAGCGGCTAGGTCTCCTTGGATGGTGGCTACCCGTGCCCTTTTGGTGTAGAACTTCATCTTCAGATGGACGGTCGAGGGCACCGCCGTCAGCTCCGCCAGTGTCGGTCTCCCCAAGATGCAATTGTATAGAGACGGGCAGTCAATGACGAGGAAGCGGACCTTAACCTGTCTCGTAGCTGTTCCTTCGCCGAACGTAACCAGGAGCTCGACATAACCCCAAGGTTTGGAAGTCGAGCCGTTGAAGCCTTGTAGATCCGACCCCACATACGGAGAGAGATGTGAGTCGTCCAGTTGTAAGGTCCGGAACAGCTGGTTGTACATCACGTCGACGGAACTCCCTTCATCGACCAGGATGCGATGCACGTCAAAATTGGCCATTTTTGCCCTTATCAGTAAGGGGATGACCGCGTTCGGGGCTCCGCCTGGGAGTTCTTCCAGGTAGAAGGTGATGGGCTCTGACCTGTCCTTCACCCTTTCGAACGTTACAGTTTGCGGAGGAGCTATGTCGACCAGCTCGTCCAACTTCCTCTTAGCTGAATTGATGGTGAGGTCGTTGAACCCGCCCCCGTTGATGACCATGGCAGAGGGAAAGTATTCCCACCTACTGTGTGTTATCAGGGGCTCCTGCAGGAGCTCGGGAATGTCGAAGTCCTCGGGCCTGGTTACCGAGAAGGCGGTCTGGATAGGCACCGACTCGTCTGATGGTCGGGCGTCTTCTTCGGGCTCCTTGGTTTCATGGGCGTCACGACGGGGAGCGTCGCTTCGCCTGTACTGCGCGAGCCTCCCTCCCTTGATGAGGGTTTCGATGGCGTCCTTGAGGTGGACGCAGTCCTTTGTCAAATGACCATGACTCCTATGGTATTGACAGTATTTATTTTTATCCGCCCCTGGCTTGGCGGGAGTAGGTCGGGGACGCTTGACGCCACCGTCTCTGAAATCTGTACTGGCACACTCCGCCAAAATACGCTCGCGGGAAGCTGTGAGCGGAGTGTACTCGGTGAAACGGCCCGAGGGGCCCCTTTGTTCCCGGGATTCTCGGGGTCGATCTTCTTTCCTTTTCTCCCCGGTACGTCGGGGAGGAGCCTCTTGTCGTGAGCTGCTGCTGTTGTTGGGACCCCGAGCCCTGGAGTCCCGGGCCCTGTTGGCAGCTTCCCTTTCCTCGTAGTCCATGTATGCTCGGGCCTTGTCGAGGAGGGCATCAAAAGTCAGAGGTGGTTCAATACCCACAGCCTTTCTGAATTCTGTGCCGGGGAGGAGACCCCTCTCCAGCAAGTATCTTTTCATGTGGTCCGCGCAGGGGACCTGTATTGCTTCTCGGTTGAAGCGGTTGATGAACTCCCTCAAGGTTTCATCCTGTCTTTGGATGATGGCCTCGAGGGCCGCCTCGGTCTTCGGATGGCGTCGAGAAGCTGTGAAGGAACTGATGAACTGGTTCTTCAGGTTCCGCCACGATGTGATTGAGCCCGGGGCGAGTCCTTTATACCAGTCCATGGCCGCCTTCCTGAGAGTCGTGGGGAAAAGACGGCATTTGATGGGCCCCCCGACATTATGATAGTGGAGCATGGCTTCGAACCCGTCAATGTGGTCGACCGGGTCTGCTACTCCGTCATACTCCTTCAGATGCGGGGGCTTCTCCATGCCCGGGGGGATGGGCGCATCCATGATGGCCTGCGACAGGGGACCGCGGGGGTCGTCCTCGTCGCTCCTCTCCGGAGAAAGAGATGGGTACCTGTAGTTTTGTCTGGCACGGTGGTCATGCTGAGTTTCCCTCGAGCGTGATGCTCGGTGGTTAAATGTCACACGCCCGTCCCCGGCGTGCCTCTTGTCGTGCCTCGACGGGTCGCGACTGGGTTCTCCGGCAGGGATGGCGGGCTGTCTCTCATAGTAGGGCCGCCTCTGCTTTGGCCGGGGAGAGGGGCTCCTGGAGTTCTCCCTGTAGTGTCTCCGCGGGGGAGAAGGGTGTCGAACCTCTGTGACCCGAGGAGGTGGAGAATGTGGCCTCCGATGCCTTCTCGGGGGTCGTCGATCATCTTCAAGTGCCCTTAGTCTCTCTCCTTGGGCGAATATGAGATAGTTTGTCTGATTAATGGCCGCGAACAGTGCCTGAGTCGTGGCATCTGCCCCGGCGGGAACTGGAACTTCATGGAACCGGGCAGCTCTGTAATGAGCGAGAGCTACCGGGTCGTCTTCAAGTAGTAGTGGTGGGGTCGGGGAGGATGATGCGGTAGCCCCGTCCCTGTAGGAGGAAGCCCCAGGGGCGGTCGTCACAGGAATGGTGCTGTGGCCGGGATCACCGGGGTTATCGAGGTGTCCATTCTTGTCCGCAGTGTCGTTGTTAGTGTCGGCGACACGGACGTGCTGCTCGTCGCGAGCTGGATCAGCCATGACAGGTAGTTAAATTGAGCTTTGGTCTTTAGAGTTGTTCGTTAGACGGGGAAGCTAGATTCCCACAGACGGCGCCACTGATCTGTCCTGATCAGAAATGGACTGTCACGGCTGGCTCCGAGCAGAAAGCTTTTTGAACGAGGTGGGGGGGGTACCTGCAAGGCACTCCGATGCTGAAGTAAGTAGGAGTACGAGCAGATAATAGCAAGTGTAAGGTTAGAATGATGAATACCTGACCCTCTGGAAACAGAGGGTATTTATAGCCCCCAGCGCTGGACCAAGGTTCCTTCATTGTGCCGGGCAGGTTTGGCCCAATGGAGGAACTGCCAGGTTCTACGTGCGTAGTGGGGACCCGCACGTGGTCCCCTTCTTGGATGTTCTGCGTGAAGTGCGGGCGGACGGGGACGCGGTCTTTTCGGAGTATCGTTGGGGGAACAGTGGACTGAGTCTGCCCTAGCTGGGGTGCTCGAGGTAACGTCGAGCTGGACCTTAGAATGTGGTGCTGGACCACAGCATGTCTAGCTGAAGGTGTACCGTCGAGCCTGCGACTACGCGTCGGGCACGGTCGTACTCTTTGGTTGGCGTGGCCCTTGTAAGTCCATTTGGACTGGGCCTTTGCAATGCTTTTGGGCCTGTCGGGCCCAGTCCAGAACAAAAGGAATAATCACTTAGCTAAGTTAAGCTCACAAAAGGCCTTGTGAATGGAATAACCAACAGATTTCCAAAAGATAAAGTTTTCTTTTTTCATTATTACTTTAAAAAACGATTTTTTAACACTGTAATCTAAAAGATGAAGGTAGTTTCAAGAAAAGCATAGAAACTTCCGGAAAAAGTGTGTATATGTCTGTGTCTATAACCGACACCGACAATTTCTCTGGAAAAAGTGTGTATATGTTTGTGTCTAAAATCGACACCGACAATTTATAGTAGTGACACTTCAGAAAAAATGTTGAGAATCAAGTGTGAGGAAAAAGTTCCACATTGATTATAAAAGGGAAGATTGAGCACTTATAAGTGGTATAATCCACTCATCTATCACCTTAAGGTTTTAGATGGACAAGTGGTGTGTCTCTCACAAAGGTGTGTCCCAAGTAAAAATACTCTCTCCTTGGAATTGCCCCTACAGTGGTATCATGAGCCTTTGGTTTCGAGATAGGGATCGGCTTACTTGTATCGAGCGATGATACAAGTGTATGGAATTGCCCCTACAGTGGTATCATGAGCCTTTAGTTTTGAGATAGGGACCGAGCCTTTGGTTTCGAGATAGGGACCGGCTTACTTGTATCGAGCGATGATACAAGTGTATGTGGAAGAGAGTCATTCCACATGAGGGGGAGCATTGTGACTCACACTTGAGGGGGAGTGTTGAGAATCAAGTGTGAGGAAGAAGTACTTATAAGTGGGAGAACTCACTCATCTATCACCTTAAGGTTTTAGATGGACAAGTGGTGTGTCTCTCACAAAGGTGTGTCCCAAGTAAAAATGCTCTCTCCTCGGAATTGCCCCTACAGTGGTATCATGAGCCTTTGGTTTCGAGATAGGGACCGGCTTACTTGTATCGAGCGATGATACAAGTGTATGTGGAAGAGATTCATTCCACATGAGGGGGAGCATTGTGACTCACACTTGAGGGGGAGTGTTGAGAATCAAGTGTGAGGAAGAAGTCCCACATTGATTATAAAAGGGAAGATTGAGCACTTATAAGTGGGAGAATCCACTCATCTATCACCTTAAGGTTTTAGATGGACAAGTGGTGTGTCTCTCACAAAGGTGTGTCCCAAGTAAAAATGCTCTCTCCTCGGAATTGCTTCTACACTGGTATCATGAGCCTTTGGTTTCGAGATAGGGACCGGCTTACTTGTATCGAGCGATGATACAAGTGTATGTGGAAGAGAGTCATTCCACATGAGGGAGAGCATTGTGACTCACACTTGAGGGGGAGTGTTGAGAATCAAGTGTGAGGAAGAAGTCTCACATTGATTATAAAAG
This sequence comes from Vicia faba, assembly GCA_948472305.1. Taxonomy (NCBI): domain Eukaryota; kingdom Viridiplantae; phylum Streptophyta; class Magnoliopsida; order Fabales; family Fabaceae; genus Vicia; species Vicia faba. The sequence continues at coordinate 1,256,210,509 of OX451740.1, forward strand.
GGAAGATAATGCTCTCTCTTCGGAATTGCCCCTACAGTGGTATCATGAGCCTTTGGTTTCGAGATAGGGACCGGCTTACTTGTATCGAGCGATGGTACAAGTGTATGTGGAAGAGAGTCATTCCACATGAGGGGGAGCATTGTGACTCACACTTGAGGGGGAGTGTTGAGAATCAAGTGTGAGGAAGAAGTCCCACATTGATTATAAAAGGGAAGATTGAGCATTTATATATGAGAGAACTCACTCATCTATCACCTTAAGGTTTTAGATGGACAAGTGGTGTGTCTCTCACAAAGGTGTGTCCCAAGTAAAAATGCTCTCTCCTCGGAATTTCCCCTACAGTGGTATCATGAGCCTTTGGTTTCGAGATAGGGACCGACTTACTTGTATCGAGCGATGATACAAGTGTATGTGGAAGAGAGTCATTCCACATGAGGGATGGACAAGTGGTGTGTCTCTCACAAATGTGTGTCCCAAGTAAAATGCTCTCTCCTCGGAATTGCCCATACAGTGGTATCATGAGCCTTTAGTTTCGAGATAGGCTCCGGCTTACTTGTATCAAGCGGTGGTACAAGTGTATGTGGAAGAGAGTCATTCCACATGAGGGGGAGCATTGTGACTTACACTTGAGGGGGAGTGTTGAGAATCAAGTGAGAGGAAGAAGTCCCACATTGATTATAAAAGGGAAGATTGAGCACTTATAATTGGGAGAACCCACTTATCTATCACCTTAAGGTTTTAGATGGACAAGTGGTGTGTCTCTCACAAAGGTGTGTCCCAAGTAAAATACCCTCTCCTCGGAATTGCCCCTACAAAAAGTGTATATGTATCAATGTCTGAAATTAATATCGACACTTACGATTATGACTAATTTATTTATTTTATTAAATTATTATCGATATCAAAGTGACAGTAACTTCGAGAATACTTGGATTCTAATGATAAGCTTTCCTTAAAAAAAACAAAAAACTACAAAGCTGTCATGACAGCAAAAACATAAGTATTGTCATATTGGCTCAAAACTAGTAACCCCGAACTAGCAATATATAAATTCAGTTTAAGACACAATACATTGTATTGGATTCAAAAATCACATTGAAATAGTAGTTTCCAGTTTGTTTTGTTCCTATACATAAACTAATTCTATGATAATGTTTTAATGTGTTAGAACCGGAGCAGACTTCGAATGCACTCTTTAGAGAAAGAGGTAAACTTTTGTAATTTGTGTTCTTAAAATAAAACACACTCTTGGTTTTTATATAGACTCAATGACTTCTACAATTCTAAGAAAGATAACTGCTACTAATAAAAACTATCATAACCTACTAACTCTTTGACCTTTCAAATTGCATTTGGTTCTTAACCTTCCTACTACCTTATTTAATAAGAAAATTCACTACTAATGACATTAAAGTTTACTCAACAAAACTCCTCTGTAAACTTAAATATTTCTTTCATCCATCATGTCCATCATTTTCTGCCTCTGTCGAAGACTTCTTTCGATAATGATTTAGTGAACATATATGCTGCTTGATCCTTGCTTGCTACATGCTTCAATTCGAAACTTCCTTTCTTCACATGTTCTCAAATGAAGTGAAAGCGAACGTCAATGTGTTTGCATCTTTCATGGTTTACAGGATTCTTTACCAACTCGATTGCTGATTTGTTGCCAACTTGTATTATTGTTGCACTTTCCTATTTTAGCTTCATCTTGCTCAACAATCTTCTAAGCCATACTGCATGACAAACGCACCAGGATGCTGCCACATATTCAGCTTCACACGTCGAAAGTGTTACTATAGGTTGCTTCTTTGATAGCCAAGTAAATATTGTGTTTCCCATGAAGAACACATATCCATAAGTGTTCTTTCGATCGTCTATATCTCCACACCAGTCACTGTCAAAATAATCAATTAACTTGTAGTCTTCTGTTTTTGAAAAAAATATTCCAAGTGACATTGTTCCTTGGATGTGCCTTAGGATTCATTTCAATGTCTTCCGATGTGTGTGTACTGGCTCCTCCATGAATCGACTTACAATACCAACACTTAAGCAAATATCTGGCCTTGTGCATGTAAGATATCGAAGACTACCTACCAAGCTTCGATATTTACTTCCTTCGACTCGTTCTCCTCCATCAAACTTTGACAGTTTTGCACCCGGTTCCATTGGCGTCGAAGTTGAATTGCAGTTCTTCATCTAATATTTTTCCAGGATTTCCTTTGCATATTTTTCTTGTGAGATAAAGATTCCAGTTTCTTCTTGTCGAACCTCCAGACCAAGAAAGAATCTCATCAGACCTAAGTCTGCCATTTCGAATTCGCTTGTCATGGTGCTCTTGAAATCTTCTATCATCTGAACATCACTGTCTAGAAAAATAAGATCATCAACATAGAGAGCAACAAGTAATACATTACTTCCATTTTTCTTCACATAGAGGGCAGGTCCATAAGGACATTGCTCGAATCCATTCTCTTTGAAATATGTGTTTATGCGTGTGTTCCATGCCTTTGGTGCTTGCTTCAGCCCATACAGTGTTTTCTTCAATTTCAACACCTTCTTCTCTTCTCCAATTCTCATATACCCAAGTGGTTGTTCGACATAGATTTCTTCTTCGAGCACACAATTCAAAAATGTTGTCTTGACATCCATTTGAAATATTGGCCATTTGAATTGAGCAGCTTGAGAAATGAGCAATTGAATTGTCTCCATTCTTGCAACAGGTGCAAACACTTCGTCATAATCAATTCTTGCTTTCTGTTTGTATCCCTTTGTAACAGGTCGTGCTTTGAATCTTTATATTTCTCCTTGAGCGTTCATATTTTTCTTGAATATCCACTTTACACCAATGGGTTGACTACCTTTTGGCAATTCGACTAGCTCCCAAGTGTTGTTGCGTTCGATTGCTCTAATCTCTTCGTCTATGGCACTTTTCCACTTCTTGCCTTGTAATGCTTCTTCGACGCTGATGTTTTCAGCATCTGCCAGAAGGCACACAAGGTGTACCTCATTTGTTGAATTATATAAATCTTGCAAACTTCTCATTCTGGGTTATTGAGGTTCATCTTCATCTTCAGTATCTTCATGTTTTATTGAAATGCTTGTTGGTACAGCAATAGATGACTCTTCGACTGCATCAATAACTTATGTCGAATTGTTCCAGTCCCACTTTCTTGCTTCGTTTATTCGAATGTCTCTACTCACGATCACTTTCTTGCTTATAGGATCGAATAGCTTGTACCCTTTTGTCTTCTCATCATATCCAATGAATATGTACTTATGACTTTTGTCTTCAAGCTTTGTTCTTCGTTGATCTGGTACATGTGCATAAGCTACACTACCAAATACTTTGATATGAGAAATTGTTGGCTTCTGTCCACTCCATGCTTCTTGTGGTATTTTATCTTCTAACTTCGAATGTGGACATCTATTATGAACATAAACAGCACATTGTACTGCTTTTGCCCAGAATTCTTTCGACATGTTCTTGCTTTTAAGCATTGATCGAATCATGTCAAGAATAGTTCGATTCTTCCTTTCAATCACACCATTTTTCTAAGGTGAATATGGTGTAGTTAGGAATCTCCTTATGCCCTGTTCTTCACAATACTTCATAAAGGCCGTCGAAGTTTACTCACCTCCTCTATCAGATCGAAATGCTTTGATATGTCTGTCTGTTGCATTCTCCACCATTACTTTGAACTTTTTGAACACCTCTAATGCTTCATACTTTTCTTTCAAGAAGTAAACCCAGGTCTTTCATGAGAAATCATCAATAAAAGAAATGAAGTGCCTTTTTTCCACTGAAGGATTCTGGAGTGATTGACCCACATATGTCAGTATGAATCAATTCGAGAATATGTTTAGCTTGATATTCTGCCTTATTTTGAAATTATGTTCTTGTTTGTTTGCTGAGCACACATTCTTCACGAAACTTTCCTTCATAATCCATGTCTGGTAGTCCATGCACCATGTTCCTTTTCGCCAACCTTCTCAAACCAGCATGATGTAGATGACCAAAGCGCATATGCCATAGTGACATTTTGTCTTGCACTTCGATTTGCAGAAATTTCTCTTGAATGTTCCTCAGGTTCAATTTGTACATTCAGTTTCTTTCCATTTCGACACGGGCAATCAGATGTCCTACTTTGTACTTCAAATGTAGTGTTCGATCTTTCATAAGTATCGAAGCACCTTTTTCTGTATGTTGTCCCAAACTCAAGATGTTGGTCTTGAGATCTGGTACATAGTAAACGTCTTCGATTGATCTAATCAAGCCATCCTTCTGTAAGTAATTGATTGTGCTCTTTCCTTCGACCTTCACTTTCGATGCATCTCCGAAAGACATATTACCATCTTCAATTCTATTCATATCTTTAAACATGTGTTCGTAACCACACATGTGATTACTTGCTCCTGAGTCAAGATACCAAACATTGTTATTATTGGTGTTGATTTTATTTTTAAGCCATCAGGATAAAGCCTTCATTCGATTCATCTTCCAAGGCTAGGTTCGTTGTTTCTTCAATCTTCTTTTCGATTTGACAGTCTTTTGCAAGATGTCCCACTTTGTCACAGTTGTAACATTTGTAGGAGTTGCAATCCTTCGCGTAATGACCATACTTCCCATACTTGTAGCATTCAAATTTGGAGTGGTTCGAACGACCACCTCTTTGACCACGTCTTCTGCCACGCTAATTTTGTTGGCTCAATTGTCCTCTTTCAAAGTTGCTGCTTCGACCACTGTCACGACCTCCACGTCCACATCCTCTTCCTTGAATTTTTTTAGAAAAGAGTATATTTTCGTCTTTGTTCGACTCCTTGGTTTGATTTGCTTCTTCGACTGCTTCTTCCTTCTTTTTCATTTTTTGTTATTCATGTGCTTCGAGGGAACCATCGAGCTCTTTGACTGAGAGCGTCGAAAGGTCCTTCGATTCTTCTATTATGCATACAATATTCTCAAATTTATCTGTTAAAGATCTCAAGATCTTTTCAACAACTCTTGCATCAGTTATTATTTTGCCATTTTTGGTGAGTTGGTTCACCATCTCTTTGCACACGTGTGATGTAATCAGATACATTTTTTGTATCTTTCATCTGCATCCTCTCCAATTTGCCACAAAGAGTTTGGAGTCGAACTTGCTTCACTCGATCAGCTCCTTTAAACACTCTCTCTAACGTGTTCCATGCTTGTTTCGACGTAGTCGAACCAGCAATCTTTTCGAAGCCTGATTCATCTACAGCCCTGAATAACATGTATAATTCTATTTTATCCTTTGATCGCGTCTCTTTCAATGTCTTAGTTTGAGCTGTCGTATATCCCCCAACATCTGTTGTCTCTTCAAACCCATCTCTGGTCACATTCCACGCGTCTAGAGATCCAAGAAGAGCTTTCATTTGGATACTTCAGTTTTCGTAATTTAACTTCGTTAGTCGTGGAAACGGCATTTGATTCATCATGTTTGCCATTGACTCTGATGTCAATTTGTTAGAACAGGAGCAGACTTCGAATGCACTGTTTAGAGAAAGAGACAAACTTTTATAACTTGTGTTCTTAAAATAAAATACACTCTTGCTCTTTATATAGATCCAATGATTTCTATAATTCTAAGAAAGATAACTGTTACTAATAAAAACTATCATAACCTACTAACTTTTTGACCTTCCAAATTACATTTGGTTCTTAACCTTCCTACTACCTTACTTAATAAGAAAACCCGCTACTAATGACATTAAAGTTTACTCAACATAATGTACCTTTTTTCTACACTTTACCTTTTTTTCTTTATACGATAGGTGGCAGAGGGCTATGAATAACTGCGAGCTTATGTTAGTGACGGTGCTTGGTGGAGAGGAAACCTTCTCTCTCGTTATTTTTTAATAATTAAAAGAGAAATATTGATAATTAAGATTTGATTTAACGATGAATCTTTTCAAACATTAATGTTTATAATGAGAGAGATATTTGGATCTCTCCATTTAATTTCTTTTTTTTTTTGTTTTCAATAAATTTTTAATATGTGAGAAAAATAGAGAGTACTGAACTCAAGAATTTCTAATGCATTTTTTTTTACAATTAGCGGGATGGTGCATTCGCACGAGTACGGGTGTGTTACACGTATTTATTTAAAAAAATATATAATATGAAAGAAAATAAAGAAAAACAAAATTTCTTAATCAAAAGAGTTAATTACTTTTAAAAGAAACACATTTTATTTATATTTGGATCACAAATAAAAAAAATTTCACATATAAAATATTTGGATCAACTTGATATTTTTCTGTATGAAAATATTATTTATGTTTTGACATTATTTATAATAATATTTGGATCAAAAACTTATTCTTGTAAAATTCACTTATTAATTTAAAAATATTTTAAATTAATTTTTAAGAAATATATATTTCTCTTAATACATCAGTAATATAACATATATTAGCAAAACTATTACATCAATATATTTATTTTTATTTTATTTAATTATATAAAAAATACAAATAATATGTGGGTTCGCACGGATTCTGATATGGACTCTTGCGTTCATGTGTACCGGAGTGATATACGTGCGTTCATTGACATTTCACACTAGAAAAAAAAATACAGAATTCATAATGAGTAATTTTATGTTCTCGTTTGCATGAGTACGGGTATGATATTCATATTTTTTCCGAAATATAATAAAAATGAGATAAAATAAAGAAAAAGTTATTTAACCAACAAAATTTATTATTTTCAAAAAAGATAATAGATTGGTATCTATAATTTTTTTAGATATAAAATATTTAATCAATCATATATCTTTTCGTATATAAATATTATTTTTATTTTGAAATTATTTACAAAAATATTAGAATCATTAAATAAATTTGTTCCGGTTATTATTTAATATTTAGATCAATAACTTTTATATTTACATTATTATTCTACACTTTGATCAATAACTCTATATTTTCACTATTATTTAATTTTAGATCAATATTTTATATGGTCGTTATAATTATTTTAATTTGATATTTTAAAAAATGATAAATTATAATTTGGAGAAAAACAATAAAACCACGAGAAAAGTCACAATAAAATTTTAAATTGACCAATAAAATCATATATTAACAATAAAATTCTGATATTATATGCAAAACAACTTTATCTAATTATCTATAATACTGCAAAGGAACATAGGCTATAACAAACACAAGTTAGAATAATTCAATACATCATCTTATCAACAATAATTAGTTTTTTAAACTTAAGATTATGATGTGATATTTGCAGGTCTATGATGTTCTTCTATAATGTTCTATTGGCCCTACTTAGCTGAATTTTGTATGTATTATTTTATCATGTCTATTCATCTCTTATAAAACTCAACATTTATCACTTCCATCTCTCTCTGCTACTGAGATTATTTTTTCTACAAATCATCATCTTTTGCATCTCTTACTAATTCTTCTCCAACTTTAATCCATATGACTTGTCTTCTTTTTTTATTCAAAAATCATTATATTTTTTTCCTTATTTTTTTAACATATTTTTCAGGTTGAAGATAGATCTTAATGTTTAAGGTGCGATTTTATGTTCTTGAATTTTTGTGTTTTTTCAACACAAAGATATAATTTAAGAGTTTCAACTTTATCTTCTTCGATGTTTGTTAAAGTTTATGGGTATAAGGTTTTTTGTAAATTTCTATCTTTGTTTGTCTTCTATTTTATTAGTGGAATATTTATTATACTGTAAATTTATGTTCCCTATTATATTTATTTGGTAAAATAACCTAATTTTCATTTTTGTTTGTTTTGTTTGATTTTCTCTAATTTTTTATATGTTTTAAATTTTTACTCCCTTCTGCTTGATTTATTTATTCTTAAAAATTAGATCAAAGTTATTGATTATAGATGGTTACTAATAAAAGATAAAAAATACAGTCATGCAGAGTAATGAAACATTACAGTGATGGTTTTATGTTATTTTTTATATTAAAAACAAATTTTTATTATTGTTATAATTCTTCATAAACAAGATTAATATTTTTTATAAGTGGATCTCTCATATTTTCATAAATGGATATCTCCCTCTTCCTTTGTAACTTATCTTTACATGTATTGACTTTAGAGAAGAATAAATTCCTCCTTTTGTAGCCACATTATACTTTAATAGTTTCATTGTTATCATTTATATGTTGGCAAATTAGTTTATTGTAGCTTTTTAATGTGAATCTTCTATTAGAACAAAAGATTTAAGAAAGATGATTTTGTGAAGAAGAAGAGAAGAGAGAGAGAGAATGATGAATTAGTTATGCGTAACTAACTATCTAACTAATTTGTATATTATTGTTGCTATTTGATTACAATCATAATGGCCTTTTATATAGGCAAAGTGCTAAGGCCCAAATACATGCTAAAATCTCAAATATCTACATAACAAGAATTAACCAACTAATACACTCCCTAATTCATGTTATCAAGACTTCTCATCCCAATGTATTTCTTTAACTCTTCGAACCTTACTTTCTTCAGAGGTTTGGTGAATATGTCAGCTAGTTGCACTTCTGTCTCGCAATGTTTTATTTCAAGCTTCCCTTTGTTGACTTGATCCCTCAGAAAATGATACCTTCTTTCAATGTGCTTACTTCGACCATGACACACTGGGTGATTCGCAAGGTTTATAGATGACTTGTTATCAACAAACAACTTCATCTTCGAATCCATTATTCTGAGTTCCTCAAGTAGCATTTCGATCCATGCTGCTTGGCATGCAACATATGATGCAACCACATATTCTGCTTCGCATGATGACAAAGCCACAATGCTTTGTTTCCTCGAACTCCAGGAGATTGGAGCTCCTTCGATCATGAAAATGTATCCTGCAGTACTCTTTTTTTCGTGTTGATCTCTACTGAAGTCGGAGTCAGTGTATCCATGAACTTCGACATCTTAGATGTTCTTCGATTTCTTTGGTAACAACACATCATGATCAATAGTTACCTTTATGTATCTCAACACCCTCTTCACTACGATGGCATGACATTCTTGAGGCTTCTCCATAAATTTGCTCAACAATCCTACACTTTGGCAGATATCTGATCTTGTATTACAAAAATACCTCAATGATCCAATGATTTGTTTGTAAAATGGTCAAACTTACAAACTCATCATTCGATTTCTTTTTCAGCTTTGCTCCAGTCTCTAATAGAGTAACAGCTGCCTTACAGCTGCTCATATTGAATCTCTTCAATATATCTTGAGCATACTTTGTTTGATGTAAAAAAACTCCTTCTTTGATGTCTTTGAATTCCATTCCCAGGAAATAGAAGAGATTCCCTAAATCAGACATTTCCAATTCCTGTATTAACTTCGACTTTACCTTCATTATCTCAGCTTCGTCTGCTCCTGTAATGAGTAAGTCATTGTTGGCTCCCAAATTCGACACTTACCACATTTAGCCTTTTAGACCAAATAACTGGGTTAAACCAAGTCAAAAAGGTCATTTCAACGTATGGAATAACTTAGGAAAAATGTCTAAGTTATATTTGAGCCTTCGACCAGATCTAGCCATCATGCCTGTTCGACTGGAGAGGACTTATGTCCTTCGACTAAGAGAGAATATCCTCTCTTTTACACAGGATACGAGGGATATTTGAATTTTGAATTATTGGAGGGAAAGGCGGTTTCGTCAGCGACTAAGGAGAAGCAACGTGGTTGAAGGCCATAGGTCGACGGACATGCAGAAGACACTTGTCTTCATCTTAGCACAGAATGATCCATCGACGGTTACTTATCTTTAGTATAAATTAAGAAACTTGTGTAGTTTTTTAGTGTGTTCAACTTATTGTACTAGTCACTCAAACATTATCCAAGTAACCGCTGCGTGAGAAAGGATAAAACTGAGAAATGTACGTTAGAAACACCTTTTTTTTATTAATAAAAGTCTTTTACATTACTTTAATATTATCTTGCAAAGTTGTCTTTTTTACTTCTTTACCTGCATTTTCTACTTTCCTGTCTATTCTTCTAAAACCTCAAACATCTTTTCCCCGGGTCGAACGTGCGTTCTTCCTGCTTATCTGTCTTACATAAAAAATTAGCATATGTTCTTGGATTAACCTGATCGATCCCGTAAGTAAACCAAAAAGAACTTTCCTTTTTGGAGATCAACGGTTGTTTACCAAAAACCACGGTAAACAAATTGGCACACCTGGTGGGACGTTGCTAATTTTTTAAATATCTTGTTTATGTTATTGAGTTTTTCCTGTACAGTTATAATGTTGCATGTTATTGAGAAGTGGTAAAGTAACCAACAAGTATATTGTTAGGGAGAAAAATAGCGAGCGTAGTATGGCTAATGAGCCAAATCATGGAGAAATACCTCCACCAATTACTGGAACAGTGGTTAATACCGATGTCGAAGGGAATATCCCAACTTCCGTTGGATCAATACCAACGTTAACTACAAATCAAACTGGACTCTTACTTTCGTATGTAGGTCCAAGAGGTCCATTAGGAACGCCTCCACCAAGGGTAAACCTAGGATCTCGATCGTTTGTGCCCCCTGGCTTCTCGACAACCTGGATGGGTCGAGAGCAGCCATATGGAATGCCAACTACCGAAATGGCTAGCCTCATGAACGCTGCTTCCACTTTTTCAGAACCTTTGGTGAATGCAACATCGCCATTACAGGGGTCTGACGCCAGTAGAAACCAATTTTTGGGAGGGCCATCTCATGTATTACCAAGCCTCACGAATGTTTCGACAACAATTTTGAGGCAACAGATGGACGAAAGTAATCATGACATGGTACAAATGTTAGCACAAACTCTAAGTACAGTGTTAAACCCCCTCATCCAGACTGCTACGCAGTCGAATCAACAGATGACGCGCATGGCTGAATTCTTTGGGGTACCCCAAGTTGTTCGACAGCCCCAGAGAATGCCAATAAGAGCAAATCAAGGGGTAATTATGGAAGAGGATTTAACCGTTAATCCAAACCCCCAGATTCCTAGAGTGGAAATAGAACAACCAAGGATCGAAATGCCATGAAACCCTAGAGAAATCGATCAAGGAGTTATTATGGCTAATAGAAACCAAAACGCTGATGAATTAATACAGCAAGTTTGACACCAAAACTATGGGGCGAACAATAATCTAACTGCCATGATCGAAAGGATTATGATGCAAAATGGGATGAATATTGGTTTTCACAGACCTAATTTTACATCCCCATTGTCAGAATATATTCTGCAGACTGACTTACCACCTAGGAGAAAGGTCCCCAAGTTTACTAAATTTTCAGGGGATACGACAGAGTCCACTGTCGAACATGTGGCTAGATATTTAAGAGAGGCCGAGGAAATAGAAAACAATGAAAACCTTCGAATCAAATGTTTCTCAAGTTCCTTGACAAAAAATGCTTTCACTTGGTTCACCACCCTCCCAGACAATTCGATCCATAACTAGAACCAATTGGAAAGGTTATTCCATGAACAATTCTATATGGGCCAGACCAAAATAAGTTTAAAAGAATTCGCTAGTGTAAAAAGAAGGTTTACGGAGCCAATTGACGAATATTTAAATAGGTTTCGATTACTCAAAGCCAGATGCTTTACCCAAGTGCCTGAGCATGAATTGGTTGAGATAGCAGCGGGGGGCATGGATTATTCGATTAGGAAAAAATTAGATACACAATACCTAAGAGATATGGCCCAACTGGCCGATAGAGTTCGACAAGTCGAACGCCTTAAAGCTGAGAAAGCTAAAGCTGCCAAAACTCATCGACGAGAAAGGGTAGCCTATGTCGAAATGGATGATAACGATCCAGAGACATCTAGTGACCCTATAGATGTCGAAGAAGGCGAAATCGATTTAGCAGAATTAAAACAAGGACCACCGTATTCTTGTAAATTGCTAGTGCCATCAAATGGAAAAAAATCCTGTAGAACCTGAGAAAAACAATGACAAATTTCCCAAGAAAACTTATAGTTTCGATATATCCAAATGCGATGAAATATTTGATCTATTACTTAAAGATGGCCAAATGATAGTGCCCCCAGGGACAAAATTGACTCCTTTAGAACAAAGAAAGAAAAGAAGTTTTTGTAAATACCATAATTTTTTGGGACATAAAACCTCAGTGTTTCCTTTTCAGGGATCTTGTTCAACAGGCGATAACGGAAGGAAGGCTGAAGTTTGCTGATAAACCAGCCATGAAGATCGACGCTAACCCACTACAAATGGAGGCACACTACGCTGAACCAGTTGGCATTCACATGGTGGAAGTGTCTGAAGATTTCATTACCAAACCCATCTTCGGGAGTTTTACTGGAAATATCTCCAGAAAGACTATTGAAGGGGTGAGAAAGGCCACTGAAGGCCTAAGTTTGAAAAAAGGAGTTACCCAAGGGTCGAACAAGAAAGCTACTGAAAGCAAGGAAGTTGCCCAAGGGTCGAACAGGAAGGCTGCTGAAAGCCTGAAAATGATCAAACGGGTTACTGAAGACCCAAACAAAGGCAAAAGAGTTGCTGAGAGCTCCAACAAAAGGGCCACCACAGGTTCTTATTTGACTGCTGTAAAAGGTTCGACAGAGAATTTAGAGGCCAAAATGCAGAAGATGAACCTTGTTGCCAAAAGCAACATGCAAGTTAACATGGTTGAAGTCTCTGGCGCCAAAGCCTCAGAGGAAGTCGTTCGAAAAGAAGAGGTAAACAAAACGATATTCCCAAAGGAGAATGAAGATCTGGCAGATTTTCTGCGTAGGTGCCAGAAGAAAAAGTCGGAAGTCATGCTATGATGTAGCTCCATTTTCGACAAGAAAGTTGCAGAACACATCCAAGCTATACGGATTGTGAAAGCAAAACAGGGCACTAATACCCAACGAAGAATGGGTCCAGAAGTCAGATTTGACCCCAAAAGGGGGCGTAAACAAGGACCCATGAGTCAGGAAAGGAGGCCACCAACCTTTAGGCCTCCAACTAATGTGCCTACAGATACCTGGCTAAACACCATGGGAAGAAAGAGGCCAAATGAAGAGAGGTGGCAGACATTCGAAGTTCCAAGAGGTTCTTCTCTAGATTACAGGAAGGAGTACCATGCTTCTACGTCGAACAAGATGGCTCATATATCGAGCAATTATAAAGGAAAAAATCCTATGTCTCGTTCACAATGGAGAAGATTCCAAAGACGGCGAAAGGCCGAAAAAGAGGCAGCTGAACCTCATCCAGAAGTTAGCACCAATGTTCAAAAGAAGCAAAGGAAACCTCTAGAGAGAAATCCTATTCCTTGGACAGAGGAATGTGGGTCGAATGATGAAGACGACTCCAATTCTAGTGACAGTTTATACATCATGGTGAATGTCATATCCGTGTTGCCTAAAGAATACAACCGCGAGGTCAAAGTTGAGGAAACTGACTTAATGGTTGAACAAGAAATGGCCAGACACATGCCAGTATGTTACTATGTGATGAATAATGGTTGCGTCGAAGAAAAGAACACATTTTTTGAGCCACCAACAGAGACTATGAAGAGCCATCTGAAACCCATGTTCATTAGAGCAAAGATAGGGGAGATAACCATAAATAAGATTCTGGTGGATTGTGGGGCTACCATCAATATCATACCACAATTCATGCTGGAAAAGTTAGGCAAGGGAGATACTGACATAAAACCACATAACATGGTCTTGTCCAACTATGAAGGGGGCATTGGCACCACAATGGGTGTCATACAGCTAGACCTCAAAGTAGGATCAATCCTCCGACCCATCATGTTCATGGTGATTTCAGCAAAGCCCAACTACAATCTGCTCTTAGGTCGAGAGTGGATACATGGCATTGGAGCAGTGCCATCTTCTATGCACCAAAGAGTCACAATATGGCGCCCTGACGGCATTGTGGAAAACATCGAAGCCGATCAGATTTATTACTTAGGTGAAATCAATAGTGTCAGAAAGAATAGTTTCGACACAAATTTGGCTCACATAGGGCCATGCAATCCACCTGAGTTTGATTTAACCCCGACTCCTAATGCCTTCTGCTCCCTGTACCTACATTCCGACCAAGGCTTTCAGTAGGATAGAGAAGACTTATCCAACATAGACTTCGGGGGAGTCGATGATATACGGCCAACAGGCTGGGGAAGTGAGTTTGGTGATGATGACTGAGTCACAAACTCTGCAAAAAATTTCGGCATATGTGGCTGAAACTAGAATGATAGCGGCATTGGAGGCTGAAGTTAAGTACATGGCTTTCGAAGCTAATGAACAAGTCCTTTCTAAGACAGGTCTTGGAAAAGATTTCGACCCAGAGCCTCCCGACTTAGGGACGAAAGACCTTCGAGATCAGAGGTTAGACGCCATCTATGACGATGAACCTCTAGGTTTCGAAAAGGATCTGTTGGCTAACAATGTTAGAATGTTGGCTCAAGACCCTCTAGAAGAAGTAAATCTAGGCTAAGGTCCTGTAAATAGGCCAACATACATAAGCACAACAATGGATCCAGGACTCAGGGTCGAATTGATTCAATTACTCAAAGAGTTCAAGGATTGCTTTACGTGGGACTATGACGAGATGCCTGGTCTCGACAGAAGTTTGGTAGAACTGCAGTTGCCAATAAAGCCTGGAAAGAAGCCCGTTAAGCAGACTCCAAGACGGTTTGCGCCAGATATTTTATCAAAAATCAAAATGGAAGTCGAAAGACTGCTGAGATGCAAGTTCATATGAACGACCAGGTACGTTGAATGGATTGCCAAAATTGTGCCCGTTATAAAGAAAAATGGTACCTTAAGGGTGTGCATCGATTTCAGAGACCTGAATGCTGCAACCCCCAAAGATGAATATCCAATGCCAGTGGCGGAAATGCTAGTAGATTTTGCCGCTGGTTTCGAGTACATGAGTATGCTTGATGGCTACTCTGGATATAACCAAATCTTTATTGTTGAGGAAGATGTGTCGAAAATGGCATTTCGTTGCCCTGGGGCCTTAGGCACTTATGAATGGGTAGTGATGCCTTTTGGCCTAAAGAATGCAGGGGCAACTTACCAAAGAGCCATGAATTCGATCTTCCATGATTTTATTGACACTTTCATGCAGATTTATATTGATGATATTGTTGTAAAATCTATTTCAGGGAAGACTCACATGGATCATCTTCGACAATCCTTCGAGAGGATGAGACGCTATGGCCTGAAGATGAATCCTCTGAAATGTGATTTTGGTGTCAAAGCGGGAGATTTATTATGTTTTGTGGTCCATAAAAAGGGCATTGAGATAAACCAAAACAAGACTAACGCTATCTTGCAAGCCAAAGCGCCGACTAACAAAAAGGAATTGCAGTCCTTGCTTGGGAAGATAAATTTCCTGAGGAGATTTATATCTAACCTCAGTGGGAAAACGCAAGCCTTTTCGCCGTTACTTCGACTCAACAAAGGAGGATTTAAGTGGAGGCAGGAACATCAAGAAGCCTTCGACAAAATCAAAGAGTACCTCACCAAGCCACCTATTTCGGTGCCTCCGTGTCGAAGTAGAAATATGAAACTGTACATAGTTGCATCTGATAAAACTTTAGGGAGCGTGCTGGCTCAAGAGGATGAACATGGTGTCGAAAGGCCCATATACTACCTCAGTAGAGTTTTAAACGATGCAAAAACTAGATATAACGAGGTTGAAAAACTATGTTTATGTCTATATTTTTCATGTACAAAACTTAAGCAATATATAAAGCCAGTTAATGTTTATGTTTCGTCTCGTTTTGATGTTTTCAAATACATGTTATCGAAACCCATTTTGCACAGCAGAGTTGGAAAATGGGCACTTGCATTAACTGAGTACTCATTAACCTTTATGACTCTCAGGGCTATGAAAGGTCAAGTGGTAGCAGACTTTATAGTCGACCATTCTATACAAGAAAGGTCTATGAACTATTTGGAGATCGAACCTTGGAAGTTGTACTTTGATGGTTCTAGTTATAAAGATGGAACCGGAGTTGGAGTCCTTATTATTTCTCCAAATAAAATTCCAACAACATTCAAGTACAAGATAGAAGGGGATTGCTCTAATAATGAGGTTGAATACGAAGCATTAATCGTAGGCCTTGAAATCCTGTTGGAATTGGGGGCAACTCAGGTCGAAATAATGGGAGACTCAGAGTTAGTCCTAAAACAAATTACGAAAGAATACAAATGCATAAAAGAAAATCTTATCATGTATTTCGTAATAGCTAGACGTTTGTTGAAGAACTTCGAAGTAGCCAACATTCGACATATACCCAGATTGGAGAATCAAGTAGCTAACGATTTAGCGCAGATTGCTTCCGGGTATAAAGTTTCGAGGGACAGGCTACAACAAGCAATCAAAGTTAGAGGGAGAGTAACTTCCACCAAGTTATCTCCATTAGATTTGAGGACCACAACGTTGGGCTACACTGATCACGAAAATTTTGAAATTTCGTTCATAGACAATCTAACAGAACAAGATTGGAGAAAGCCTGTAGTGGATTATTTACAAAATCCAACGGCTTCGACAGAACGGAAAATAAAATACAGAGCACTGAGTTATGTGTTAATGGGAAATGAGTTATTCAAGAAAACACCTGAAGGTGTGCTTCTAAAATGCCTAAGTGAAACAGAAGCGTATATAGCTCTTTTCACCACACACGTTAGGGCATGTGGAGCACACCAAGTAGGCCAGAAGATGAAATGGTTATTGTTTCGACAAGAATTATATTGGCCCACTATGTTAAATGATTGTGTTGAGTTTGCAAAAGGATGCCAAGAATGTAAAAAACATACAGGTATTCAACATGTGCCAGCAAGCGAACTTCACTCGATTGTGAAACCTTGGCCTTTTAGAGGATGGGCTTTGGATCTTATTGGAGAAATTCGACCAACATCTTCTAAAAGCCAGAAATATATATTGGTGGGCATTGATTATTTTACTAAGTGGATCGAAGCAATCCCTTTAGTCAATGTAGACCAAGAGAATGTCATTGAATTCATTCAAAAGTACATCATATATAGATTTGGAATCCCTGAAACGATTACTACAGACCAGGGGTCAGTCTTTACTGGTCGAAAGATGCGAGACTTTGCTGCAGAAATGGGGTTTAAGCTGTTAACGTCTACACGCTATTATGCGCAAGCTAATGGCCAAGTCAAAGCAGCAAATAAAGTAGTGATCAGTTTAATAAAGAAACACATGGGAAAAAACCTCAGAAACTGGCATAAGACGCTAGATCAAGTTCTATGGGCGTGTCGAACTTGTCCGAAAGAAGCCACGGGAACAACACCATTTCGCCTAACCTATGGTCACTATGCAGTGTTACCAGTGGAGATCCACTTGTAGGCGAAGAGGATTCAGATACATCATGAGATTCCTTCTGAAGTTTATTGGAGTATGATGTTAGATGAATTAGTTGACCTAGACGAAGAAAGGTTGAAAGCTCTAGATCTTTTGAAACTGCAGAAGAAGCGAGTTGAGAAATCCTATAATCGCAGAGTGAAGTCTAAGACATTTCAGCCTGAAGATCTAGATTGGAAAGTAATACTTCCGATGGATCGAAAAGACAGAAATTTGGGAAAATGGTCCCCTAAGTGGGAAGGACCTTTTAGGATTGTCCAGGCCTTCTCTGGTGGAGCCTATGAGATCGAAAAGTTAAGCGAAGATCAAAGACTTTTGAAAGTGAATGGTAAATACCTGAAAGCGTATAGACCTATGCTTCAAGAGGTAAAAATAAGTAACATATAGTCGCTGTCGAATAAAGAATGCCAAAATGGAAACTTAAATTTTCATTAAAAGTGCCAAAATGGCTTTGAAATCGTTACAAACAAGTGATTACATAAATAAAAGAAACAGGATTCAAAAGGGAAGATTAGCTTTAATCTGAAGATACTTGATTCTCTGCAATTCTAAGCGACGATCGCATATAACTTTTGATTGGTGAAGAGTCTCGAGCTTAGCATCAAGAGATTGGGCTCGATCGGCATGTCTTAACCCTTCAGCCAATTCCTCTTGGCTCTCTGATTCAGTGTTCACGGAAAGAAGTTCCTCCTTCTTTTTCTCGTTGGCTTCGATTTTGGCTTCCAACTCTGCAATCTGCACCCTCAGTTGAGTCGTGTCTTGATCTATCTCTTCGACCTCCTTTTTTCTAGCCTCCTGGGCTTTCGACAAATCCTTTACCTTGGAAGCTGATTCAGTAGCAGCATGCCAGGCAGCGGCCACTTGACCATTGGCTTCTTCAATCTCACGATTGAGAGTCCGTTGACGGTTGTAATCTGCTGATACTTGGTCGACGATAGAGATTAGATCCAAGATGACGCTGGCCACGTCCCGTGAAGCAACGAGGAGATTGACAACCCGCAGAGTGGTCTTCAGAAAAGAAGGAGCCGCAGGTTCTCCCTCCAAGGTCAACATTAAATCTCTTTTGAAGATTTGTGCTTTAACTTTATGGAGGGCCTCGTCAAGAGGAGAGGTCGAAGTGGATCTCCCAGATGCAGTCGAGGCGCTGTGATCAGAAGAACTTTCTCGACCTTCTAGAATTGCAGTCAGATAACCTAAAGGATTTTGCTGTTTTAGCAAGGCCAAATCCTCTTTGGTCCTTGAACCTGTCGAAGGAACACTTTTGTTGGAAGCAACACCCACGTTGGCCACAGGTTCTGGAATTGCCCCAGTACCTGTAGGATTCTGGTTTCCTCTAGCAGAACTATCTTCGCCAGCAGCCCTTGGAATCCTTTCATTTTCCCTTTCTATCTCAGTCTCAGCATTGAGGATAATTTCTTCTTCAGTTCCCTGCATGTCGACCAGCGGAGCCCTAGTCTCTTCACGAGTTCCTTCAGGGCCTTCTTCATTAACTTCCTCAATAGTTTCATACTGAGGTTCAGAAGTCTGATTTACTTCTTCAGCTGAACTCATGAAGGAACCTTTCGCTGAAGAAGGCCTATAAGTAGGCTCTCCTTCATTGTTCAACAGGGTAGCAGAGCCTTCGACAGGCGTAGGGACATGATTGGAAGTACCAGCAGTGTCCTAGAAAATAAAGGAAGTTTATCTCTTTCAGAATTCTCATAAAACAAAAAGGGAAATCAAGAAGCAAATGATAGTCTGTCGAAGCAAATACCTGGACTGGGATTTCAGCATCAGGGCTGGAGTTATCACTCTCGCTAGGGTTGTTCAGCCTAGCAGCCACTTCCTGTTCAGTGGGCTCTTGGATAACTACAGGAGGAGGTCTCGCAACTGTAGTCTTAATCCTGATTTTGGGACGAGATTCAACGGCGGGAACAGGCTTCTTCAACCTTCGTCTCTGCAGAGGAACAGGAGGAGACTCCTCTTCTTCATCGCTAGAGATATGGATCTCCTGAACCTTCCGTTTTTTGGGTGTATATTTCTGAATACCCAGAAAGACAAGTCGAAGAGATCAGTACCCACGTCAGACAATCATAGAAAATAAGGGTACGAAAGAAAGTGAATACCTTGGGAGAGGGGTTGACAGTGGAATCTCCCCCTTTTGTACTCTCAATAGTCTTCTTAGAGGTGGTTCTCTTGACAGCTAAACAAAAGACAAGAGAACTAAAGTTAACCAAGCATCAAATGATAAACCTGAGGCGAAGAGAAAGAAAAAGTAATACCTTTCTTGATCCTGTCGAGAACCAGCTTAAACGCCTCACGCAGGTGGTGGGCGAAGTCCTTCTCGTCGAAGAACTCTTCGTCGTGGTATTGTTTCCACCACTCCTCAAAATTAACAGAACTTAAAAAATTGAGGTTAAAATCAAACAAGGTCAATATAGTTCGACCGCTGTACCTACCAATGTGCCTGGTAGCAACATCTTCTGAGTAGTCTGCATTGTAAAAAAGTAGTAGCTTCTCTCGAGGATAAATGGGTGAGGGAAGTGACTGAGCAATACCAAATTGTCGAGAGACAAGATTTGGTTGATAAGCGATCAAGCTCAATTGGTTTTTAAAGCTCTTGAATCTCAATGGCATGATCCTGGGGCGAAGGAACGATTCCCACATGCTCATGTACTCATCAGTCACGTCTTCCTCCTCATTCGAAGGATATGGTGTGGTGAACCATGTTGGGCCAACTTTTCGACTGGCAAAAGGAGCCATAGTCGAAACAAAGCGCTTGCGCTCAGCAAACATCATCACGAAGCTTGTGAAAGCCTTCTGAAACGGTTGGCCCTCATCAGTAGGAATCAGCAGTGCTAATCTGATACCTTCGACCCTCCTGTTCATGATCTCTAGAGCCTCCTCATTAATCTTATTCTTCTGAGGGAGAAAGGATTCAAAAGTGGCGTTAAGACAAAGCTGGAGAAGCCAAAAAGGGCCAGATAGAAGCAGGCTCCCCCTGTCCCCTATAACCTTAAGTTGAGTCACACCATTACTGATGGACTCATATAGATTGGCCAAAATCAATTCGGCCAAGCAAAGGGGATATTTATGGTGAAGCTGCGTCGCAAGTGTGAGCATCTTCTTAGTCACCTGAAGTGACTTAGTACAAAAAACAAAACGAGACAACCACATAGCCAAGAAGGCTATATGCTCCACCTCTGACACAATACTAGAAGTTTTGTCGTGGAAGTGGTTAATAAAGGTGGTGTAGGTGGGTTTCGTAGATGCAAACCCAATAGCATCTTCAGACAAGTCCTCAGGGTCGAAATAGTCCCCAGTTGGTCGAAGAACGGTGATTGCAGCTATGTCGAATAGAGTGGGGGTTACCATCCCACAGGGGAGATGAAAGGTGAAATGTGCACTATCCCAACAATACAGTGAAGATACCAGCATGAGGGGACAGTAAGGCAATCCTGTCTTCGACAGCATCACCAAGTCATAAATACCCATTTCTTTCCAGACAGAAGCTTGCGCCTTCTCCATTTTTTCAACCAGTCTGAATACTCAGAGGAGAGGTTAGGGCTTGATCGAAAGATTCGGTTCCCTTTGTTCATGAATTGGAGGTTGATATCCTCTGTAGTCTGAGTGTGTTGTTGGTTGGCCGGAGTAGCATCTTCAGGGTCATCCCTAGGCCTCTTCGCACAACCTATGGGTCTGAGCCTTGGGTGAGTAGGGAAGAAAGCACGATTCTTCAAGGGATTTTCGACGCATGAAGACAACGAACCAGACATAGCATACATGTCTCCACTGTATCTAATGGGAATGAGGAGCTGAGAATCATATGCTTCTCGCCATTCCTTCGTGATGGGTTCAGCAACATACTTATCAATCGAGGAAGGAAAAGGATTAGTGGAAAAGACCTTTGGTGGTTTCTGGACATCATCAACGTTTTTAGGTTGAGGATTGTTTGGTGCATTGGAGAGGAAAGCCATTGTTGAAGATTTGGGAGTAAACAAAGTTGACAGTACAAAGTTGTTTGAAAGCAAGAGATTTGGAAATGCTGGAAAACGGTAAAAGTTCCAAATAGGAAGGCTCAGACGTATTTATAGCCTTCAGAGAGGAATGTGTCTCGTCAAGACCATTTAATGCTGTGAAGATAGTGGGGCACGTGGCGAAACGTGAGGCAGTTACCGTGCAGGCGTTGGGAAACGTTTTGACATGCTTGCCTAGGTTATAGGAATATGGTCATCATGGCAAGCGTGGTAACGACAGTTGGAAAAGACATTTTGGAGAAAGAGTAATGATGATTTCTATAAAGACACAGCTGTTAGAAGACGAAAAGCACACATCAAGACCTTGTGGACAACTAACAAGACATGTGTTGAATGGAAGGATCAAAGAATGGCTATTTCTTTAGGCGTCGAAATAGACATTCTTGGGGGGCAATTTGTTGGCTCCCAAATTCGAAACTTACCACATTTAGCCTTTTAGACCAAATAACTGGGTTAAACCAAGTCAAAAAGGTCGTTTCAACGTATGGAATAACTTAGGAAAAATGTCTAAGTTATATTTGAGCCTTCGACCAGATCTAGCCATCAGGCCTGTTCGACTGAAGAGGACTTATGTCCTTCGAATGAGAGAGAATATCCTCTCTTTTACACAGGATACGAGGGATATTTGAATTTTGAATTATGGGAGGGAAAGGCAGTTTCGTCAGCGGCTAAGGAGAAGCAACGTGGCTGAAGGCCATAGGTTGAGGGACATGCAGAAGACACTTGTCTTCATCTTAGCACATAATGATCCCTCGATGGTTACTTATCTTTAGTATAAATTAAGAAACTTGTGTAGTTTTTTAGTGTGTTCAACTTATTGTACTAGTCACTCAAACATTATCCAAGTAACCGCTGCGTGAGAAAGGATAAAACTGAGAAATGTACGTTAGAAACACCTCATTTTATTAATAAAAGTCTTTTACATTACTTTAATATTATCTTGCAAAGTTTTCTTTTTTACTTCTTTACCTGCATTTTCTACTTTCCTGTCTATTCTTCCAAAACCTCAAACATCTTTTCCCTGGGTCGAACGTGTGTTCTTCCTGCTTATCTGTCTTACATAAAAAATTAACATATGTTCTGGGATTAACCTGATCGATCCCGTAAGTAAACCAAAAAGAACTTTCCTTTTTGGAGATCAGCGGTTGTTTACCAAAAATCACGGTAAACAGTCATCAACATAGAGACATAAAATGATTTGATTGACACTTTCGACATCATTTACATATACTCCATGTTCAGAGACACACTTTATGAAACCTGC
Organism: Vicia faba; assembly: GCA_948472305.1. NCBI lineage: Eukaryota > Viridiplantae > Streptophyta > Magnoliopsida > Fabales > Fabaceae > Vicia > Vicia faba. The sequence continues at coordinate 1,256,233,132 of OX451740.1, forward strand.
TTCGGTTAGGAAGCTATCTATCCTTTTATTCCAATCTCTAGGAGCTTACTTCAAGCCATAGAGAGCCTTCCTTAATCTGTAAACTTTCGACTGCTGCCCTTTGACGTCGAAACCTGGTGGTTGAGTAACATAGACTTCTTCTTCCAATGGACCATTCAAAAATGCTGACTTTACATCAAGTTGGTGCATTTTCTATTCTCTACACGCAACTATCAAAACAACAACCCTGATTGTTTCGATCCTCGCGACAGGCACATATACTTTATCGAAGTCAATACCAGGTTTTTATAGAAAACCTCTTGCCACCAGTCTTGCCTTATACTTTGCAATCTCACCATTTGGCCTTTGTTTCACCTTGTAGATCCATTTCACATCAATTAGTTTCTTGTTGGTTCTTTCGACAAGCTCCCAAGTCTTGTTCTTCTCAATGCCTCTAAGTTCTTCTTTCATGGCTTCACACCAATTCGAATTGCTCAAGGCTTCGTCCAAATCAATTGGTTCTGCTTCAGCCATCACAATGGCTTCTTCGATTAAGTCACCATCTTCATCGATTGCTTAATCTGGAAACCTCTCATATCCAATCAGCCTAGTCGACTCAGTTCTTGTTCTTGTGGATCTTCTTTCATTCTGCATAAGTGGTTCTTCATTTCGACTTGTCGAAGCTTCGTTTTGTTCATCTTCTTCGAACACAGTTGTGACTGTGTCTGATTCTTGTCGAACTGAACTTTGACTCCAATCCCACCCTTTTATTCCGTCTACAAGAACATATCTACTGATCACTAGTTTATCTTTGATTGGTGAATACAACTTGTATGCACCAGTCGAATGATAACCTATGAGCACCATGACTTCACTACGATCATTCAACTTCTTTCTCAATTATTGAGGTACATGCCTGAAACACAGTGATCCAAAAAATCTAAGATGACTTACATTTGGATTCGACCCTGTCCAAGCCTCATGCGGTGTCTTTTCGACCATCTTCTTTATTGGGCATCTATTTAGAACGTATACTGTTGTCCAAGCTGCTTCAGCCTAAAATCTCTTAGGCATATTCTTAGCTTTCAACATACATCTCGTCATGTTCAGTACACTTTTATTCATTCTCTCAGCTATGCCATTATGCTGAGGCGTATAGGATACAGTAACCTCATGCTCTATACCTTCCTCATTGTAAAATCTAGCAAATTCAGCAGAAGTATATTCACCAATTTGTAGCCACTTTGTTTCTCAGCATGCAACTTGAACTTCTTGAATTGTGTGTATACCTCACTCTTCCTCTCAATAAGGTAAATCGACATATGTTTGATAAACTCATCAATGAAAGTAAGGAAATACCTGTTATCTCCATTAGACTTTACTTCAAAGGGTCCATACACATCTGAATGAACCAGCTCTAGTTTTTGTCTTGATCTTATAGGAAAATCACGTTTGAACGCATTTCTTGCCTGTTTGGCTTTGCAGCATTCCTCACATATCTGCTTTGGTTCCTTCACATACGAAAACCCAAACACCATTCTTTTCTGATTGAGCATACATAAACTCTTGAAGTTTAGATGTCCATACATGTGATGCCATATCCAGTTCTTGTCTTCTTCTGTAGTTGAAGCAAGACATTTGTGATCCGATGTATTGAGTTCGACCTTGAACGTTTTGTTCTCCGCCAATGGTGCTTTCATTATTAGCCTCCCATCAGTCCTATATACCTTTATCTGATTATTCTTCAACTTCATATTGAAGCCTTTTACAAGTAATTGACCTGCACTTATCAAGTTACTTGTCATCGAAGGTACATATAGAAATTCAGTGATAGTAGCCTTTCGACCATCCTTTCTGATAATTGAAATATCTCCTTTACCACTTGATTTGATATACCTGCCATCTGCAAACTTTATCACCTTTTCGACTGACTCATCTAACTTGGTAAACCAATTTTTATTGCCAGTTATGTGGTTGCTACGTCCTGAATCCAGATACCACATGTTGTTTTTCTCAGTAGTCGACTGAGCGTTCACCAATAACAACACATCATCAGAATCACTATCTCCAGCTCATGCATATTGAGCTTCATCACTATCTTTAGACTCCGCAACTTTCTTTCTTCGACAATCTCTAGCATAGTGGTCAAAACCTTGACAATTGTAACATTGCACTTCTTTCGTGTCAACTTTCTTCCCAGAATATTTGTTGCCCACACCTTTTGAATCAGTATTTATGCTTGACTTCTCATCACCAACAAGATTCTTTCGCTGCTTTGACTTCTCTTTTCCAGCTTTCTTGCTGAATATTGATTGCAATGCTTGTTCAGCTGTCTTCTCTCTTTGAGTTTCTCTGTGTTAGAACATAGTTTGATTCTACAACCCTTGATTAAAGTTTTGATGAAACAAAATACAAAGAATAATATTATTTCTAAGGTATATACAAAGAACAATTATGCTCCTTAAAATTATGCTTTGTATATGCAGAAGCTTTGATGGAATCAGCATCAGAAGATCAGCAACCCATGGTACACGCTGAAACACTGAAGTTTGATGACCAGAATCTGCGCCTAAACAAATACACTCTGACTCTTATGAAAGCCATCTTTACCAAGTCATCAACACTCTGAAGCGTTATCAGCAGATACAACAAAGAAAACTCTGAAGCGTTACTAGTTATTCAAGACTGAATTAAATGCTAACGGCTTTCTTCAGACAAAGATCTTCTACAAAAGGAAAGTGCATTATTATCATTAAACCTGCTTTATGGACAACATATCCTTGCTTGCCTATATAAATAGGACTTCTTGTGAAAAGAAGCACGCACGTATAAACTCAGTTTTGCTAAGCTATCCAAACCACGCATATTCAAAGCTTAAGCAAAATCATTTTATTCCAAGCTCATTTTAGTGAAATTATCATAGTTGTGATATACAGCTTTGTAAGAAAACAAAAACACACTTGTTCAATTTATTTGTAAAAGAAGTTCCTTGAGATTAATCGGACTGTGGTTGTACTCAAGAAGACTTTAACGGTTGTTAAAGTAGCTGTTGTAATTCTTTGTGAATAGTGAATTAAGACCTCGTTGGAGAGAGGCGAAATCACCTTGACGGGTGGACTGGAGTAGTTTGAGATCAAACGAACCAGGATAAAAATATTGTGTTGTCAAGCCATTTGTTTTAAGTTTTACAATTCAACCCCCCTTGTGTTTTTCACATATTCAATTGGCATCAGAGCGCCTGGTTCTGAGCTTTAACACTTAACCGTGTCAGTACAAGATCCAGCGTCAGAAAAACACAATGGCAGGACCAAGTCAAAACATCAGCAATGACAACAATGAAGAAAGGGACAGATTCAGTGGCAAACCTCTAGTCTTTGATGGAGAAAACTTTGACTACTGGAAAGACAGAATTGAGAGTTTCTTTCTGGCCCATGATGCTGATCTATGGGACATGGTAACTGATGGATACACGCACCCAGTGGATGGACATGGTCAGAAGATTGACAGGAAAATGATGTCTGATCAGCAAAAGCGTGAGTTCAGAAATCATCACAAGGCCAGAACAATTCTTCTCAGCGCCATCTCATATTCGGAATATGAGAAAATATCAAACAGAGAAACTGCTAAGAATATGTTTGATTCTCTGAGAATGACGCATGAAGGCAACATTTTCAAGTCAAAGAAACAAAAGCCCTTGCGCTCATTCAGAAGTATGAGGCATTCAAGATGGAAGACAGTGAATCAATAGAAGCTATGTTTTCAAGATTTCAAATTCTTGTTGCTGGTCTAAAAGTTCTTGACAAAGGATATTCCACTGCTGATCATGTTAAGAAGATCATCAGAAGCTTGCCAAAATAGTGGAGGCCAATGGTCACAGCGCTTAAGCTAGCCAAGGATCTCAACAAAATCTCTCTGGAGGAACTTATCAGCTCCCTCAGAAGTCACGAGATAGAGCTAGAAGCAGATGAACCTCAAAAGCAAGGTAAGCCATTAGCATTAAAATCTAACAAAATTTGGCTCCAAAGTTTTGCAGGCTGTGGAAGAAACCTCTGATGGATCCTCATCAGAAGAAGATGAATTGTCTCTTCTTTCCAGAAGGGTGAACCAACTGTGGAAGCAGAGGCAAAGGAAGTTCAGGAATCCCAGAAAATCAGAATGAATCTTCCTCCAGATACAGAAGGTCAGAATCCTCCTCTGGAAACAAAAGATCTGAAGGCTCTTCAAGATACAAAAAGCCAAACTACAAAGACATCATCTGTTATGAGTGTAACGAGCAAGGGCACTACAAAAGTGATTGCCCAAAGCTTCAGAAGGAGAAGCCCAAAAAGAAGTTTGGCAAGGAAAAGAAGAAAAGTCTCATGGCTACATGGGATGATTCTGACACATCTGAAGCCGACTCAGAATCAGATGATGAAAGAACAAACAAAGCTCTCATGGCAAACGTATCTGAAGACAGTGAAGCTTCTGGTTCAGATTCATAAACAGATACAGAAGAGGTATTCCCCGACTTTACTATAAATTTTACTAAGGCTGAATTAGCTGAAAGCCTTAATGAAATTCTGAGGAAAGGTATCAGCAGATCAGAGTCAAATTCAGAAACCTGAAAAGGAATCTTGCTTCTGACTTTGATAAGACTGAGAGTCTCAAATTGCAGAATTCTGAGTTAAAAGATAAAATTTCAAAATTAGAAAATCAATTGCAGAACTCTCAGAAGGAAACAATCCCTGGAACTCCCAGCAATGCTGATGAGATCATCAAAGAGTATGATCACAGCTTTCAGAAGTTTCTAGCTAAAAACATAGACAAAAGCAAAATGGCTTCAATGATCTATGGGGTTAGCAGAAATGGCAGAAAAGGGATAGGATATCAAGGTAAGGTTCCTACACCAAAAAATGCCATGGATTTAGTTATAAAGCGTACTCCACTTGATTCACACTTTATATATGGGCACACATATGACATAAAATATACAAGTAGTGATTACTCTGTCAAACCAAAATTCAACCAGAGTTTTGGTAGAACTAATAAATCAGGACCCAAGAAAATGTGGGTACCTAAGGATAAAATAATACATGTGGCAGATATCTTTAGCAGCAAAGCAAATACACCAGTCATGGTACCTGGTATCTGGCTGCTCACGACACATGACGGTAAGAAGGCATATGTTCCAAAGCCTGGAACTTAAGCCTGGAGGCCACGTAGGTTTTGGAGGCAATCAGAGGGGAAAGATTATTGGCTCTGGAACAGTAGGTAATGGAAATCTTCCCTCTATTAGTAATGTTTTATTAGTTGATGGATTAATGCATAACCTATTATCCATAAGTCAATTAAGTGATAACGGTTATGATATAATCTTCAATCAAAATTCATGCAAAGCTGTTAGTCAGAAAGATGGGACTATCTGTTGTACCCCAAAATTTGCCCTCGCATTTTTCCACAAGAAATCACAGTTTCAGACTCTTCCTGATTTTTCAGACTGGCTCAAGAATCGGTCAAACAGACTTTTCTCGTCAGTCAGACAAAATTAGGGTTTTCATTGATTTTCATGGCTCTGGAACAATTCAAACAGTTTGCTTAGGGTTTGGTTGATTTTGGCCCAGCTTTGATCAGGCGAACGTTTCTTTGACATTTAATCAAGAACTAGGGTTTTGCGTGCACATTTCTCGGAAAGAATTAATTCTTAGTTCTTTTCAGTTTACTCTGAATTTTGGACTGAGGCATTTGGATTGGGTTTGCAGTACTTGACTAAATCAGTGAAAAGAGGCATTTGGGTTGAGTTTGCAGTGTTTGATTAAAATCAGTAAAAGGAAAAGACAGTTGGGCATGTGTGATTTGACAGTGCATTGCTTTGATTATTCAAGATGCCGGACGTTTATGGATTATTTATTATTCTGAGTTAAAATGGTTGGAATTTATTTTCAATTATTATAATTTGAGAATTATAAATAATAAAATAAACAATTGAATAGAAAAGGAATTAACTGATAAAGAATATATTTTATTCATCTTTAATTTATTTGTTACAATTATTATTTAAATACAGTATTCGTTTACGAAGTATTTACAATGATAATTTTACAGACAATTAAAATTGAAATAAAACTATCCTAAGAATATTCCTAAGTCTTCATCTTCCATCCATTGCTACCTCTGCTTCGTTGGAATTTTATCTGCAAAACAAAGAAAAGAAGAAAAATTCAGAAGCAGATAAATTGAAATTAAGAGCAGATGGTTAATTCAGAATTCATCATTAAAGGCAACTGGCTGGAATCAGTTCGCCCTCTCTGCAAATCACGGGATTTCTCCCGGTTCACAAAGAGGGATGGAATGTCTTGCAATTTAAATATGAAATGCACAAATTCAAAGTTTGTCAAAAAGCTGCATAATTTCAAAAGTCTCAAACAGCATGTGCAAGTACAAAATCCAAAGGCAAACTGAACTAGAACTACAAAGTCCAAACTGAGTTCACATCCAAACTACCCAAAAGGCTGTCAAACTGTCCAAAATATGGAAAGATATCAAGATATCAAACAAAAGGCTACTCAGTACTGTCACAAAGATGCAGGAAAGCTGAAGAAAGAGATAAAGTGCAGGTTAAAAACCAATATTGCAAGCAAGGTTTCATTGTCATCATTTTCCAGCAGTGCCTTTTCAGAAGGAAGTACAAACATAAACATTATTTAATGTTTTAACTGTACTAGAGAGAGAAAAAAGAGAGAAAAGAAGCACAGACTTACTGGCTTTAGGCATAAAGAAATATAAAACAAGCTGCAATAGAACAGTAGAAGGGAGGAGGGAGAAAGATGACAAACCAAAGATAACTCAGAGCATAAAGCCCCAGGCCTGAACTGTCAAGCCTTAAGGCACAACCTGCTGAAACCTCAAAGTTTTTCCAGCCTTACCATTCAAAGAAACACCAACCCTGTCAAGCTTAAACCATAAGCAGCATATCAAAGCCTCACCCAACACTCCAACCTGAAAACTCCACCAAGAGCCATAGCCTCAAACAGCAGGTCCCAAGCGTAAACCTAAGGCCAAATCAGTTCAAAGCTGATAAAAGCTTAACAACACATAACCCTGCATTCAACAAGCTCTAAACATACAAGCCTGAACCTGTCAAACAATAAAAACATAAACAGATCCACACAAAGCCTAAACTGATATCCAGCCTGCCCAAAAGACCTTCAACCAAGCAAAAGAAGCTAAAACCCTGTCCAAGCCTTACTGAACTGTAAAACAACCAGTAAACAATACCAACTGTCAAAAAAATCAAAGCCAAAGCCTAAAAAACACTGAACCTGTGTTAAAGCTTCAAGGCCCTCAAGTTCAACCTTTCAAAATCACAAAATCAACAAGCATTCAAACCACCCATCAAATCCCTCAGAAAAAAAAAACTTCCATCACTGGGCCAACATTCAAATCAATCTCAAGCATGGCAACTGTATCCAACATATCTCAGCATATCAACAGGCAACCAAACACATCAAGCTAAAGCATTCAAGGGCAACGCAAAAGGCCTCAGAGAACTCTCATCATAGGCAGACATTAGAGGCAACAGAGACAAAAGGGCCAACAAGAAGAAGAGGAAAAAGCAAGCTAGGCAACAAAGGCAGCAGGAAGAAGAGGATAAAGAAGCATATAGGGCAAGCAAGCAAGAAAAAGAAAGAAAGTTATACTAGGTTTTCAGCTTATACATCACAAAACCTAAAAAGCCAAACACGAAATACCAGTCTCCAGCAAGCTAGCTCAAACGCTCAGCATCACCACCTCCTCGCCGCCTTGGCCGCCTGAGCACCTCCATCTTCATTCCTCCTCCTCCTCCGTCAAGGTATTATAATCTTCTTCCATTCCCTTTCATACCTCAACAGAAGCAAACAATAATAAACATAACATTAGAATGCGAAATCATAACATGCAAAACATAAAACCCTAACGAGATTGAGACGAATTACTACCTTGTTTAACTGTTGCCTGAGCGATCTGTGTGGAGAAGAGAATGGATGGTGGCGTTGGTGGCCTGGGGAGAAGAAGGTGGTTCAGTTTTCAGCGTGAGAAGGCGAAGGAAGACGAGCGCCGTTCGTGACTCACAAACCCTAGCGCATTCCCAAAGTGGACAAACTTTGTCAAACCCTAAAAACATTTGTCTCAAGCCTTTGGGCCTTCGCCCGTTCTAAACGCCTAAATCCCATGTTGTTCTTCCTGAATGCACCCCCCTTTTGCCCATTATCCTGGTTATTGGGCATTGGGCCTAAAAACCCTATAGCCCGTTTTTGGTTCTTTCAGCTTATACTTTTTCTTTTTACTTACCATATCTTTTTTATATATATAAACTAACACATTATTTTTACATCAATCTTTTATTAATAATACTTTTTTATATAGCATAATACTAATCTTGAACATAATATTTTTTCTCAAATTTAAAAAAATTATTTCTTTCTCAAAATTGAAATATTTTTCTTTTCCCTTTTGTATATAATACATTAATTACACACCAAAAACATTAATCTTTTCTTAAAACATTTCTCATTTTTTTTTTAGTTAAAACTTTGTACATAAACATACTAATTAAAATACATGAGTGTTAATACATAAGAAAAATAGATTTTTAAAGAAATACTTTTCCTTAAAACTTTTTTCTTTTCTTTTATTAAATTTTCTTATTTTGTACATATTAAACAAAATACAAAAATACAAATTTAAATCAAACATACTTAATAATACATTTAAGTTCACATTTCTTAACTTGTAAATAAACCTCATACATTTACACATTTACACATACACATTTGTTTATCTTTCATTGCAAAACATTGTTACCTTTTACATTGCCTCTATGCTATACATTTGATACTTATTACATTTGCGATCGCAATTCGATTTGGTTGTAATTATTGAACACTACGCTCCTAAAGTCTCATCCCCATTTGTAAATTTGTACCCCCACTCCCGGATACTTATTTTGTAATAGCGTAGACTTTAAATTCCCGCAATTTATCGCTTTCAAATATACCATGGTTAGACCTAGGGTTTGTATGTACATAAAATCAAACGCTAGATAACCTAATACAAGACAAATACATGAAATCAATACACAATCACACTTGCACCCCTAGGGTAATCCCACATGTTGCCTTCCAAAATGGGCCATGCTTGCACGTCGAGTTTCTTTGGCAAAACAATTCAAATGATCATAAGTCCCTCGATGACGCTTTCGAAAGTTTCCTATCAAAATGATCATAGTCCCTTCAAGCAAAATTGCCAAAGACACTTGGCACCATTGCATTCATGGTCCATACGATGACCCGCGCCTGTCCCGATGGAACAAAATTGTTAAAATGGGGTTGAAAACATAAAGAAAACCTTTGAGTACAATAGGGGTAGACAAAACTCTTAGTTACTTGGGATCAATCTTGCAAAAACACTTGCCTCCTTTTCAAAACCACACTCCACAAACACTTTCAAAACAAATTTCCAAAAAACATTTTGAAACATCTTTTCGAAAAGATACACACCCTTGTATATGCTCAAACACGAGTCATTACAATGGTTGCCGAAACAAAGGCGTCTATTTCAAAAACATTTTCAAAACACACACACACACCACAATTTCAAGCAATCAAAAATCAAGGCAAGTGATCTAAAACCAAGTAACTAAGAGCCCATGGATAACTATGGATGAAGAGGGTGCTAATACCTTCCCTTTTCATAATCTACCCCCCGAACCCACGAAACATCTCAAAAGGTTTTTCATGTGCTTTTTTAACCTTTTCTTTAGGATAAAATAAAAAGTCGGTGGCGAATCTTGCTAAATCGAACAAGTGCGAATACAAACGCAAAAAACTCAAGTCAGTTCTCCCACCGTATCACAGAACTGGCGACTCTGCTGGGGAGAATTTAAAAGTGGGGTTACCTTAGGGTTTAGATCACCTTTACATTCTTGCTTTGATTGATTTGTTTGCTTTATCTTTTGGTTTCTTGTTTGGGTTTGTTGTAAATCCTACAACCAGATTTGGGGCACCTTTTTAGGTAAATAGCAAAAAAACTGTGAGGGAACTGTGCGGGGTATACCGACACGGTTGAAGCAGTAAGCTATGTTAGTGTGACATATTTGTGAGTACCGGTAACCCTTGAGTTCAATCAAGGAGAGTACGGGGCCGCTGAGTGATGTCATGGAGCACTAACGAACTCTTAGAACCTTAAGTGACCATCCTAGCCTTTTTAGGGGTAGTGAGATGACCGACTTTGGTGCAGTTTGAAGTTGGTAGATACTCGATACTACACTCATTGAGGGTTGTTTTCTTGGAATATTTTGGTCGCCAGTTAAGTGGCTAAACCGAAACGATGAACACAGAAAACAATCCAATGATATTGAGCTCCTTAGAACCCGGTTTCTATTTTAGGACAGGGTGAGCCAACTAACTTCAAGAGGGTACTTACCTACAACCCCATGCAAGCCTGAACCTAAGGACTTGTTTTGCTTTGTGTGAATATGATTGCCTGTATATACACTCATTTGCTTTTGCATACATGTACATAACATCATAACATCATACCATAGCATTTTTCGCTAACCTTTTCAAGGATCTCGAGGGTTTGTTGATGCAGGGTTACGTTGAACCAGACATCTACCGAAAGAGCCAGAGGTTTCTCCTCTAAACAAATGCCATCAAAGATCAAGTACAACAACTTGAATCAGGGGCTATGACCCACTTGACATGGTGAGCTTGATTCTCATGGAAAGACACCCACTGATACAAAGCTCTCCAATCAAAGATCAAGTGCAACAACTTGAATCCGTGGCTATGACCCACTTGACATGGTGAGCTTGATTCTAGTGGAAAGACATCCGCTAATGCAAAGTTCTCCAAACAAAGATCGAAGTTCAACCTCTAACATTTTCTTGTGTTTACCCCAAGAGATCCTTGAAAGCATGCATCCACACATCATGCATTGCATCTTGACGATCTTTCCTTTTTCAGGTTTCCTTACTCTCCTGCTGTTTATTTCAGTAAGAGATGGCTCTAGAGAGGACTGTCAAGGATATCCAAGACCAGACTGCTCAGCTGCAGGAAATGTTCCTAAACTTGTCTCTGGGGCAAGAAGAAATGAAAGTTCTCCTCACAAAGGGCTTGGAGAATTCAAACAATGCCAGGAGTGATCAGCTTGCGGAGCTGCAGTTTGATCTGGCAACATTGAGGATCCAAGTGATGGGACAGTTGGTGGGCCAGATGGCTCTCATCCAAGATCTGTCTCAAAGACAAGAGGAACTCAGAGTTCTCGTCCGCCAACTATTTCAAAACAACCAATTGGGGCAAACATCTGAGGTTGAAGAGCAAGTCACCGCTCAGCCTCCATCCACTCAAGAAGACAAAGGGAAGGCTCCTTTGCTTGCTTTAGAGTCACAAGCCCACCAACAACCTCGCCAGCGTCAACGGGGTAATCGGCGTAAACAAGAAATGTCGGGAAGACAGTTCACAGAGACTGACATACCGTCATCTCTGATTCTAGAGCGTTTGTTGGAGGTCAATATGACTGCTTTGAGGGATCCTATCCGGAACCCAAATACCTCCGCTCCTAACTATCATCCCGATGCATTTTGTGTTTACCACTCCTACAACTCGGGGCACAACACTGACGACTGTTGGGCCTTGAAGAACAAGATTCAAGATCTGATCGACATTGGAGTGTTGAAGTTCATGCCAGACGGCGAGATGAAAATCTTCTGTTAAGGAGTTCTCGACCTGAAGGGACAAAGCTCAAGCTGAAAGACTTTTGCTTCATTTGAATGTTCAAAGTTGTAATTTCTTTTGTTTTCAAACAATTATATGTTGATGTTTAAACTCTGTTTCATTAATGCATTGCATATGTTTGTCTTGAATTCATCCATTCATTTTCACTACTCTTATGTTTTTTTTATGATATTTGACTCTTGATAAAAAGTTGCAAGCCTTTAGAGGGAGGGTGACGAAACAATACCATGATCTCATGCAGTATGCTTTTGAACGGACCTTGCTGATGATGTACAGTCATTTCTTTCAATTCCCAAACACTGGAGTTATAAGGAAGTTAATCCCTAGTCAACCCCTTCGAGCCAAAGAAGTAGGAGTTTTCTGTTCTAAACAATCAAAACCTTTGATTTAAACCAGGGGCAGAGTAGTCGCTCAGTTAATTCAAAAAAAGGTGCGCATTGAAGTCGCAAACTCTCAGTTCGTAACACAACGAACGACGTCAAAAAAAAAGCATTCTTTTGGAATCAAAAGACAGCGGCGATTCTCTATCATATAGACAATCATTATCTCTCAAAAAAGAAAAAGCCCACTGAGCCAAAACCTGTAAAGGAGGCTTAAGAAAGCTGGGGCATCCCGCTGACTATAATCTCAACAAACGGGAACAGTCAGGCAAAAGTTAGGGATAACAAATCAAAATCAAAATAGTGAGGTCATTACAAATCCTAAACAACATGAAAAATGTTGCAAAGAAAAAAGGAGATGATGACTGTCTCCCAAAATTCAACTGGTGAACCATCACCCAAAGGTCATTCCAAACTCAAAACAGAGTGTGACGCACAATTAACTGAGCTTAGGGTTGAAGAACATCACGAAGAGCGGGTGGGTACAAATACACTTTGAGCCTTTATCCTTTGTTTCTTAAACTGTGAACCAGGCCACGTTACAACCCTTCAAAAGTCCTAATTGAAGCATGGGTTAGTTCGAAAGCATACTGTTACCAAAGGTATCCTGACTCCTGTAAGGCTTTGCTCTAAAATCTCGTTTTAAACTGTCTGATAAAAAGTTTTCTGCTAAAAACGCATTTTTCAACACTTCGAGACAAACATAAACTTTGCATTGCTTGAATATCACTGTTTGCATTTGGCTATTTGTTTGACAGCGAAGAAATTCATACAGCGAATGTTCGGAGGAACGGAAACTCTCTCAATGAGTAAAATCACTTCAAAAGGATGACACTTCCAACGACAAGTCTCCTATAAACAATGGGCATCACATGTCACTATTCAATTAACCTGGGGCAGTCCAGTCAAGGTTTCAACAGATCTTTCAAAGTTCAGTTAACCTGGGGCAGTCCAGTCAAGATTTCAAGAAATCTCTCAATTTGCAGAGTAATCTGATTCAAGTCTCCTTCATCATCACTTGGGGCATTCGAATGTCAAAAGTGTTCAACAATTCCTTCATCACTTGTTGGAAGATACGGTCCAGATGTGCTCCAGACACGGTTGCCATTCTGTCACCTTTCTTAAGTTCCAGATCAACACCGGTAACAAGCCAGGAAAATATCTGTGGACGACTGATTGTGGATTAACACCTGTAACAAGCCAGGAAATTATCTACATCATCACTTGGGGCATTCTAATGTCAAAAGTGTTCAACAATTCCTTCATCACTTGTTGGAAGATACGGTCCAGATGTGCTCCAGACACGGTTGCCATTCTGTCACCTTTCTTAAGTTCCAGATCAACACTTGTAACAAGCCAGGAAAATATCTGTGGACTACTGATTATGGATTAACACCTGTAACAAGCCAGGAAATTATCTACATCTTCACTTGGGGCATTCGAATGTCAAAAGTGTTCAACCATTCCTTCATCACCTGTCGGAAGATACAGTTTTAGATACGCTCCAAACACGGTAGCCATTCTGTCACTCGTTCAGATCCCAGTTACAGTTTCAGATACACTCCAGACACGAAAGTCATTCTGCTACTCATACAGATCTGTACTCCAAGATACAGTCCAGATACGCTCCAAACACGGTAGCCATTCTGTTACTCATTCAGATCCTAGTTACAGTTTCAGATATACTCCAGACACGGAAGTCATTCTGCTACTCATGCAGATCTCAAATCCAAGATGTAGTTTTACACGGACTCATCATCAGGAAACCCTACACCGGTTCCTTCTCAAACTCAAAAGATTCTTACTCAAGATCTAGAAATAGTTCAAGATGTGACCCAGAGATGGAGACATTCAGTAACTTACTCCAGATCAACACCTGCAGCAATCAGAAGATTCTTGCAATCCCCAGCCAAAGAGTCTTCCAGAAGCTAATTCCCTTCAGAGTCAAGTTTCAAAATCCCCAGCGGAGCTAAAATTTACAACTATCAATCCCCAAGCAGAGTGGAGACTCTCATTCTCGGTTCCTCACAAGATAATCAGATATTCCCCAGTGAAGATCTCCTCAAGACAGGAAGTCCCCAGTAGTTTGGCATACAACCCAAGCTCCTGATCCCCCAATAGTGGTCCCAGGACTTCTCATTTTCAACAATCAAGAGATTCTTGCCCTCCACAGCAGCAGCCAAGGAATTGTTCTCCCCGGCAGCATTCAAGAGTCTTTTATCTTCAGCCATCCAGGATTCATCTATCCTCAGCAAGATTAGCTCATCAGCTTACATACGCATCCATCACATTCATATCATAAACATTGATAACATACATTGCATCATGCATCATGACATTGCATACAACTAACACTTCACCTTTTCAGGAAAGATCAGTCGACAGACAAAAATCATCATCTTCCGAGATTCATCCAGAAATAATTCAGATGTGACCCAAACACGACGACATTCTGATACTTATTCCAGATTCATCCAGATGCAGTTTTACACGGACTCATCATCAAGAAACCCTACACCGGTTCCTTCTCCACTTCAAGACTTCTGAAAACAGTTTACGGATTCTTCCCAACAACAGATGTTAATCTATCGCTTGTTCAGACGCAACTTTTGAAAATAGTTTACGGACACTTCCCAACAACGGATGCTGCTCTATTGCTTATTCAACTTCAAGACTTCTGAAAAAAAGTTTACGGATTCTTCCCAACAACGGATGTTAATCTATCGCTTGTTCAGATGCAACTTTTGAAAACAGTTTACGGACGCTTCCCAACAACGGATGCTGCTCTATTGCTTATTCAACTTCAAGACTTCTGGAAAAAAAAGTTTACGGATTCTTCCCAACAACGGATGTTAATCTATCGCTTGTTCAGATGCAACTTTTGAAAACAGTTTACGGACGCTTCCCAACAACGGATGCTACTCTATGGCTTATTCAACTCCAACTCCTGAAAACAGTTTACGGATTCTCCAAACACGGACGTCAATCTATTTCTTATTCAGATCACCAGTTCAGAGATGTCCCAAAACATGGATGCCTTTCTGATACTCGTCCACTCACCAGTGACATACGGTTCAACAATCACCTTCAGATGGCATCTATAAGCCCATCCTCCTCCAGCAATTTCCAAATGGCATCTTTAAGCCCATCCTCCTATCAGCATTTCCAGATGGCATCTATAAGCCCATCCTCGTATCAGCAGTCACCAAATGGTATCTTTAAGCCCATTTCCAGATGGCATCTCTAAGTCCATCCCCCGACAAGATTCTATCACATCCCTAGATGGCATCGTTAAGCCCATCACCAAATGGCATCTGTAAGCCCATTCCCTCTACCATCACATCGCTGAGTGCAAATTTTCTAGGCACTCTAGTGTCCAATCTCCTTTTACCCTCGAGTCGCGAAAGGCAAACTTGCCAATCTAACTCTTCAGGTCCAAGAAGATTGAACAGGGGCAACTGTTGTACCCCAAAATTTGCCCTCGCATTTTTCCACAAGAAATCACAGTTTCAGACTCTTCCTGATTTTTCAGACTGGCTCAAGAATCGGTCAAACAGACTTTTCTCGTCAGTCAGACAAAATTAGTGTTTTCATTGATTTTCATGGCTCTGGAACAATTCAAACAGTTTGCTTAGGGTTTGGTTGATTTTGGCTCAGCTTTGATCAGGCGAACGTTTCTTTGACATTTAATCAAGAACTAGGGTTTTGCGTGCACATTTCTCGGAAAGAATTAATTCTTAGTTCTTTTCAGTTTACTCTGAATTTTGGACTGAGGCATTTGGATTGGGTTTGCAGTACTTGACTAAATCTGTGAAAAGAGGCATTTGGGTTGAGTTTGCAGTGTTTGATTAAAATCAGTAAAAGGAAAAGACATTTGGGCATGTGTGATTTGACAGTGCATTGCTTTGATTATTCAAGATGCCAGACGTTTATGGATTATTTATTATTCTGAGTTAAAATGGTTGGAATTTATTTTCAATTATTATAATTTGAGAATTATAAATAATAAAATAAACAATTGAATAGAAAAGGAATTAACTGATAAAGAATAGATTTTATTCATCTTTAATTTATTTATTACAATTATTATTTAAATACAGTATTCGTTTACGAAGTATTTACAATGATAATTTTACAGACAATTAAAATTGAAATAAAACTATCCTAAGAATATTCCTAAGTCTTCATCTTCCATCCATTGCTACCTCTGCTTCGTTGGAATTTTATCTGCAAAACAAAGAAAAGAAGAAAAAGTCAGAAGCAGATAAATTGAAATTAAGAGCAGATGGTTAATTCAGAATTCATCATTAAAGGCAACTGGCTGGAATCAGTTCGCCCTCTCTGCAAATCACGGGATTTCTCCCGGTTCACAAAGAGGGATGGAATGTCTTGAAATTTAAATATGAAATGCACAAATTCAAAGTTTGTCAAAAAGCTGCATAATTTCAAAAGTCTCAAACAGCATGTGCAAGTACAAAATCCAAAGGCAAACTGAACTAGAACTACAAAGTCCAAACTGAGTTCACATCCAAACTACCCAAAAGGCTGTCAAACTGTCCAAAATATGGAAAGATATCAAGATATCAAACAAAAGGCTACTCAGTACTGTCACAAAGATGCAGGAAAGCTGAAGAAAGAGATAAAGTGCAGGTTAAAAACCAATATTGCAAGCAAGGTTTCATTGTCATCATTTTCCAGCAGTGCCTTTTCAGAAGGAAGTACAAACATAAACATTATTTAATGTTTTAACTGTACTAGAGAGAGAGAAAAGAGAGAAAAGAAGCACAGGCTTACTGGCTTTAGGCATAAAGAAATATAAAACAAGCTGCAATAGAACAGTAGAAGGGAGGAGGGAGAAAGATGACAAACCAAAGATAACTCAGAGCATAAAGCCCCAGGCCTGAACTGTCAAGCCTTAAGGCACAACCTGCTGAAACCTCAAAGTTTTTCCAGCCTTACCATTCAAAGAAACACCAACCCTGTCAAGCTTAAACCATAAGCAGCATATCAAAGCCTCACCCAACACTCCAACCTGAAAACTCCACCAAGAGCCATAGCCTCAAACAGCAGGTCCCAAGCGTAAACCTAAGGCCAAATCAGTTCAAAGCTGATAAAAGCTTAACAACACATAACCCTGCATTCAACAAGCTCTAAACATACAAGCCTGAACCTGTCAAACAATAAAAACATAAACAGATCCACACAAAGCCTAAACTGATATCCAGCCTGCCCAAAAGACCTTCAACCAAGAAAAAGAAGCTAAAACCCTGTCCAAGCCTTACTGAACTGTAAAACAACCAGTAAACAATACCAACTGTCAAAAAAATCAAAGCCAAAGCCTAAAAAACACTGAACCTGTGTTAAAGCTTCAAGGCCCTCAAGTTCAACCTTTCAAAATCACAAAATCAACAAGCATTCAAACCACCCATCAAAGCCCTCAGAAAAAAAAACTTCCATCACTGGGCCAACATTCAAATCAATCTCAAGCATGGCAACTGTATCCAACATATCTCAGCATATCAACAGGCAACCAAACACATCAAGCTAAAGCATTCAAGGGCAACGCAAAAGGCCTCAGAGAAATCTCATCATAGGCAGACATTAGAGGCAACAGAGACAAAAGGGCCAACAAGAAGAAGAGGAAAAAGCAAGCTAGGCAACAAAGGCAGCAGGAAGAAGAGGATAAAGAAGCATATAGGGCAAGCAAGCAAGAAAAAGAAAGAAAGTTATACTAGGTTTTCAGCTTATACATCACAAAACCTAAAAAGCCAAACACGAAATACCAGTCTCCAGCAAGCTAGCTCAAACGCTCAGCATCACCACCTCCTCACCGCCTTGGCCGCCTGAGCACCTCCATCTTCATTCCTCCTCCTCCTCCGTCAAGGTAGTATAATCTTCTTCCATTCCCTTTCATACCTCAACAGAAGCAAACAATAATAAACATAACATTAGAATGCGAAATCATAACATGCAAAACATAAAACCCTAACGAGATTGAGACGAATTACTACCTTGTTTAACTGTTGCCTGAGCGATCTGTGGGGAGAAGAGAATGGATGGTGGCGTTGGTGGCCTGGGGCGAAGAAGGTGGTTCAGTTTTCAGCGTGAGAAGGCGAAGGAAGACGAAGGAAGACGAGCACCGTTCGTGACTCACAAACCCTAGCGCATTCCCAAAGTGGACAAACTTTGTCAAACCCTAAAAACATTTGTCTCAAGCCTTTGGGCCTTCGCCCGTTCTAAACGCCTAAAGCCCATGTTGTTCTTCCTGAATGCACCCCCCTTTTGCCCATTATCCTGGTTATTGGGCATTGGGCCTAAAAACCCTATAGCCCGTTTTTGGTTCTTTCAGCTTATACTTTTTCTTTTTACTTACCATATCTTTTTTATATATATAAACTAACACATTATTTTTACATCAATCTTTTATTAATAATACTTTTTTATATAGCATAATACTAATCTTGAACATAATTTTTTTCTCAAATTTAAAAAAAATTATTTCTTTCTCAAAATTGAAATATTTTTCTTTTCCCTTTTGTATATAATACATTAATTACAATACACCAAAAACATTAATCTTTTCTTAAAACATTTCTCTTTTTTTTTTTAGTTAAAACTTTGTACATAAACATACTAATTAAAATACATGAGTGTTAATACATAAGAAAAATAGATTTTTAAAGAAATACTTTTTCTTAAAACTTTTTTCTTTTCTTTTATTAAATTTTCTTATTTTGTACATATTAAACAAAATACAAAAATACCAATTTAAATCAAACATACTTAATAATACATTTAAGTTCACATTTCTTAACTTGTAAATAAACCTCATACATTTACACATTTACACATAGACATTTGTTTATCTTTCATTGCAAAACATTGTTACCTTTTACATTGCCTCTATGCTATACATTTGATACTTATTACATTTGCGATCGCAATTCGATTTGGTTGTAATTATTGGACACTACGCTCCTAAAGTCTCATCCCCATTTGTAAATTTGTACCCCCACTCCCGGATACTTATTTTGTAATAGCGTAGACTTTAAATTCCCGCAATTTATCGCTTTCAAATATACCATGGTTAGACCTAGGGTTTGTATGTACATAAAATCAAACGCTAGATAACCTAATACAAGACAAATACATGAAATCAATACACAATCACACTTGCACCCCTAGGGTAATCCCACATGCTGCCTTCCAAAATGGGCCATGCTTGCACGTCGAGTTTCTTTGGCAAAACAATTCAAATGATCATAAGTCCCTCGATGACGCTTTCGAAAGTTTCCTATCAAAATGATCATAGTCCCTTCAAGCAAAATTGCCAAAGACACTTGGCACCATTGCATTCATGGTCCATACGATGACCCGCGCCTGTCCCGATGGAACAAAATTGTTAAAAAGGGGTTGAAAACATAAAGAAAACCTTTGAGTACAATAGGGGTAGACAAAACTCTTAGTTACTTGGGATCAATCTTGCAAAAACACTTGCCTCCTTTTCAAAACCACACTCCACAAACACTTTCAAAACAAATTTCCAAAAAACATTTTGAAACATCTTTTCGAAAAGATACACACCCTTGTATATGCTCAAACACGAGTCATTACAATGGTTGCCGAAACAAAGGCGTCTATTTCAAAAACATTTTCAAAACACACACACACACCACAATTTCAAGCAATCAAAAATCAAGGTAAGTGATCTAAAACCAAGTAACTAAGAGCCCATGGATAACCATGGATGAAGAGGGTCCTAATACCTTCCCTTTTCATAATCTACCCCCCGAACCCACGAATCATCTCAAAAGGTTTTTCCTGTGCTTTTTTAACCTTTCCTTTAGGATAAAATAAAAAGTCGGTGGCGACTCTTGCTAAACCGAACAAGTGCGAATACAAACGCAAAAAACTCAAGTCAGTTCTCCCACCGTATCACAGAACTGGCGACTCTGCTGGGGAGAATTTAAAAGTGGGGTTACCTTAGGGTTTAGATCACCTTTACATTCTTGCTTTGATTGATTTGTTTGCTTTATCTTTTGGTTTCTTGTTTGGGTTTGTTGTAAATCCTACACCCGGATTTGGGGCACCTTTTTAGGTAAATAGCAAAAAAACTGTGAGGGAATTGTGCGGGGTATACCGACACGGTTGAAGCAGTAAGCTATGTTAGTGTGACATATTTGTGAGTACCGGTAACCCTTGAGTTCAATCAAGGAGAGTACGGGGCCGCTGAGTGATGTCATGAAGCACTAACGAACTCTTAGAACCTTAAGTGACCATCCTAGCCTTTTTAGGGGTAGTGAGATGACCGACTTTGGTGCAGTTTGAAGTTGGTAGATACTCGATACTACACTCATTGAGGGTTGTTTTCTTGGAATATTTTGGTCGCCAGTTAAGTGGCTAAACCGAAACGATGAACACAGAAAACAATCCAATGATATTGAGCTCCTTAGAACCCGGTTTCTATTTTAGGACAGGGTGAGCCAACTAACTTCAAGAGGGTACTTACCAACAACCCCATGCAAGCCTGAACCTAAGGACTTGTTTTGCTTTGTGTGAATATGATTGCCTATATATACACTCATTTGCTTTTGCATACATGTACATAACATCATAACATCATACCATAGCATTTTTCGCTAACCTTTTCAAGGATCTCGAGGGTTTGTTGATGCAGGGTTACGTTGAACCAGACGTCTACCGAAAGAGCCAGAGGTTTCTCCTCTAAACAAATTCCATCAAAGATCAAGTACAACAACTTGAATCAGGGGCTATGACCCACTTGACATGGTGAGCTTGATTCTCATGGAAAGACACCCACTGATACAAAGCTCTCCAATCAAAGATCAAGTGCAACAACTTGAATCCGTGGCTATGACCCACTTGACATGGTGAGCTTGATTCTAGTGGAAAGACATCCGCTAATGCAAAGTTCTCCAAACAAAGATCGAAGTTCAACCTCTAACATTTTCTTGTGTTTACCCCGAGAGATCCTTGAAAGCATGCATCCACACATCATGCATTTCATCTTGACGATCTTTCCTTTTTCAGGTTTCCTTACTCTCCTGCTGTTTATTTTAGTAAGAGATGGCTCTAGAGAGGACTGTCAAGGATATCCAAGACCAAACTGCTCAGCTGCAGGAAATGTACCTAAACTTGTCTCTGGGGCAAGAAGAAATGAAAGTTCTCCTCACAAAGGGCTTGGAGAATTCAAACAATGCCAGGAGTGATCAGCTTGCGGAGCTGCAGTTTGATCTGGCAACATTGAGGATCCAAGTGATGGGACAGTTGGTGGGCCAGATGGCTCTCATCCAAGATCTGTCTCAAAGACAAGAGGAGCTCAGAGTTCTCGTCCGCCAACTGCTTCAAAACAACCAATTGGGGCAAACATCTGAGGTTGAAGAGCAAGTCACCGCTCAGCCTCCATCCACTCAAGAAGAAAAAGGGAAGGCTCCTTTGCTTGCTTCAGGGTCACAAGCCCACCAACAACCTCGCCAGCGTCAACGGGGTAATCAGCGTAAACAAGAAACGTCGGGAAGACAGTTCACAGAGACTGACATACCGTCATCTCTGATTCTAGAGCGTTTGTTGGAGGTCAATCTGACTGCTTTGAGGGATCCTATCCGGAACCCAAATACCTCCGCTCCTAACTATCATCCCGGTGCATTTTGTGTTTACCACTCCTACAACCCGGGGCACAACACTGACGACTGTTGGGCCTTGAAGAACAAGATTCAAGATCTGATCGACATTGGAGTGTTGAAGTTCATGCCAGACGGCGAGATGAAAATCTTTTGTTAAGGAGTTCTCGACCTGAAGGGACAAAGCTCAAGCTGAAAGACTTTTGCTTCATTTGAATGTTCAAAGTTGTAATTTCTTTTGTTTTCAAACAATTATATGTTGATGTTTAAACTTTGTTTCATTAATGCATTGCATATGTTTGTCTTGAATTCATCCATTCATTTTCACAACTCTTATGTTTTTTTTATGATATTTGACTCTTGATAAAAAGTTGCAAGCCTTTAGAGGGAGGGTGACGAAACAATACCATGATCTCATGCAGTATGCTTTTGAACGGACCTTGCTGATGATGTACATTCATTTCTTTCAATTCCCAAACACTAGAGTTATAAGGAAGTTAATCCCTAGTCAACCCCTTCGAGCCAAAGAAGTAGGAGTTTTCTGTTCTAAACAATCAAAACCTTTGATTTAAACAAGGGGTAGAGTAGTCGCTCAGTTAATTCAAAAAAAGGTGCGCATTGAAGTCGCAAACTCTCAGTTCGTAACACAACGAACGACGTCAAAAAAAAAGCATTCTTTTGGAATCAAAAGACAGCGGCGATTCTCTATCATATAGACAATCATTATCTCTCAAAAAAGAAAAAGCCCACTGAGCCAAAACCTGTAAAGGAGGCTTAAGAAAGCTGGGGCATCCCGCTGACTATAATCTCAACAAACGGGAACAGTCAGGCAAAAGTTAGGGATAACAAATCAAAATCAAAATAGTGAGGTCATTACAAATCCTAAACAACATGAAAAATGTTGCAAAGAAAAAAGGAGATGATGAATGTCTCCCAAAATTCAACTGGTGAACCATCACCCAAAGGTCATTCCAAACTCAAAACAGAGTGTGACGCACAATTAACTGAGCTTAGGGTTGAAGAACATCACGAAGAGCGGGTGGGTACAAATACACTTTGAGCCTTTATCCTTTGTTTCTTAAACCGTGAACCAGGCCACGTTACAACCCTTCAAAAGTCCTAATTGAAGCATGGGTTAGTTCGAAAGCATACTGTTACCAAAGGTATCCTGACTCCTGTAAGGCTTTGCTCTAAAATCTCGTTTTAAACTGTCTGATAAAAAGTTTTCTGCTAAAAACGCATTTTTCAACACTTCGAGACAAACATAAACTTTGCATTGCTTGAATATCACTGTTTGCATTTGGCTATTTGTTTGACAGCGAAGAAATTCATACAGCGAATGTTCGGAGGAACGGAAACTCTCTCAATGAGTAAAATCACTTCAAAAGGATGACACTTCCAACGACAAGTCTCCTATAAACAATGGGCATCACATGTCACTATTCAATTAACCTGGGGCAGTCCAGTCAAGGTTTCAACAGATCTTTCAAAGTTCAGTTAACCTGGGGCAGTCCAGTCAAGATTTCAAGAAATCTCTCAATTTGCAGAGTAATCTGATTCAAGTCTCCTTCATCATCACTTGGGGCATTCGAATGTCAAAAGTGTTCAACAATTCCTTAATCACTTGTTGGAAGATACGGTCCAGATGTGCTCCAGACACGGTTGCCATTCTGTCACCTTTCTTAAGTTCCAGATCAACACCGGTAACAAGCCAGGAAAATATTTGTGGACGACTGATTATGGATTAACACCAGTAACAAGCCAGGAAATTATCTACATCATCACTTGGGGCATTCGAATGTCAAAAGTGTTCAACAATTCCTTCATCACTTGTTGGAAGATACGGTCCAGATGTGCTCCAGACACGGTTGCCATTCTGTCACCTTTCTTAAGTTCCAGATCAACACCTGTAACAAGCCAGGAAAATATCTGTGGACGACTGATTGTGGATTAACACCTGTAACAAGCCAGGAAATTATCTACATCTTCACTTGGGGCATTCGAATGTCAAAAGTGTTCAACCATTCCTTCATCACTTGTCGGAAGATACAGTTTTAGATACGCTCCAAACACGGTAGCCATTCTGTCACTCGTTCAGATCCCAATTACAGTTTCAGATACACTCCAGACACGAAAGTCATTCTGCTACTCATACAGATCTCTACTCCAAGATACAGTCCAGATACGCTCCAAACACGGTAGCCATTCTGTTACTCATTCAGATCCTAGTTACCGTTTCAGATATACTCCAGACACGGAAGTCATTCTGCTACTCATACAGATCTCAAATCCAAGATGTAGTTTTACACGGACTCATCATCAGGAAACCCTACACCGGTTCCTTCTCAAACTCAAAAGATTCTTACTCAAGATCTAGAAATAGTTCAAGATGTGACCTAGAGATGGCGAAATTCAGTAACTTACTCCAGATCAACACCTGTAGCAATCAGAAGATTCTTGCAATCCCCAGCCAGAGAGTCTTCCAGAAGCTAATTCCCCTCAGAGTCAAGTTTCAAAATCCCCAGCGGAGCTAAAATTTACAACTATCAATCCCCAAGCAGAGTGGAGACTCTCATTCTCGGTTCCTCACAAGATAATCAGATATTCCCCAGTGAAGATCTCCTCAAGACAGGAAGTCCCCAGTAGTTTGGCATACAACCCAAGCTCCTGATCCCCCAACAGTGGTCCCAGGACTTCTCATCTTCAACAATCAAGAGATTCTTGCCCTCCACAGCAGCAGCCAAGGAATTGTTCTCCCCGACAGCAGTCAAGAGTCTTTTATCTTCAGCCATCCAGGATTCATCTATCCTCAGCAAGATTAGCTCATCAGCTTACATACGCATCCATCACATTCATATCATAAACATTGATAACATACATTGCATCATGCATCATGACATTGCATACAACTAACTCTTCACCTTTTCAGGAAAGATCAGTCGACAGACAAAAATCATCATCTTCCGAGATTCATCCAGAAATAATTCAGATGTGACCCAAACATGACGACATTCTGATACTTATTCCAGATTCATCCAGATGCAGTTTTACACGGACTCATCATCAGGAAACCCTACACCGGTTCCTTCTCCACTTCAAGACTTCTGAAAACAGTTTACGGATTCTTCCCAACAACGGATGTTAATCTATCGCTTGTTCATACGCAACTTTTGAAAACAGTTTACGGACACTTCCCAACAACGGATGCTGCTCTATTGCTTATTCAACTTCAAGACTTCTGAAAAAAAGTTTACGGATTCTTCCCAACAACGGATGTTAATCTATCGCTTGTTCAGATGCAACTTTTGAAAACAGTTTACGGACGCTTCCCAACAACGGATGCTGCTCTATTGCTTATTCAACTTCAAGACTTCTGGAAAAAAAAGTTTACGGATTCTTCCCAACAACGGATGTTAATCTATCGCTTGTTCAGATGCAACTTTTGAAAACAGTTTACGGACGCTTCCCAACAACGGATGCTACTTTATGGCTTATTCAACTCCAACTCCTGAAAACAGTTTACGGATTCTCCAAACACAGACGTCAATCTATTTCTTATTCAGATCACCAGTTCAGAGATGTCCCAAAACATGGATGCCTTTCTGATAGTCGTCCACTCACCAGTGATATACGGTTCAACAATCACCTTCAGATGGCATCTATAAGCCCATCCTCCTCCACCAATTTCCAAATGGCATCTTTAAGCCCATCCTCCTATCAGCATTTCCAGATGGCATCTATAAGCCCATCCTCCTATCAGCAGTCACCAAATGGTATCTTTAAGCCCATTTCCAGATGGCATCTCTAAGTCCATCCCCCGACAAGATTCTATCACATCCCTAGATGGCATCATTAAGTCCATCACCAAATGGCATCTGTAAGCCCATTCCCTCTACCATCACATCGCCGAGTGCAAATTTTCTGGGAACTCTAGTGTCCAATCTCCTTTTACCCTCGAGTCGCGAAAGGCAAACTTGCCAATCTAACTCTTCAGGTCCAAGAAGATTGAACAGGGGCAACTGTTGTACCCCAAAATTTGCCCTTGCATTTTTCCACAAGAAATCACAGTTTCAGACTCTTCCTGATTTTTTAGACTGGCTCAAGAATCGGTCAAACAGACTTTTCTCGTCAGTCAGACAAAATTAGGGTTTTCATTGATTTTCATGGCTCTGGAACAATTCAAACAGTTTGCTTAGGGTTTGGTTGATTTTGGCTCAGCTTTGATCAGGCGAACGTTTCTTTGACATTTAATCAAGAATTAGGGTTTTGCATGCACATTTCTCGGAAAGAATTAATTCTTAGTTCTTTTCAGTTTACTCTGAATTTTGGACTGAGGCATTTGGATTGGGTTTGCAGTACTTGACTAAATCAGTGAAAAGAGGCATTTGGGTTGAGTTTGCAGTGTTTGATTAAAATCAGTAAAAGGAAAAAACAGTTGGGCATGTGTGATTTGACAGTGCATTGCTTTGATTATTCAAGATGCCGGACGTTTATGGATTATTTATTATTCTGAGTTAAAATGGTTGGAATTTATTTTCAATTATTATAATTTGAGAATTATAAATAATAAAATAAACAATTGAATAGAAAAGGAATTAACTGATAAAGAATATATTTTATTCATCTTTAATTTATTTGTTACAATTATTATTTAAATACAGTATTCGTTTACGAAGTATTTACAATGATAATTTTACAGACAATTAAAATTGAAATAAAACTATCCTAAGAATATTCCTAAGTCTTCATCTTCCATCCATTGCTACCTCTGCTTCGTTGGAATTTTATCTGCAAAACAAAGAAAAGAAGAAAAAGTCAGAAGCAGATAAATTGAAATTAAGAGCAGATGGTTAATTCAGATTTCATCATTAAAGGCAACTGGCTGGAATCAGTTCGCCCTCTCTGCAAATCACGGGATTTCTCCCGGTTCACAAAGAGGGATGGAATGTCTTGCAATTTAAATATGAAATGCACAAATTCAAAGTTTGTCAAAAAACTGCATAATTTCAAAAGTCTCAAACAGCATGTGCAAGTACAAAATCCAAAGGCAAACTGAACTAGAACTACAAAGTCCAAACTGAGTTCACATCCAAACTACCCAAAAGGCTGTCAAACTGTCCAAAATATGGAAAGATATCAAGATATCAAACAAAAGGCTACTCAGTACTGTCACAAAGATGCAGGAAAGCTGAAGAAAGAGATAAAGTGCAGGTTAAAAACCAATATTGCAAGCAAGGTTTCATTGTCATCATTTTCCAGCAGTGCCTTTTCAGAAGGAAGTACAAACATAAACATTATTTAATGTTTTAACTGTACTAGAGAGAGAAAAAAGAGAGAAAAGAAGCACAGGCTTACTGGCTTTAGGCATAAAGAAATATAAAACAAGCTGCAATAGAACAGTAGAAGGGAGGAGGGAGAAAGATGACAAACCAAAGATAACTCAGAGCATAAAGCCCCAGGCCTGAACTGTCAAGCCTTAAGGCACAACCTACTGAAACCTCAAAGTTTTTCCAGCCTTACCATTCAAAGAAACACCAACCCTGTCAAGCTTAAACCATAAGCAGCATATCAAAGCCTCACCCAACACTCCAACCTGAAAACTCCACCAAGAGCCATAGCCTCAAACAGCAGGTCCCAAGCGTAAACCTAAGGCCAAATCAGTTCAAAGCTGATAAAAGCTTAACAACACATAACCCTGCATTCAACAAGCTCTAAACATACAAGCCTGAACCTGTCAAACAATAAAAACATAAACAGATCCACACAAAGCCTAAACTGATATCCAGCCTGCCCAAAAGACCTTCAACCAAGCAAAAGAAGCTAAAACCCTGTCCAAGCCTTACTGAACTGTAAAACAACCAGTAAACAATACCAACTGTCAAAAAAATCAAAGCCAAAGCCTAAAAAACACTGAACCTGTGTTAAAGCTTCAAGGCCCTCAAGTTCAACCTTTCAAAATCACAAAATCAACAAGCATTCAAACCACCCATCAAAGCCCTCAGAAAAAAAAACTTCCATCACTGGGCCAACATTCAAATCAATCTCAAGCATGGCAACTGTATCCAACATATCTCAGCATATCAACAGGCAACCAAACACATCAAGCTAAAGCATTCAAGGGCAACGCAAAAGGCCTCAGAGAACTCTCATCATAGGCAGACATTAGAGGCAACAGAGACAAAAGGGCCAACAAAAAGAAGAGGAAAAAGCAAGCTAGGCAACAAAGGCAGCAGGAAAAAGAGGATAAAGAAGCATATAGGGCAAGCAAGCAAGAAAAAGAAAGAAAGTTATACTAGGTTTTCAGCTTATACATCACAAAACCTAAAAAGCCAAACACGAAATACCAGTCTCCAGCAAGCTAGCTCAAACGCTCAGCATCACCACCTCCTCGCCGCCTTGGCCGCCTGAGCACCTCCATCTTCATTCCTCCTCCTCCTCCGTCAAGGTAGTATAATCTTCTTCCATTCCCTTTCATACCTCAACAGAAGCAAACAATAATAAACATAACATTAGAATGCGAAATCATAACATGCAAAACATAAAACCCTAACGAGATTGAGACGAATTACTACCTTGTTTAACTGTTGCCTGAGCGATCTGTGGGGAGAAGAGAATGGATGGTGGCGTTGGTGGCCTGGGGCGAAGAAAGTGGTTCAGTTTTCAGCGTGAGAAGGCGAAGGAAGACGAGCGCCGTTCGTGACTCACAAACCCTAGCGCATTCCCAAAGTGGACAAACTTTGTCAAACCCTAAAAACATTTGTCTCAAGCCTTTGGGCCTTCGCCCGTTCTAAACGCCTAAAGCCCATGTTGTTCTTCCTGAATGCACCCCCCTTTTGCCCATTATCCTGGTTATTGGGCATTGGGCCTAAAAACCCTATAGCCCGTTTTTGGTTCTTTCAGCTTATACTTTTTCTTTTTACTTACCATATCTTTTTTATATATATAAACTAACACATTATTTTTACATCAATATTTTATTAATAATACTTTTTTATATAGCATAATACTAATCTTGAACATAATATTTTTTCTCAAATTTAAAAAAATTATTTCTTTCTCAAAATTGAAATATTTTTCTTTTCCCTTTTGTATATAATACATTAATTACAATACACCAAAAACATTAATCTTTTCTTAAAACATTTCTCTTTTTTTTTTTAGTTAAAACTTTGTACATAAACATACTAATTAAAATACATGAGTGTTAATACATAAGAAAAATAGATTTTTAAAGAAATACTTTTTCTTAAAACTTTTTTCTTTTCTTTTATTAAATTTTCTTATTTTGTACATATTAAACAAAATACAAAAATACAAATTTAAATCAAACATACTTAATAATACATTTAAGTTCACATTTCTTAACTTGTAAATAAACCTCATACATTTACACATTTACACATACACATTTGTTTATCTTTCATTGCAAAACATTGTTACCTTTTACATTGCCTCTATGCTATACATTTGATACTTATTACATTTGCGATCGCAATTCGATTTGGTTGTAATTATTGGACACTACGCTCCTAAAGTCTCATCCCCATTTGTAAATTTGTACCCCCACTCCCGGATACTTATTTTGTAATAGCGTAGACTTTAAATTCCCGCAATTTATCGCTTTCAAATATACCATGGTTAGACCTAGGGTTTGTATGTACATAAAATCAAACGCTAGATAACCTAATACAAGACAAATACATGAAATCAATACACAATCACACTTGCACCCCTAGGGTAATCCCACATGTTGCCTTCTAAAATGGGCCATGCTTCACGTCGAGTTTCTTTGGCAAAACAATTCAAATGATCATAAGTCCCTCGATGACGCTTTCGAAAGTTGCCTATCAAAATGATCATAGTCCCTTCAAGCAAAATTGCCAAAGACACTTGGCACCATTGCATTCATGGTCCATACGATGACCCGCGCCTGTCCCGATCACATCCTAAACGCAAGATTGTCCACCAAATTTAATGGTGGAACAAAATTGTTAAAAAGGGGTTGAAAACATAAAGAAAACCTTTGAGTACAATAGGGGTAGACAAAACTCTTAGTTACTTGGGATCAATCTTGCAAAAACATTTGCCTCCTTT
Source organism: Vicia faba (assembly GCA_948472305.1). Taxonomy (NCBI): domain Eukaryota; kingdom Viridiplantae; phylum Streptophyta; class Magnoliopsida; order Fabales; family Fabaceae; genus Vicia; species Vicia faba. The sequence goes on from OX451740.1 coordinate 1,256,262,979, forward strand.
TCAAAACCACACTCCACAAACACTTTCAAAACAAATTTCCAAAAAACATTTTGAAACATCTTTTCGAAAAGATACACACCCTTGTATATGCTCAAACACGAGTCATTACAATGGTTGCCGAAACAAAGGCGTCTATTTCAAAAACATTTTCAAAACACACACACACACCACAATTTCAAGCAATCGAAAATCAAGGCAAGTGATCTAAAACCAAGTAACTAAGAGCCCATGGATAACCATGAATGAAGAGGGTGCTAATACCTTCCCTTTTCATAATCTACCCCCCGAACCCACGAAACATCTCAAAAGGTTTTTCCTGTGCTTTTTTAACCTTTCCTTTAGGATCAAAATAAAAAGTCGGTGGCGACTCTTGCTAAACCGAACAAGTGCGAATACAAACGCAAAAAACTCAAGTCAGTTCTCCCACCGTATCACACTATCCTATTTAATGGAAAAAGGAAAAACAACATTTATAAAATCAAACTTTCTGAACTGAAAAGTCAGAATGTAAAATGTCTTCTGTCTGTTAACAACGAGCAATGGATCTGGCACAGAAGATTGGGACATGTTAGTATGAGAAGAATATCTCAGATTAACAAACTCAATCTGGTCAGAGGATTTCCTAACTTGAAGTTCAATTCAGATGCTCTGTGTGAAGCATGTCAGAAAGGCAAGTTTGCAAAACCTGCTTTCAAATCCAAAAACGTTGTTTCCACCTCTAAGACATTAGAACTTCTGCACATTGACTTATTTGGTCCAGTAAAAACTGTCTCAGTCAGTGGCAAGAAGTATGGGTTAGTAATCGTAGATGACTATAGCATATGGACATGGGTAAAGTTCTTAAGGCACAAGGACGAGTCACACCCTGTATTTGTTACCTTCTGCAACCAAGTTTAGAATGAAAAGGATCTTAGAATCGTCAAAGTCAGAAGTGATCATGGTGGAGAATTTGAAAATTAAGATTTTGAATTATTCTTTAATGAAAAAGGCATTCTGCATGACTTCTCTTGTCCTAGAACTCCCCAGCAACATGGAGTTGTAGAACGAAAGAACGGAACATTGCAAGAAATGGCCAGAACCATGATCAACGAGACTAATGTTGCTAAGATCTTTTGGGCAGAAGAAATAAACACAGCGTGTTACATTCAGAATAGAATCTCCATACGACCTATTCTAGAAAAGACTCCATATGAATTGTGGAAGAACAGAAAACCCAACATTTCCTATTTTCACCCGTTTGGATTTATATGTTTTATTTTGAATACAAAAAATTATTTGAACAAGTTTGACTCTAAAGCACAAAAGTGCATTATGTTAGGATACTCTGAACGCTCAAGAGGGTACAGAGTATACAATACAGAAACACAGATTGTTGAAGAGTTAATCAGTGTTCATTTTGATGATAAGCTTGACTTTCAAAAGTCAAAGCAGAATGAATTCCTTGCAGGTATGGAAGTTGAACTCACAGGTACTGCAGACAACTCAGAGGCTCTCAACAGAGACACTCCCTCAACATCAGAAAGAGTCACTACAAGCAACCCAGCACCCTCTGTTGATCAACTTCAGAAAAGATCATCCAGAAGCAGAATTGATCACCCAGAAGAAACAATCTTAGGAAGGAAGGAAGATCCAATAAGAACAAGATCTACCTTTAGAAACTCTGAAGAATCCCTCATGGGACTTGTTTCTCTGATTGAACCAACAACAATTGATGAAGCACTTCTGGATAATGACTGGATTATGGCAATGCAGGAGGAGCTAAATCAGTTCACAAGAAATGACGTATGGGATCTGGTTCTCAAACCAAAAGGATTCAACATCATAGGCACAAAATGGGTGTTCAGAAACAAACTGAACGAACAAGGTGAAGTCATCAGAAACAAAGCACGGCTGGTAGCACAAGGTTATAGTCAGCAAGAAGGGATAGACTATACAGAAACCTTTGCTCCAGTCGCCAGGTTAGAATCTATCAGACTTTTAATTTCATTTGCTGTTAACAAAGGCATCACTCTTTATCAGATGGATGTCAAGAGTGCATTCTTAAATGGATATATAGAAGAAGAGGTTTATGTGCACCAACCCCCTAGTTTTGAAAGTTCCAAAAATCCAGAATATGTTTTCAAACTAAAGAAGTCACTCTATGGTCTGAAACAAGCTCCCAGAGCTTGGTATGAAAGACTAAGTAACTTCTTGTTAGAAAAGGAATTCACCAGAGGGAAAATGGACACAACCCTGTTTAGCAAGACAGTTAAGAATGACATCTTAGTATGTCAGATTTATGTTGATGACATTATATTTGGATCCACTAAACCCTCTCTGGGAAGAGAGTTTGCTAAATGTATGCAGGCAGAATTTGAGATGAGTCTAATGGGGGAACTAAAGTTCTTTTTGGGCATTCAGATTAATCAAACTCCAGAAGGAACCTACATTCATCAGAGCAAATATGTCAGAAAACTTCTGAAGAAATTTGATCTCTCAGAATGTAAACCCTCAAGGATTCCAATGCATCCCACGTGCATTCTAGAAAAAGAAGAGGTAAGTAACAAGGTAGAATAGAAGGTCTATAGAGGTATGATTGGTTCTCTTCTCTATCTGACGGCTTCAAGGCCTGACATTCTATTCAGTGTTTGCATTTGTGCTAGATTCCAATCAGATCCTAGAGAATCTCACTTAACAACAGTTATGCGAATTTTCAAGTATCTGAAAGGTACTACTAATTTGGGTTTGTTTTATAGAAAATCAAGTGATTACAGCTTAGTAGGATATTGTGATTTTGATTTTGCCGGAGACAGAATAGAACGTAAAAGAACTTCTGGAAGCTGGCAGTTTCTGGGAGAAAATCTGATCTCATGGTCCAGTAAAAGACAAACCACAATAGCTCTATCAACAGCAGAAGCTGAATACATAGCAGAAGCTGGATGTAGCATACAAATGCTCTGGATGAAAAGTCAACTTGAGGACTTCAATATATTTGAGAGTAACATCCTTATCCTCTGTGATATCACTTCTGCTATTTGTCTCAGTAAAAATCCTATCTTGCATTCTAGGGCTAAGCATATAGAAATAAAACATCATTTTATTAGGGACTATATTCAGAAAGGGATTCTAAACTTAAAATTTATTAACACAGACCATCAATGGGCTGATGTCTTTACAAAACCCCTTTCTGAAGATAGGTTTAACTTCATTCTGAAACATCTCAGCATGAAGCTTTGCCCAGAATAAAACAGTTTTATTTCCATATCTTAACCTTCAGAATTTTGGTTATCTTCTGTGAACTACTGATCAATCTTCCTTCAGATCTTTAGAAGTACAGATTGTATCAGAATCTATCCATGAAGATATGAGCGCTTCATTTCAAGGATAGAAATGTGTTGTTCACTCAAGCAAACAGTTGTCATCCATTCATCAGCTACTTTATGAGGCTGAACACGCCTTCACTTTTCTGAAAGGTCAAAAGCGCTGGTTGGATGCATTGGGACACATGTCATGGGTAACCGTTCCAATATCTTTCTGAATCCCCCAAAATCAGCTGTCATTAATGCTCATAATCATTATAATTTATTTATCTCTCTTGCCGTTTATGTTTTTAAAATCTTTTTCAAAATCTATTTAAACTCATTTCTCATTCTTTACACTCTTTCACTTTCACCTTCTCTTCAATCTAATTGATTTCAGCTTTCATCCTTTTTCAAAAACCCTTTCGACTCTCTTCTGAAAACTTTCTGTGTGAACATGGCTTCCTCAAGAAACCCAACTTCCAGTACTCAGAGAACAGATTCCTCAGAACAATATGAAGAACCCTTCAGAACACTCCTCACGCCCATCAAAAATCTAGAAGTACTCTCAGAATTGATTGTGGACTTTAACAGTTTTCAAGAGAACGGGTTCAATCTCTCTGAAGAAGTAAAGCCTCAAGGATGGAACAGGTATTTTGACCGTCTGGTAGGTCCAACATTCCCAATCCTTGTGAAGGAAATTTGGATTCATGCTTCATCTTCCAACCATCAAGTTACCTCGTACATAATGGGGAAGAAGATAGTCATAACTGAAGACCTTATTGCAAGATTGATAGGATACAATGGTGGTGGCGTAAGATGTATAGACATGGCTGAAAGATGTGCTGATGTCGCCCTAATTGCTAGAGAAATCTTCACTCTGGGTCTTCCCTCCAGCAAGATAAGGGATCTAAAAGACCATCACAGAATATGGGCTAAGATTATTCTGGGATGCATAAACCACAGGAAGCCAACCAGCTCTCCTGACTACATCAATATTGATCAGCAGTTTCTGATCTACTTTATCTCCCAGAAGATTAAAGTGAATCTGGCTCATTTGCTGTTCAAACCATCTAAGGACTAGTGTTAAGGAGACCAGAGAAGAGGAGCGCACAAAAAGGGACTGGATACCCCTAGGAAGGCTCATATCAGATATTCTAACAGAGAATAAGCTGATAGATCATCTAACAGAAGCTCAGGAAATCAGCACTTTAGAAGCTATCTGTTGGCAAACAGTTGAATGCAAAGAATCTGAAGAAGATGAAGATAATTGAGAACATCAAGAAGGAACCCAATGTCACTTCTTTTGCAACAATCTCCAGCAGAAGAAATCCCTCTGGATAACTTTCCCATGTTCTCAGAAATTGATTCTAAACCTGAGATAATAGTCAGATATCTGGATGCATACAAGGCAGATGGTACAACACCAGATTTAAACATTCAGGATCTGCAGCAGAAGGCTCCAGAAGTTGTGCTGAAGAAAAACAAGAAAAGGAAGGCTGTAGCAGAAGGATCATCCCAGCACACTCCCAAAGCAGCTAAAAAGAGAGGTAATCCTTCTTCTGTAACTGTTTTAGATTCAGTATCTATATCAACATCTGTACCAATCCCCACTCAATCAGAAAACCCTACTCCACAAACACTTGATGACTTTGACATTGAATTTTTACCCCTCAGAAACTTTAACTCTTAGAGGATCTCACTCCCTACCTGAAAATCCAAATATTGAAGTAACTCGATAAGAACTTGCAAAAGTTCTATCAGATATTGAAACCTTTGACCAGCATATATCTGCTCCCATACCAGTAAATCCAAACTCTGAAACTATTTCAGAAGCACCTCAACCAGAAATTCCACTCTCTCCTCAACCAGAAACTCATCCACCTTCTCCACAACCTGAACTATTACAACCAGAAGTTCAAACTTCTGAGGTCCAACCTCATGAATCCGACGAACCAGAACTTCATCACCATCAATCCAACCAAACTGTTGATTCTGATCCCATTCCCATTCCTGGAATCACTGAACCTCTGAACATCAGTATACCCCTGACCATCCTGGATATTCCCCAAATTCCCTCTTCACTAGAATCAACTCCATCAAACACCCCAACAAATCCAATAATCATTCCAGACTCTCCCACTTCCTCACCAAAGATCAATCCAAATGACAATGCCAAAACTGTCATTGACTTAACTGTTTTTGAACGCCTGGATGCCATAACCAACAAAACAGCCATTCCAAAACCAAAACCATCTGAACCTACACCAGATGTTTGGTACCAGTTTATTGATATTTGAAAACAGAAATGCAGAAGTGGATAACTTCACTGAAGCAAGCTAGTCTTGAGCTGATTGATCCTGCTGCATCAGATTATCTTTGGACAAGTTTTCAGAAAATGGGTATGTTCTGAAACTCATAAAATGCAAGAACAGAGCTACAAACAAGTTCAACAGAACTTCAGCAACTTGCTAAAAGTTTTTTGAAGATCAAGTTCTGAGCCAGCTACTCAAGGAAGAAGTCCTCCCTCTAGACAATGCTCTCTGGTCTGAACATCGTCCAACAGACAAAGTTCAACTAGAGTCAGAAGATCTCAATCTGAATGATACTCCAGAGCAGATGATTCCTGCTGAAAAACTGGGTCAAAAAGAGGATATTGCAGAATGCTCTGAGAAGCATCCAGTTGCTGAAGATCCTCAAGCTTCCTCCTATGAAAGGCAGACTTTAGAAGACCTGAAGAGATATGATATTTTGATGCAGGAAAGAATGGATAAACAGGATGATAAACTTTCAGAAATCAAGAGCATGTTAACCAAGCAGGAGGAAACCAACATCCAGGTCAAGGGCTTGTTGGAAGCTTTGTTCACGCGTCTTCCTCCTCCCTCTTAGATTTTCCTCTGTTTAAAAATTTGTTTTTCTGTAATATTCTCAACATAGCTCTGAACTTATCATTGATTCTGTGTTTAATATCAACTCATTTTGGCTCTGATTGTGTGTTCTTTTTGATAACTGACAAAAAGGGGGGAGAAAGAAAAAGATATTTTCAATAACGGATTACTGAGACATAAGTCTCAAACATTCTAATCTACTTAAATTCTCTCTTCTAAAAAGCTTGAACAGGTACAAAACTCTGCTGAAAGATACAGTAAGATTCTGATAAGACTCATGGAATTAAAAGGAAGTAATCAAACTCAGGGG